>QPHH01000012.1:491657-646509 GCA_003574815.1 Aspergillus spinulosporus | reverse complement strand
GTACCTGTTGATAGCCTGACTCCGTAGCCTGTCTGTTGTATCTACTCCGTTACCCTGTTCTGAATATATTCCTGAGCCCGCACCTTGACAAAATATATTTTTTTATATAACCTATTACTTTATTACAGAAGCTTGTCCCCTTTAATCTTAATACTTGTTTATATTTTTTAAATGCCGATACATTTAATCAGAAACCAGTTTCACTAAGCTTAGACTCTTGACATGCATTAAAACTCGAGAGCATCTGGTTTTGTTTATCTTTACCATTTTAGGTAGCTGTAGTATACACAAGCCTCATTTATTTTTAACCAGAGCATTGTTCAACCCCAACCCGCGCAGGCAGCTAATTATGCTTACGATTCTGAATGATTGTGCACGAGGCTTTAGAGATTGACTTTGAAGTGGTCGGTCTAGGTGAATCGACCTTTGTTAGATATGATCCTCTCAGCTCGATTGTCGTTGCTTACTGGGTGTTGTGGTGAGGCAAGAACCGCTAGAACAGGTATCACCGGCATATATGTTGTTTTGATGTGTGTTTTGTATGTTTATTTTCTTCTAGACAATCTGGTCCCATGCCGGATACGTAGGCGAATGCTTTGAAAAGTACGGTCAACCGTGTAGACTAGACATGGAAGACTCTGGCTGTCTTTGTGCATTGGGTGCTCTGGTTCGGATAACTATGCTGGCATGGACCTGGTACGGGAAGTAAGGTGAGATAGGCAGGATAGGAAAGGGCCGGGCAAGATCAGGGTAAGATTAGATTATGCCGGGGTATCTTAAGAGCAAAAACAACATCGCCTTACCGGGTTGAAACTCTAGCGATTCCCCATATAGCCGCCATTTCTGCTATGTCAACCCTGTAGCATAGAGCCACATGGCCATGGGCAGATTCATTCTCGCATACATGGATCTACAAACAGCTATGAGGGCTCTCTGCCCTAACTCCTATGGCAGGTCACACAGTTGTGTGACCTTTATGTTGTTGATGGCCCGACTAATGGATAGAGTAGCCCACAATGCACTGCCTAATATTCTACAAGGATTAGATCATCTCCCAAATTCACAGGACTCTTGCCCAAGCTCCCGAACCCCTTTCAGTTGCGGCCTATTTCGTAAGCAAAGGGTGTGAGGGAATAAGGGCATTGCTTACAGAATGTACCTTGACGGCACTGGGAAGAAAACGCATCATGCATACTAAGCTATTAGGGCATGCATTCTGCCCGACCCCAGGATCCAATGCTCGCTGAGTACCGTAATGCACGAGGGTGGCAAAAGGGGAAACAAAAAAAATCAAAACATGAAAAGGAAAGCATACCCATTTTCCCTATATGTTCGTTGCTTGCCCTAACTCGACCCTTTCGCTCACCCACGGCCTTAAAGATTCCTAGGTGGATAGACAAGTCGAGCATCAACGTCTTTTCCCTGTAACTCTGAGTCTGACTTGGTTTATCCAACACCTTGAACCTGGAGAGACTCGACCGATCAAGTCGTTCGAGTATTCTGACTTTGGGGCATTGCGGATCGACCACGAGGTCTAAGCGGTCAGCCACAGGACGATGTCTGCCCCAGCTCTTGACGAGGTCATGTCGCCCCTCCTGTTCTACTGTTCCACTCGAAAGGTGAATGGGAGAACTACTTTGTAGGGCTAGATACGTGGGGCGGGATCCAGTCCGCTACTTACGTATCTCCATGACGACGCGCGGCGAGATAGGGCCAATAGCTCCCCACTTTGAGAGAAAATCGGCAGATCATTCGTTGATTCACTGCGCAAGCACTCAAGCTTAGATACGGAGTATGGGTTTTTATTTCCGACTGTTCCCACGACCGGAGACTACATACGCAACTCATGTCGTCCGGCTTCCAGGCGCGCGCACCAAACCGAGAGAGCCAGATCTTGTCATCTCCAATATTAATGAACCAGTCTGTCGCGTTTCGTATCTTGTAGACAACGATGCAGCGGCCCTGACGCTAATTCACCCCTGAGAATGGCCCGTCGGTTTTTCTGGCGATGCTGGACTGCCCTAGTATTCGCGCACCTGCAGGCAGCGGGAGTGCGAGGAGACTCTGTCTCGACCAACTACCAACGATACAATGACGGCGAACTCGGGCATCGACCACATATCGAGTTCCAGTCAAGTAGCGAATATGTGCCGCTCCTCCACGTCAACGTTTGGAACCCCGATGCGATCTCCCCCATAGGCTCACACATCTTTCTCCGGCACGACGGTAACGAGTCCTCGCCCCTCTCGTCACCGCTGATTCTAGCCGCGCACGATCTCAGCGCAGTCTACATTAATCGGACATTTAACAACGTCTTCGGCACGCGGATCCAGGAGAACCTTGGCAGGAAGTACCTGACCTTCTGGGCGGGCGACAAGGGCGGCGGTATAGGCGATGGATATGGCCTCGCGTACGATGAGACCTACCGTCTCGTCTACAAGGTGTCGGCGCAAAATATCGACGTCCATGCCGATCTGCATGAGTTTGCCTTTACAGGGACCGGAACGGCGCTGGTGACGGGTGTCAACCACATCCGAGTGCGTGGGAATGTATTGAGCGAGAAGTACGGGTGGCACTATGTGCTGCCGGATGAGCTGGAACTCGATATCCTGGATGCTGTCTTTCAGGAAATTGATCTCGAAACGAATGAGGTGCTCTTCGATTGGCGGGCACTGGATCACATTAATCCTCTAGACTCGTTTGAGCCGATGGGGAGTGGATGGGATGCGTATCATATCAATAGCATTGAAAAGGTACCTAACAACCCTAATCCTCTTACTTCTTTTATTATAGAGATAGAACAAAGCCTGACTATGGCAGACTCAAGCAGGCAACTATCTCATCTCCGTCCGCCATACGCACTCAATTCACCTGATAGACGGGCAAACCGGCTCCATCATCTGGACCCTGGGCGGCCACCAAAACGACTTCATCGAAGAACCCACGACTGCTCCCGGGCAGCCCGTACTTACTTTTGCCTGGCAGCACCACGCACGCTTTGTTCCCGGCACGAACGAGTCACAGCTGACCCTTTTTGACAATCACGTCAAGGTTACTACTCACGGCGAGTGCAGAACGAATTGCTCGCGCGGTCTGCACATCGCCATCAACACCACCGCCATGCCGCCCACCGCGCAACTCCTGCAGCAGTTTCTCCACCCGACAAACCTGCAAGCGCAGAGCCAGGGCAGCGTGCAGCCTCTGACACCGTCGGACAGCGACCTAGGAAGTGTCTTCATCGGCTGGGGCCGGTGCCCGAGCTTTACGGAGCACAACTCCGCCGGCGAGACGGTGCTGGATGTGCAGTTTTCCCCATGGCATAGCAATGATGTACCAGATGCATTGGACAACTACCGCGCGTATAAGATGGACTGGGTGGCTACCCCGTGGTGGGATCCGGCTATCGCTGTGAGGCAGGGCGCTAATGGGACACTGGCGGTCTATGCCAGCTGGAACGGCGCGACGGAGGTGGCGAGCTGGGCAATTCGCGGCGCAAATCATAGTGAAGGAGATAATGCCAACGGACTCGTGCTAGCGACTTCGCAACGGACGGGATTCGAAACCAGGTTGGAGATCCCGGAGAACAAGGCCCACTACCTCTATCTCTGGGCCGAAGCACTGGACGCTCATAGGAACGTCCTCCGGTCTAGCGAAGTCGTGGACTTGAACGTCACCGGAATCCCTAGCGACTCTTACTCGTCGGCGTTCTACAAGGAGTTGGGTCTTGAATCGTTGTCATCCCTCAAGTCTGTCTCGAGAAACGGGACCCAGGCAACGGAGCCCGCTGCCGCTGACGCTGATAGTGTTAAAGACTCTTCTTCTAATTCATCCCCCTCTCCTTCTTCTTCTAGTGCTCATACTCACGGTCTATCGGCAAAGTCGTTAGCCTTGTTGGGCACTGGAGTAGGCGTTTCGGCACTGACACTTGTTGCTGTAATGGTAGTCATTATCCGTCGGCGACAGAGGGAGGACTACAACAGCCTAAGCTTGAAAGAATCTGATTTTGAACTGGACCTTGACGAGGATGACAGTGAGGAAGAGGTTGATAAGGATCCTGAGCAACTAGGGATGGCTGAGGGTAAGGACGAGGACACACATGCCCTGCTTCCTAAACCTGGAGAATTAGGTAGTTCTGTAAAATGTACGTAGGCAACAGTTGCTAATTGAGGGTTCAGTAATTCAGTGTACCTTGTGCAGAACTAATGGTAGTAGCTTTAGTAATACTAGGTCCTATTAAGCGCGTAGCTCAAGTTCCTGGGGTCAAGGATTTTGTTCTTCCGATCATCGCCTGTATGAGCCATTTAGATATATTCATTGTTCTATCAAATTCCGCTGTGTTGACATGACATAGTCTCCAGAATCACGAGCCATCCTATGAATCAACGATGCAATGCCTGCTTGGATTAAACCATCAACCAGTCAAATCGGGTAGGCGTACAAAAAGACTAACTGGATATGAAACAGTGCTGATAATCATAACATGACATGACAGGAACACGTTATAATAATTGTTAAGATGAAACGAGTACCACAGGGTCCGGTTCGATGTGTTGAAAGCAGAAACCGTTCTGTCCCCAAGAGTACGCCCGAACACTAGGTTACAAAGTGCGGCAGGCCTCAATGCTGCCTCTGCGGTTGTTGCTGCGGCGCATTATAGGCGTGACAGGTATGGCATGGCACTGGCAGAGTTGTAGTACTCCTAGTATTTCGCTCCGCTGAACAAGTCAGTTGGCATGGGATGATGTTGTCCCTGACTAGCAACTGTATGGGATTGGTGGCTACTCCTGTCTGGTTGCATTTATTGAAGTCCATAATAGGTAGTGAGATGGAGTTAAAGTAGAAGCAAAGTTAATAAATGTCTCTAGACGCTTCCCCATCGTGGCCTCGGAACGCATTCAAATTTCAAGGAATGCAGACCGTGCCAGCTGTCTTTCCTTTAACCAGAGGTAGCAGAACCGAGATGCTACATACCGTGACTTGCCCTTTATAGAGGAGACGACGCAATTCTCCTTCAGCATAAAGGATGCTCTCTCTTGAGTATCCTTGGACATTGCGGCTCCCATGACTGCTAGCCGCATATTCGCTCCCGAACTGTGTTTCAGCCAGTTCCTCGGCCGTTGGTGTCGATTGCTTCCTCTAGTTCTTCAAGGAGCCGGTCGAGTTGCCGCTCTGACCAGAGCAGTCGGTCATCTAGCACGTTTGCCAGGACACCACCGGAAATGGAGCAGGCTCTGATAGGGCGAGCTCTCTCTTTGACAGCTCGGATACTTGCTCCAATGAGGCCGGGTCTGGTTTGGAAGTCAATCCATCTAGCAAGGAATTTATGCATGTATTGCTTGGGGAATCTGACAGAAATTCTCTGTCAGTGCAGATCTCTCGAACTATTGCTGGATATCACGAAACAGATTGAGCAAGGGGTGCCCGAGTTACTGGTTGGAGGGACTTGTTGGAATCATCCAGGTCCAAGCAAATGAAGGTATGAGGGCTGAAGGGTGCTTCCCATTCGGGAATTAGCAATGGCTCGGGTTGACCATAAGCGATAGTAAGGAAAGAGAGGCTCCTATGGGCGTAAAAAGATATTTCATATTAGCTCAAACTGCTCAACAGATGAGCAGCAGATCACCTACCCTTGAATGAGATGACCCAGGAACCCATCAAACCCCGATTTATCTAGCCCACCCCGGGCAGCAATGAGCTGAAGGAGGCCCTGGAGGTGCACCTCTACCGCGTCTTGACCAAACTAAAGTGACTAGAATTGCGTGAGTGGATGAAACTAGACTAAGAAATGGCATGAAGGTTCCAAGAGCACATACACCATGTATTGCCAGTAGAAGGACGGACGCTATTATGGCATCATCTGAGTGATTCAGAGCGGCCATCACCAGCCTCGACCTTACAAGTCTAGCGACATTGTATTAATGATATAAAGTCGCGTAGCTTGATTGCTTAGCGCTGGCTAGCGTGTCCAATTGAACGGCAGCTGAGAATAAGGTGGCATGCAGCAGGCACAGGTCGGCGAGGGCATGAGTGATCCACGTCGAGTGCAGGTAGCTTGCTAGACTACCTGGTTCCGTCTGGAATGGGGATAGGCACCTTTTAACCTGAACTGGTTTGGATCAATTAAATCGTTAACGCGATTGTTTTGTGACAGCGGGTGTACAGAATCGAATCAACATCGGGGTTTGAGCATGCGAACGGGTTGGATAGTCTACCGTGTAGTTGACCGTTCTGATGGTAAGGTTAGACGAGAAAGAAATGATGTGTGCGGAGGTGTTCCAGTTTGATGAAGTGGTCGTAGATACAAGAACTGCCGCGCCTGCCGGGTTGTCAGTTCCGTCAATATGTTTAGCCATAATCCTAGACCAGGAGCTTGCAAAGTTAGGCATAGTCAGTACCGTGTACATCTTGCGCAACTGGGCTCAGTTCGGTCACAGTGCTTCTTCGCGTCCTTGCAATTGTAGCATGGCTTTGATGGCTTCAACGCAGGTTGCTTGGGTGCCGGATTACCAGAGGCAGGAAGGTAACTATAGCGTGCTCCAGTAAGAGGACTGCAATTAAGTTGTGGGTAAGAATCACACTGGAGGATACCTTATCCCACATGTCTTGTCACCTGCTGTGGGCAAGCTACTTGCGTAGAAGCCGAATGGGCGGTTCCCGTACAGGCATTGGTGCTTCGATCTAAGCGGCACCCACACAGTCAATTGAGCATGCCAAACTCGACTGGAAGGATGCTAGATATGACTCGCCGTTGACATCTAGAGCATACGGGTTAGCGCCTGTCGCATTTCCTTTTCTTTTCTCTGCAACTGAGACATGGCTGCGTAATGCGGTTTGATGGTTTTGGGTTCCTGAACCACAGCTTGCATAACCCTGGCAGACGGATCAAACGTCTAAACTACCTGGATTATATCATAAGAGTACGAGGTGTAGAGAAGAAGTCAGCCGCAGAACGCGCCTAGCATAGCGGATCCGGAGAAACCGATTCTGTTGCTGGCCACCATTCCCTAATTCAGTAAGCGCTTAGTATTGCATCACATGACCAGAAAGCCCTAGCTAGCACAACAAGAGATGCCTGCACTCAAGAATCTATCGAGGATTCGGACTAAATAGGAACGATAACTGATAAGACCATATAGTAGCTCTCTAAGGCCAGAGTGTGTCTTTCTTTTGGTGATAAGGGAGGTTGGTCATAATGTATAGTACTAGGATGATTTTCTGAAATGCCGGTCTACAATACTCCCCATAATTTGGAGATCTTCTAAGTGAATATACTTAATTATTGCTGGTTTTTGGGCAAGCTAGCGGTGCATGACTGCCACTAAAATCCTTTAGTTTAGCGCTAGGCGAGGTTTGGGCTCTACATTCAGACTCAGGCCAATGTGCAGCAGGAGGGAAGGCACAAGTTTGAGAAGCGAAGAGACTAGCTTAGGGAGAAGAGACGAAAGTTATATCCTTAAACTATCTGCCAACATCCTAAAATTTTCTAAAGCAGACTTTTAAACACACTCGAGGACTGGGCTTTCCATTCACGTGAGTCTGGGTTGGGTGCGGATCAGCCCACGAGGATTGGGCTGCAGACTGGACGAGCTTCTGCCATGTATTTCGACTAAGGATCCTGTTCTATTGCTGACACTGCGCGAGGGAACTGCCTCAATTTCAGAGAATGTATGTCAGTTTGTCATAGATATTGTTAATATAAGAAGCAATCCCGACATTGGTAAGCCCAGGAAGATCAGTAATCTACTTCACCTGGCAAACACTGACAACTGGTCGATCAAATGCAACCCTCATTGAGCCATCGCAACGTTGCAATTATTAGGGAGAATGGTGATTGCTCGGGATCAATTATGGCCGTCCTGGCCGCATGATATCCGGGCTGCCTGATCCATTCCACGGGGTTGGCCTCCAATCGCGACTTCTGCCTTTTCATAGATAGGAGGAAATAGACATGGGTCGGCGAGATTCACCATAGCTGACCTCTGACTATCTTGACCAGACAACAGTGCCGCAACATTCAATAGCTGCGACTGCAGATTTGAGGGAAATGCGGTGTCGAAATCGTACATTGCTATTGTTGAAATCAGGCAGCCATTCTTGTCCAAATCTCGAGCCTTATCCTGCAACTCCCGCAAGCGCCAGTTCTGGTCTGTTCGTTGACCAGAGAGGAGGATGAAATGGTATATTCCGTCATCGAGCATGTTTCACTGATCGAAAGCCGCCAGATGCCCGTTCGGTTTCTCGGTACCCGGAATCTGGATGGGTAAATAAACTAAACAGACAGGGCATTACGTTAGCTGACCGTTTGCTGATCTTATAGACTTGGAACTACCGATCGTTCATTGTGCATTCTCCGAATCATTCAATCTCAGTCTGGCCACCGAGAACAACATTCCACTCAACCTGCATAGGCTTGTGGAGGTTCATGACAACTAGGAGCTCACCTTATGGCACTAAATGAGTGCAGTTGCCATCCCAAGTAACAGACAAGGACAGCTGATTTTTCATTGGCTACACATTGTCAATTTACAGGTGCATCTCAGGTCCTCTGTTCAAGTGCGATCTCTAATATGCTCCAGGCTTGAGAGAGCATCTGTATCAATTTAACATGGTATGGTAGTAATCACCAACAAAAGCTACTGCCTCGCCCAACTTGTCATCGTACTAGTCGAACTGACCCATCTGCCTATGCCATGATGGGATAACGCATAATCTTGGTCCCTTCTTTTGAGCGTCGTCAAATTATACAGAATGATAACAATCCACTGCTCCTTCCTTCTTTCCGTCAGCGTTTAGTAACAGTTCCCAGAGCCCATTGGGTCTGGCTGACTGGAAAGACCTGTTTATGGAGACGACCGTAACCTTCAGCAACTCTCTCAGCCCTTCCTCTCCAGAACAGGTCTCTGAGGACTAGACTCAATCTTCCATATGATTCGACCGATTGCCCGATGCGCCTCTTGGGAGCTTCCAGGTGGACTTCTCGGGATCCAGTACAATCTCTATTATCTAACGTCAACATGAACTGGAAGTCTCGGCCGCTCTACTAACACAAACTTCGAAAGTGAGTCAAGCACGCAGTGAATATGTAATTCGAAAGCTGATATCATAGAAGGTTACACGCGGAAGAATTTCTAGAATTCCGGGTGGGTTGAGAAGCTGTGACAGTGTTCCATATTGACTTCAACTCTAATCAAGTGTGCGTTTACAACATGCTCTTGAGGGGTAATATTGTAAAACCTGAGGGTCTATATAGTTCAGTCAGGGGTCGCAGAACCGAATAGAGGATTAAATTGCGAGTGGAGGTAAAATTTCGAAGTGCCTTGTACTTCTCCGATTCAGAATAAATTCTCCATACATTTCCTGGTTGCAAACACAATTCTTCAAAATATGGAAAACTTGAGCGGGAAGCAAAGGATAGTTAGCTTCTAGACCCTGTACTCAAAGCTTGTCCAAGTGGAAGCTGGCAGATTCTTTATTAGCACTCCTGACTTTCAATACCTCCTTTCTTTGGAAGAAATCTCGAAGAGCCCATTACGCTTCTGCCTAGGCTGATTCTAGAACAATAACGGTTGAACCACTCTGATTGCCGCTATTATCTAAGACATCATCTAGAACGTACATTTAAACTTGCTCAGATGCTGTACTAAGTCAATACGAAGTCTTTATAAGCTGGAAAGGTTTGGGCAATCCTCGCAAGCGGTACAGTTATCACAACAAATATCTAAGAAATCAATAGGTGCATACTGTCTACCTGCGCCTAGTCTTCATCATAAAGCCACCTGGGCAGCGCTTGCGTTGGAAATATTCTCCGCCGGAAGTACTATCCGTGCCATCATTGCTCCTGAAACTGCAGCTCCAGCTACAGGAACAGAGTAGCTCTTTCCCTAACAGCACCAGACCGCTGCCAGGAATCAATTATCGCTCGATCTGGCCACGATATAGACATAATTTGGTGAGACCTCTCTCAATATACCAAACGAGTATTGCAAGATCACATCGGATTTATATTGCTGACCACGATAGCCCAAAGTATAACCACCAGGCAGAGCACCCCCTTGACACCGACAGAAAGCGGCAAGAACAAAAGCACACTTTCTGAGACCACGGACAAATCATCACAGCCGGTTTTCGGATCGTTCTCCCAAAGAGTTCGGAAGGCCATCAACATGGCGAGCGGTGAAATGTGTTTTATGTGCGATCTTGAGGCGGATCACTGCGCCCATGTCATCGCCGAGGCGGACAGATCGGTATGAACTGTGCGAGTCGAGAAACATCCGTTTTTAAATAAGATACTGACCATATACGTGTCTTCTGTAGGTCCAAACCCTAGCCGAGCGCGGGCTGATCAACTTTGACTTGAAGTCGCGGATGAATGGCGTCGCCTTGTGCGCCTCCTGCCACATACGTTATGATGACCACTGCGATCCCAGGCTCATCTTTTATCCGAAGGACATTGATTTCTTCATCGCGTTCGAGCTGCGCGACCGCGTTAGGCGGCGCAAAAACGGGTCCTCGCGGACAGTGCCCACGGCGGCACAATACGCTAAACAGGGTGGACTGTACCCAAGGATTGTTTTCAGAAGGAAGGGACAAGATGCCGCAGTAGTCAAAGAGCCCGCCTATTGGCACGGCGCACCGTTAGCGGCATTCAGAAGAGTATTTGGCATTATGGGATGTCCCAGGGCAGATGGTATCCCGAAAGAGGATATTCTGCGGCTGAGAGACCTCTGGGATCTTTATTTCAGGGAAAATGATTGCTTGACCCAGATAGTGGCGACAAGATACGGATTCTGTACCGCAGAAGAAGATTTCGGTCTAGAGGGGCTTGGATCAGACACTGACGAGCCTGATGTGCCCGGGGAAGGTTCGGTGAATAATAAAGAAAAAGCGAACACGCCACCAGATGAGGATACGAGAGGCTGGGGCTCTATAGATGAAACGGGCTTGATAGATGAAGATAGCGAGGACATTCAAAGGGGTGAAGGGGACGATAAAGAGGAAGATGACGATGTATTGTTGGGAAAACGGTGTGCCCCTACCGGCATATGGCAGCAATCAAAGCCTGTGTCCTTTAACTACAGAAACTGGTGCTGGGAATACGGCCCAAATTCAAGTTCAAACCAGAAGGCCGAGGCCTTCACTCTCCATGGGCCTACGTCCTTCGCCCGGAACTCATAGTGGCAAGGGTTCTGGCTTTTTTCCTTCGATTATCCTTTGATTATCTTTCCCAGAAGTGATGTGAAGAGCCTTAAGATGCCTAATACCTTGCTCAGTGAATAGCGATTATCTGCTTAATGTTAAATGTTCTGGTCCAGCAGAATTCTATTACTCAGGAAGTAGTCTGTACTCAAGACTATGTCTCTGAATGAAGGACTAGACCCAACGGTAAAAATGCTGCTTGAAATATCCTCAGACCAGGTATTTGGCAGGCGCAAAGCGAAGAAAGCACAACGTTACAACAGAATGCAAGCATACTATTACCGACTTTGGCTTACTTCCTAGAGGCGCTGCACGTCCCAGACGTCTTCTGCCAGCAATCGTAGCTTTTCTTCGCCAATTTCCACATCATATTCTTTTGGAGTACTTGGCGGTCGTAAGAAAAGCTTTTGAAAGCTAATCCGGAGTGGAGACTCGGAGACTGTGATGTTATTGTCTCTTCTGGAAATGGTGATGCGTTGTTGGAGGTGCTTGCGGCCATTATTGTTTGATTCCCATTTCTCAATTGTGATTTTGGGCGCGTTTTGGTCAATTTCGATGGTAAAGACAATCCTCACATCACCTTCTGAGGCTCGCAGCCAGTAGCGCACGTCCGTCTGTAGCTTCGCCTTGGTTTCAGAGAACGCAACTTCCAGAACGGCACTGGGCCAGTCTTGTGACCTGCCACGGGGAAGATGCTTTGGTTTCCAAGCCTTATCAGGCTCCTTGCTGCCAATGGTTGCAGTGTGGGTAGCACTCCCAGAAAGACGTAGGGCATAGCTCATTCCGACAGACCCAATGGCCTCGAGTAGAAGAAAGTTGAATGTCTCGGTTGCAGACTCATGGGCAGCAGACTTCACCATTCTAATAAGCAGGAGCTCGAGTTCTGGATCATAAGAGGACCAGGATGAAAATGAGCCGGATTCGGGCTCAAAAAATACTTTTGTGAATGTTTCTTTGTCGACACCTGTCATAAGAAACCATTCTCGGGTATCAGTCTCAAATGCATCCTTGAAATCATTGAGGAACTGATCCTGGCCGCGATATTGGTAGTGTCGAGTGACGGAAGGTGTCAGATAGCCTAGGAAGCCACGACCGGGATCATTGATAATAGTTTCAGTGTCTGTCTCATTGACTGACATGTTGGTGGGAGAAGCTAATAGGTACAGTCAAGTTGTCAGGTTAAAGTTGAATCTCTGTAATTGCTATGTTTCCCTAAGCCCTAAGTCTGCAGAGAGTAAGGCTGATTATGTCAATGACATCAGCATTACGTGAGAAGCTGGTATACTTTGGGGGAGAGGCCCTAATTGTGTGACAAACTTCGTCCTAGAGGATGAACATCTCTAGCATTTACCTAGAAGAAGCGCTGGCAATCATTGTTTTTAGCTTCCTATTTCCCGGAACGCTCGCCCAAATTCATTGAGAGGCACCTCGACCGCGGGCATACGGTCTACCGGAGAGCCCTCTTCTTCCCGGGGACCAATAGCCTATTGGTACTGAGAACTCGCTGTTCTGCTCCAAGGTGTGACTAGCTAACGTCTAATTTGGGGACAACTTCATCCAGTTACGGACCACCAAGGTGCCCTGGGGCTGAAGTTTTTCCGGATTGGGCTCTGGGAAGGTCCCTTTTCTTCAACCCTGCTAGTGCTATTCGGCATTCTAGTGCTACATCCTATACAACCTCAGAATCTCTATGTATGGGCGAGAATTCTGGAGCTGTAAGATGAATTATTAGCTTTTTGGTTGGCAATCGCCCTGCTAATTTTCAGACGTCAGACGGTGTTGTGAATCTGTGCGAGTATTCTTGCAATTCTGTCTTATCTCTTTAATACAGTACAAGACCTCCTATATCAGATTAGTCCCTTTTTTTTTTAGAATGGTTGCCTTTCCAGGTCCAGCTGATGCGTCATCAGGTCTCCCGATAATATCTCTCATCTGTTCTTGTACGAAACCTTGTTTTGGCAGAGATAGGCCGTGTCCTAAAAGGAAAATGCTACGTGTTGTCAGATCCACTGTAGGTGTTGGGAATATGTCTAATTGTAGTTATTTTTTTCTACTCAATCCGTATTCACTGGAGCATCTAGGGATAAGATTTGAAACCAGTTTACTCTTACATGGTCACTAGATTCTTCATTTTGCGTTGTTGCCGAAAACGTACGTTAATACTGGGCTGGCCGTGTACTTTCTGAATTGCCTGTCAAGTCTTGCGTACATGGTCCAATGACACTTCTGCTGGTTGTGAAGAATCCGGGCCCACAAGGTATAAGCCTTTTCAATAACCTCATCCTCTTCATCTTTTACTTAGGGACCTAGAAGCTGCATATTGCCACTGGCGAAAGCAGGGTATCCAACAACTCAACGTGCGCACGCTGATTCCGTTCTTCGTTCCTGGGATAGAAATTGACCCAAGAGGTTAGCATCTGCCAGATTCAACGGTCTATGAGTCCAATAATTCCACCAGATGCCATAATCCATCCATAACAGACAGCCACGTGGTTGGCCACTTGTCCGTCCCCTGCTCGGCCTCAGCGCCCAAACGAGCTGACTCCTATTCCAGACTTCTCCACAACTTTCGACTGTCAGCTCGGGGCTGAACTGAGTCTCTGTATGGCCAGTCCAGGGCCTGCCTAGGGCCAGACTCCGATGGCTTGTCCTCACCACAAATCCCAGAGTCTTGGCTTTTTTAGCCTAATGTATACGGACGCCGCTGCTTTAGCCGTGCTTTGGACTCAGTGGATCACAGACTATTGATGTTCCTGCCTCACCTGTCTCTTAGAGTGGCTGAAAGCGTATCTTGAGCAAGCGGGCTTTGTCTGCTGGATCGTTGGTCACTAACTATCCCTGTCAAGGATCATGGCGACCTGAATTTGCTCAGGCCCGGCGAAACTGTCTCCATAATTGTTTGCTGTTGTTCGCTTGCTCTTTCGCCCGCCCGTGATATACAGTTTGAGAGATGCTCCTGATACAAGCTGTCAGAGATAACCGGAATAAACAGTGGGACTGCCGGTGGTATATGACACCAAAACTGGGGACATTCACAGGACGGAGAAAACTTATAGCTGCAGAAGGACCCCTACAGGAGCTACGCGCATGTTCATCATAACAGTCTGGCATACTTAGGGACTGTTCAGGCGCTGCCATATGGGCGTTCCCTCGGCTCAAGGCAAGCACTCTAGGGCCGGAACACAGCGAGCTGAACAACCAAGGATAAGGTCTAGTATGAACAAGATTTGAGATGCGGTCACGCAATAAGTGTTCATTGTTGCTCCGATCTCTCAAGCCTACTCCCCAGATGTCTACCCACAAGAACTCATCAATAGTCTACCACCATATACCACTCTCTGTAGCAGTTGTCCCCGAACAGCCAGTCGGCACAGTGTAGCTCCTGTTTGGATCACTCTCCCAGACAACACTTCCATCTGACTCCTTCTTGATATACTTGTATTCGAATGTGGCCCCGGCCGGGAGGTCAACTGTCACGGTCCATAGGGGGTTGGACGACGTATATTTGCTGGCAGATAGAGCAACGGCAGCGCTAGTCGACCAGGAACCAAGCTGGCTGATAGATCCGGCAAGGTACACATTCTCGCCATAGGTAGTTGTTACAAGCGCGTTGAACGTCACTGGTATAGAGGTTGCGGACGCGCAACTGGTGGAAGATGATGTAGTCGTCGAGGTGGCGGTGGATGTGGTCGAAGTAGGGCTAAGTGATGAACTGCTACCACCCACGATAGCAATATCAGCGCAGTGCAGATACACCTGGGCTGTCTGGAACGAATTCCATCTGAACCGGAGGAGGGTATGACTGGACGAATAGTCGGGGATCTTGATCTTCTTGGTCACGGTGTATCCACCGGCGATCGTGGTCGTGCAGGAGTTGAGGGCTGCCCCGTCCACACCTTGGCATCCGCGATTGCTGTCTGCCTGGAAAGCATTGCAGGTGAACCAGTCGTTCCGGTAACATGGCTCACCTACACTGCAATCAGGGTTGTAATTGCAGGTCTGTCCATCGACATCAAGGCAGCTGAGTTCGCCTTCTAAGAAGCAGTCTTCTGCAGCTTGTTTCTCATCGTTTGTTGGTAGATACCCTGGGGTCAAAAACAGGTCCACTAGGGTTTGGTTCTGACAAATGCCGTATGTGAACATTCCACCATGATCCCCATTGTGGTCCACACACCACTGCACATCAACAACATCACCAGCAGTATAGGAGACAACCGGCTCGTTTCCCCAGTGATCTCCAGGCTGATTGTAATCCACACTCACCCGAGCGTTATAACCGCAGGGACCACTCCTACCTACCTGGGCCGCAGTCAGATCAGGCCATGCAGAGACCGGCTCGAGGATCGAACATTCCGGGCAGGTGTCTATCCCGGCCTAGAGTCACGCATCCATTAGAACCTGGCACATGCCAGTGCATACTGGGACCTGCTTACCTCGAACCCCAGGCGGGTACGGCTTGCAGGAACAGTCAAATACCCATGACCATACACAGCAGTGACGAGATTGCTTGCCACAAGGGCGAGGAAAGACTTCATGGCGAGCAGGTATGAAAGATTGAAGTGCCCAAAATTTGAGTCTGGTTCTGTGACTTACATTTTAGAATATATTATATTGTATTTATACCCATCAACACGGGGTTTTTAACATTAGAGGACGAAAGCGCATAGAATCTCTCCGCAAGGATTGCCTAATTCTTCTAGACCAATCTAAACGTCTTAAATTCTCCGCATTACGAAAAATTTCTGCACGGAGAAAGCCACTCGGCGTATGGCGCGCGCACTTAGACGATGTCGGACTGAGATACTTATGCCCTAGCAACAGCGCGCGGGGATTTGTCGGACACGCTATAATCTAGAGCAGAAAAAGGCGAGGAGACCGGCGAACCCCGCAATTTGGTCTTAGCGAGTAGTTAACTGTTGCAGAATTGAGAAGCGAAATAGCTGCGTGCCACGCCCTTGGCTAATTTACTGATTATCTCCGTGCCATTTGCAGCCACATAGGCTTTGGCTTGTTCCTCCCAGAGGCATGAACCTAGTATCAAAGTTCAAACCAAGGTCTGCATGTGATGCATAGACTTCAATTAATTGCCCTATGCTAAATATCGTAAGCACCGGGTCGTTTAGATGCGTTGGACTATGGCAACTTAGTTGGACACCATTTCTCTACCTCGTAGTCATTGAACAGCCGACATTCTAGCTCCAATTCATGGTCAGGCTTAATCTCTACTATCCAGGCAGATGATATATCCCAAATCTGAGACCCTATCAGATCCAAAGATAAAGACTTCACAGTAATCTGAGCCGAGGCTGTCTCGATAATAACAGTAGAGATTGCTGATTTTACTGTTATTTGTCTGTTATTTCACTGGACCAGCAGACACCCCTCGCATCATCTTGGTTCTAATAATGGATATTCAATCAAGTTTTGCTATTTGAAGCGCCTAATCGAATATGCCACCAGCTAGCGGGAACTTGGATACCAAAAGGGGTGGGAAACATGGATTGACTTGTCCATCCCCACCTCATTCCAAGTCACCTAGATCGAAGTCTCTTCGTTTCCAGCTCTCTACCTCCTACCACTGGGCCCCCTAATATGATCGATGAATATAGTTCTTCTCTGGCCATTGATATCTGAAACACCATGGTGTCTAGCAGCGTCACGTGGCCAAATTTCACCCCATGCTGAGGTCGTCTTCCAGTCGAACAGTACCTGATCGTATGCGCCCCCTGTTACACCTTACTGCACAAGGTCATCAAAATTGCTAAACTCACGACAGAAACACTAGGACCACTCATCCTCCGAGTCAATTAACCAGTAACGGCTGCGCCTGATTCGTGGATACGTTCATCTCGACAAAATCCCGAGGGCAGGGGACTCTACCGACTTTGGCGAAGCATGGTTCGAGCCTGATCCAAATGATGCAGATCTGGCCTATACACCGAAGCAGATTGCAACAGACCATGATATTAAGACTATTCTCCGTCCTTGACGCTCGCACGATCTCCGCAAGAGGACGTGGGATATCTGGTGTGGCAAGACTCGCGGAAGTACTGCGCATTCGTCTCTTTTCGAGACCAGTCACATCTAGAATATGGGACCGATTCCCGTCTGATACCTGGCTGTGCCCGGAATTCACTTACTCGCCTATTGCCATTTGCGTCCTGCTATGGTTTAGTGGTTTGTTCTTGTTTGGGTGGAACTTCCACTTCCCAACATACACGGAGAAGATCCTCTGAGAGTTTGCAGCCTTTACATGCTCTCTTTTCGGTTTATGGGGTGTCTACTTCGTCCAAATGGTTAGAAGCAGACGTCGGACATCAAAGTCTTATCAGCGTCTGGATCGCAGTAATGCTCTTAATACATACCAAGCGTACGAGGATCTAATCAGGAACTCTGCACGCTTTTATGCGGTCGTCGGCTGCCTGGCGTAATATTTCTGCCGATGGTGACCCTGGAATGTCTGTTAATCTTTTGGTCATTATCCCGCTGAGTATAATGTGTTTTGTCTATGTTCTTGCTCGAGGATATATCTATGTTGAGGATTTTATGTCGCTTCGAGTGCAACCACCAGGTGTGTACATTGGTGTCAACAAATTCACTCCTTTCTTAGGGTAGCTGCTATGTAACAGCTTATTTGGTTTTACGAATCCCAATTGCTTGGCTGTCAATCAAGATATCCAAGTGATTCATGATTTCAAAACTCTTTCATTTAGATTGCTTCCTCTATGTTTTTCTGATATTGCCTGCTAAAATACCAAAAGAAAAGTTGGATTCTGTTCAACAGGAGCCATACGCTACTAGTTACCAATAAAGCCCCCCGCACAATAAGAAAAAGAAATTAGGGAAGAAACTGAGCACGTCGCGAATGATAGGCGCACATAAACAATGAACTCCAGATTGAGGGGAGCGGCATTGCTTATGTGAATGACGACCCAATAAATAGTAATCGTCAAAACCGAACGAGTTGTAGATTGAGCATTCCTGATTCACGAAAATTCGATTTGATAGGGCACAATCACCGATCTTTTGCTGCCTCGACAGGTTCCCCTGGTTTCGTTGCTGAGATGGCCAGATACCGCCAGTGGTTGCGGCCACGGTAAGACTGAACTCCAGCGATCGTATTTATAAAATATCTTTCCAAGCCAAGGAACGTGACGATAAGGTAAGGAATGTAGGCAATCAGGTAAAACAGTCGTGTCATGGGCTTAATATTGTCGGAATAATCCTGCACAGTCACATTCGTGAATCCGGCACCTTCAAGCATCCGTTGGAATACCCCCGGGTGCGACAAACTATTTGTGGGCATCGCAGCAAATTCGTTGATCTTGCGCATAGACTGTGCCATTATATCCGGGGACGTTTCGTCCAGCTCATGGCCATACTCAAACAATGATAGACGACCTCCAGGTTTTAGGATACGGAAAAACCCTGCTAGGACAGCCTCAGGATCTGTTGCATGAACAAAGGTTTCCATAGTGTAGATGCCATCGAATGTTTCAGCCTCGAAGTTCTCTAGATGGTGGTAATCCATTCTCTGCACGGCGATTTGACCTTTTGGAAGACCTGATCGAGAGATATTTCGTTTTGCTTTGAGTAGATGATGTTCGACAATATCAATACCCTCAACCCTTAGGCCATGCTTGCTCGCTAGATGAATAGCAACGTGACCAACGCCACACCCGGCATCAAGAACATAAGAGCCAGGTGGAAGGTTCAACGATGCTGCTAATTTATCTTCCATTGCACGCAGAGCCTTGCTTAGTGGAAACGGCCACCAAGTGTCATTTTCATAGAAACCAAAATGCCGTGTCCCACTTAGAAGCAGCCGGTACCCAATTCTTGATTCGAGGCTATGATAGTAAGTCTGTATCTGGGGTTGTTGTTGATCAGTGGTTCTCGGTCGGATTCCAAAGCCATGACGTGATTCAGTAAAAAAATATGCTTAAGTCAAGAAGACGTAACTAAAAACAAAACGCGGTGAGGCAGTAGCAACAGGGCAGGTAAAGCGTTTCGAGGGAGTTTGTGAGGACAAACTTAGGGGAGCTCTCACAGAGATCCCAACCTGTCTCTGCTCACTCACCACGTGATTCTGGCTCGACCTCGGCCCGCCCCCACCAGATGCTGCGCCTATCAGATCGTAGGGTTAAGCGCTGTCATGCCTGCGCTCTGTCTGCTTAGCTCCTTGATAGCCGATCATCAGATCGTCCCAAGCCGAATCCAGAACAAGGTGGGTTCGACGCGCCAAACGCTGGCATTGATGCACTTCTTGCCTGAGGCAGAATGACGATGAAACTCGGCCCGTACCCTAGATCCTACGTGGAATTTACATCTTTATCTATCTTCCCCTTGTTTCGCTTTCAGTACCTTTACTAGATCATAGCAGCCCGTGGGGGGTCCATGGTAAGAACCCGCTAACCCGCGGGTTAACCACCAAGAACCCATTTAGCATAAGCTCTCTTGATCAGGGTATATTTTCTCTCTAAAGATGCCAATTTTGTCCAAATATTAGGTTTGTAGAGCGTCTTTGTACTTTCCAGCCTGCAGGTTACCCCAAAACCCGGATTGGTTGAAGGTCGGGCCCGTACGCAAACCCGACCCATCACGGGTTTTGGGTCGGCCCGTAACGGATAACCCGCCGGGTGTGTGAAGGTCCACATTCACCGTTGAGTCCACCACCACATAGGCTTGAAGGGTAAAAGCAAGCATAGAAATACTGAAGCTCCCTTCAGGCAGTGAAGGTTAATCATAAAATTTAATAAGCACTTATAAGCAACTGAAAAGCAATCCTAATAGTACCCTATGTAGCAAACAGACTATATAGGTGCGTTCCAGGCAGATCAGGCCATGGGGTCTGATCAAAGTGACCTTTTTGGCCCAGTTGGGAGATGCTTGTCTGGGCACGTATCTTACACCCTAGCGGTTTCCTCCAGGCTCGTAGTTGAGTTGTGGATGATGTTGTTCCCGTGAACCATGTGACCACGGTGTGTTAACTTTGTATACACGCGCAAGGACTGCACTTCAAACTTTCTCTACACAGTTTGTGGCCCAGCTAAATCGAATATAAAGCTTGCTTCAACCCTTCACAGTGGAGGATATACTGGGATATGTGTACCTTAAATATCACAACTATGAGTCGATAACTATTTCATAAGCACGTGGAAACTGATTATCTCTAGAACTGCACTTTTTTTTCTAGCTCCAGTTGACATAAACTTCTGCGTCAACAGGGATAACCCCTCCATCTCTGAGGCACTGATTCATCCTCTCTGCCGCGCTATATTGTTAGGGTGCCAGGCTATTTCCTTAGATAGGGCTTGGTTCTCCACCACATCCACGGTTGTACCTAATCCTGCGCCCTCCCTGTTCATCCATGAGAAAGGATATCATTCTGTAACCAGCGCAGTAACAATTAGTAGTCTATTGCCACCAGAAGAAACCACTCAAGAAGAGGGTGGAAGGGAGGAAATGGAGGAAACAAAGTGTCCCTCTTATTGGACAATCAATAACACATCTCACGGTCACTCGTCGTTCTTGCCTTATGTCGTGTTTCGAAAGAGCAGCACATGGAATGGAATGAGCCTAGCCTGGTTGGACCATGAATAGCTGAGGGCGGAGAGCGCGTTACCGCAAGGCTGCAAGGCAAGGCACCTCCCACAAGGCACCTTCAGCCTTGGCAATGACAGGGGTCTCTGATAGCGCGTCGGCTGGGCTGGGTGTCCAGCGCAGGTTTAGAACAGGAACCACCCATTCGCGCTTTCTGTTCTTGACGCGTTCCTTCGTCTCGTTGCTGCTGCTGTTCGACCCACAACATGGACCCAGGAGCGCCTCCAATTCCAACGTTGAGAAGCCTTCGTGGGGAAACGCGGAAACACAGAGAATCACGGCCCTCTATTAGCTAAATTAGCTTTTGAGGTTGATCATGGCTTCGACATTGAAGAATGCAGCGTACACGATTGGTTGGGTCTGCTGACCACACTAACCTCTAACCTCGTGGCTGCCTGTGCCATGCCTTGCTAGGAACGTGGCCGACCACAGACGCTATGGGATCGCGTTGGCAGCGCCATCCCGGCGGCTACCGGCGAATCTTTATGCATGAAGCTATCAGAACCAAATATCTCAACGAGTGCTAAAGATATTGTAATAAAAATAGATGCAAGTGGGAGCTCCACTCTGCGCTCGAACAAGCCCCTGAAGCCTCCTCGCGATGATCCCTCGTTGAATACCAGCTGAAATAATACAGGGAGCACCTTGTATTTGGTCTTCCACTTCCTTTTCTCGATACTCTCATTGACCCTAACCGCGCAGCGCTCTATGGCTTGAACATCTCGACTGGATACTACTCCATCATAAAGCAGATGCTCTTTGAGGCTTTGCTGCCTTTGCTGCCTTTGCTCGTTCCGCTCGACTACCAGCGGGCTCAGTATAGCGCCTCAATCCCTCCTTCAGAGTATCCGCGTATGCGGCCAGCTGCCCGGCCCCGGTAACCACTTTGTTGAGGCCTTCGTAGAACATACTCTAGTTCAGATCGTGTAGATGAATGATCGTATTGCGTAGAATCTTCAATCGATCTGCAATCTTTGGTGTACTGCCCAGTGATCTGATATCATCAGTCACAAATTCTAGATCTGAAGAGAGGCCTATATAAGACTTCTCCCCAGGAAGATCCCGAGTGACAACCCACTGATCTTTGCCTATACCAATCCAAAGGCCTGGCTCATCAAGGTTCCAGATACCTTCCGCTATACCGTTCAACAAAATGACCTTTTTAAGCGCTTCGAATCACTTCGTAATGCCCTTTTACCTTGCGCTCTCTTCCGCTCGGACTCGATAGTCCGAAACGTCGTTTTTGTGTTGGAGATGTCCCTTTGGCCATCGAGGGAGCCATCCCTCTCCGACCGTAGGTGGTGGAGTATTTGGATCTGCGTGCGTGTTCTTGAAGACTGTATTGGCCACATTCACGACCATTTCGGGCAACGGCCGTACGAGAATCCTTCTAACGTATTGAGATATCTACAGAGAGCTTTAGCTTGATCAGAAATTAACTTGAGGTTGTTTGGTCGGTGCTGAACCTATCAAAGTTACTTTAACATTCAGCTCAGTACACTGGAGGCTTCGCAAATATCAAACGAAGCATATAGCCTGAACAGGACCCATAGATCCAGCTAGGGCAGCCGGTCCAGGCTTTGGATGAATTCAGTCCACCCAGTCCAACTCGACAAATTTGGGGCCTACCAGATCCCGTGTCCTAGGATATCCAGCCTGGACACATCACCTGGACTTACACTCTATAATGACGTTGTCAAATATCAGATCGTCGGGTAGATAATTTGGATTTCAAGCTGCATTTCATATGACTGCAATCACCGAGCATTTGCGCGGTCGTGGGATGGTGGCTCAGTAACGGGAAACGATTTCAAAGGCTAAAAAGTTACCTAACCCTTCGATTCTCGACCCAACCCGCTTTTCATCGAACTCTTCCAAGATCTAGTTATGTTTAGAGCAGATCTTGGGGTGAGTTGAGATCCTCGCCCATATCGTCTATCAAATTCTGAAGCGGGTTCGCTCGAGGCCATATCGCTGGCAGTTGCGGGTGTATTTTTGGGTGAAACCGAGTCGTTATTCGCAGTATGGTGGATATTTATAGTCGTAAAATCTTTGGATAACTGCTGAAGAGAGGTGTCATTAAGGTGCCCTCCAACCTGCCTTGACCTCCACCCAAGTCCACGGTTTCTCCCGTGGATAACCTGCCCATCAGTTGAGACCATGAACTGTACGGCATCGCCCGTGGCGTAATTGTCTATCGTTGTGATCGTAGCTTTAAAATGGCTATCTGCTTTTGAGCAGATATCAATGCACTGGCGAGTCGTTTCCCATTCATCTCGCAGCCTCGCAAGATCTGTCAAATCCTCGTTTGACGCCGGTGCCGATGCCGATTTTGCTATTAATCGATCAAATAGACTGTTTATGTGCTTTTGTAACTTTGCGGATGTATGCTCGAGGTTAGCTTTGCATTCCTGCAAAGCTGCACTGGTGAGCCTTTCGGGTAAGGCGCCCGGATCAGAAGGACTAGTCGAGTCATTGCTAGCGGGTGAGATTTGAATCTGACTGATATGATCGGACAACTGGGCACATATTTGAAGACATTTCTCCGTGCTCAGCCGCTCTTCTTTTATTTGTTGAAGTTCCAATGAGTCTTTATCGGATTCCGGTGCGGCTTTTCCGAGCACAAGCTCTAACTTCTCATCAATAGCTTCAAGATGAGCCTCGAGATCGAGCCTTGCAGTCTCAATGAGGCTTTCATAATTTTCAAGGGTTTCCGCCGTAATTGTGGATTTTTGACTGTCTAGTTAGCAAAGAAAAAAAAAAAAAAAAACATATCAACCCTAATTATAGTGACTTACAGGTTTGCGTCCGTTAGGGCAATGATAATGGTCGACTTATATGCTGCTAATCCTCTCCTGAAACCATCTATGTCATCACCCATGTACTTCAACTTTGCCCAATCGCGAAAGCTGGTTCGAGTAGCACTAGACCGTCCAACACATTTCATAATTTCTGCCTGAAATTCTTTGCATGCATTGCCGCACCCGAGTAAAGGAAGGTTGAGCACAGAGAGGTCCTTATCACTAGTGGCCTGGACCCTATCGACAAGCGGTCCCAGAACCCCACTTAAGGCTTCAAGCTCTCCGATCAGCTCACGCACGCGTGCTGGATGCGACCGAAAACTTTTGACCAAGTCGTAAAGGCTAACACTCGACTGGAAGGCGAAAGTGGCGAGAGCTAGTAGCCCAGACGCAAGACTTATAGGTTCTGCCATATTTAGAGCGCTCTGAAGAGGGAAGAAAAGGACAAAACTGAAAAGAGGCTGACATTTGCATCTGGGAGTCAGGGTTGAGTGGTCTTTTTAATCGCTGAGGGGCCCGGCTTACTAATGATGGCGGGCACAAATCACGGCATGGATCACAAGAATTCAGTGTTGTGACAGGCTTGGTGTCCAATTATTTGGCATCTAGAAGCGCCTGATAGGAAGTCGTAAGCTACACGGCCGCTACTTATTAGTGCTGAATTCTGGAAAGGTGACCAAGTTCTGTGGAATGCCTACTGTATAGCCATCCAGGGGCTTCATCTCGACCCTGAAAGGGATCTCCGAGCCCTATGTTCCTATTATCACACCGGAGATCTTCATGGACGATTCCCAGGGCTTGTATTTCCTTGGATCTAGGAATCTCCTGGCGAAGCCATAGCGCTAATTCCATCATTGCTGTGCTTTCGCCCCACCCTAACGGGTAATGTGGTGGGTTGAATTAACACGAAAATAGCCTAGCGCGCAATCTGCCTAGACTATAGGCAGAATTGGTTTGGAGATAAAGTGTGAGGACAAGCATTGTCTCAAGTAAATAATGTGCAAGATCTATTCTCTCAAAAACCACTATGTTTATCCCGGCGGTGTTTTTGGATTTTTCTTGAACGATTATCCATACTCAATACACCAGTTGTGCCTTGCTGCGCCATGTTGCCGAAGACCAGTTCTGCTATCGAAAGCCCTTTACGCAACCGAAATAACTGCGTGTATGATGCGTGAATAGAACAGGAACAGGTCAGGAGGCACTGGTCAAGCTCCCCAGGTCAGCCCACTTTTCCCCGGCGGATGGGATCACCCGGATCATCCGTCCAGGCAGAAACATCACCTGTGAAAAATAACGAACAACGTAATTTTCGGGCAACCCGCGGCACCACCTAAAATGTCGATGCGTAGAGCAACTTGATACTTTAAACGCCCACCATGACGCCAAAATCGCGTAAAACGAAGCGGGAATTAGTGGAACAAGAGGGAAGGATACAACTGCATGTTTCCCTACTTCTCCTATTTGCTGCATCCTTTAAATGCTGGTTATTTTAGTCTTTTATGGAAAGCTGGTCAAGGAGAAAGCATGATTAGGAATTCGTCATAACATAGAGGGCCGAGGCGTAACCACGTGAGGCTGTAACCGCCCGTTGATGTTGCGGCAAACAAGGCAAACTCCTAGGACTGCGACGCGATATGTAGGTACTTAACCGCCTTCCGGTCGCAAGAACACGACGAGTCATAGAAGTTCAGGAAGTTCAACAAGCCCGCTCAGCACTACGCCTTGCCTTAATTTGGGCACTCTGCCTATTGCAGGGAGTTGCTGGCCAAGCGTCCAAAGCTATATTCAAGGAGTTACTAATGCAGTAAATTACTTACATGGAGGTCCCCACGGACACACTTTGGTATGTTGCTGGCGAAGATACAAAGATTCTACTGACCATGAAATCCATCCAGCAAGATACTCCTAACCACATCCAATCGAGTCGCAAGCGACAGAAGATCCTGCTTACCGGCCTACAAGACCGCAAGGTATTCCAAGAGAGACGACTTTCGAAGTCGCAAGCCCAGCCACCAAGATGCGATAACCAAGCTACAACCCAGTCAAAACACTTACTCGTGGAAAAAGCATCACAACGTGATGACCCCAGCCTTGCTTTAGCAGCAACGAACATCGCCCACGACGCCACCAAAGATCCAGCATTTAATCTTCATGAACTTCTCAAGGCTTCACCAGATTCCGCCAGCAGCTCCCAAGAACCCGCTGCTCATCCTACCGATGCTCGAGATGATGGCCTCTAGACATCTTGTGACCACCCGAATGCAACGGAGTGTGTTTAGAGTGTTTCCGGAGTTTTCACGGAAGATCGAATCCGGAAACATACCGAAGCAGAGAAGTCGGACGAGAGTGAACTTGAAGAAATCAAAGAGCACCGAACGAATTAACAGCACATATCCATGATCGATTTCCTATCAGTTAGAACCCAACGGGTTCTACTGTGTACGCTGACTCATGTATCTTGATTCATGACAGTATAAAAGCGAAACTCAACTAGTCTTCGACATGTAAGCGATGAATTTTCTCAGAACATCTCTAGTCTCAACCTATCATGGGACCTAGAGGATCGGATTCGCCTGTTATGCCTATTCTTCCATCAGCCGGTCCTATGATGCCTTGTTCGACAACCCATCTTTAGAGACTGTGGCTATACCAATCGAATGTGAATCCAGATTGCTCCGGCTCGCCCGAAGAAAGTCCATGAAGAAGTTCACGTTTCTCCAGGTCCTAAAAATGCCTTTTTGGAAGTAAAATCCTCTTCTACGGAGTTTTGATACGCCTTAACCGCTGTCGTCATCAGCTCTCCCGGGGATCGTTATCTTGTTGGGGCTCTAAAAAAAAGTCCACCAGCCCCCAAGGCCATGCCATAACCTTTATCATGCTTGTACAACTTGAGGACTTCAGAGACAGCTGCTTAACTCCGTGATAATACCGAATAGTTAGAATATTACCATTGTCTAATATTATCACCCATACAATTATCATCTGTCATGGCTCTGCTGACCGTGATCTCGAGTCAGTATCCATGCTCCAATAAACCCCATTTTGATAAGACTAACCTATAATAGTACCTCCCTTCCTTATTAGGCCCCTATATGGAGCCGTCTAGCATCTGTACTAGTCGTCACTTTGTTATGCTAGAGAGCCCCAGACATAAGATGACGGCTTACAAAATCCGATTATACCTATTGTAATAAAGTAATATCCTTGTTCGGAGCTAATTATGGAGCTGGAAAGCAAGTGTAATGGCAAGCAAGCTAGCATTCTCACAGACCGTGGCTGGTTACATTGCCTTACACCCTATCAGATCCGGCTACAAAGTATCCTTACCAGAATATTTACAGTCCCTGAAGTAGTCGGTACGCCGTTACCCAACACTGGATAGCTATTCGAAGAATATATAAATGTTCCAATAGAGTCGGGTAGACTATAAACTAGTCGTAAGTCTTGGTGGAGGTCAAAGCATAACTAGGCAACACTCTTTAGCCACGTAAGGGAGAGAAATCATACTAATCTGTAAACTATCCTAGCACAAAGAGTGCAATATTACAAATAATGGTTATGGTACCCAGAAATTGCGTTATGGAGCCTAGGTGTCGGCCATACACCGCTAACGTATCCAGCAGAGATACTAAAAAGTTCCCACTTGCGACTTCTCCTGGCTCTAGTGCGGACACTGCCACGGAACAGGTCTCGACCTGCACTCTCTATGGCAGAATGAGCTTGGGCTGGTGAATCCTGCACGCCTGGTTAGTTGTTAAGGCAACGCTAATTGCTGACAGGGAGCCGGAACTCCAGGCTAAAGCCTCAGCTAAGGATCGATACAGACAAGTGAGAACATATAAAAAGCCCACATCAATACTTGGTCAGCATTCCATCATACCATATCCCCAGAACACAGTCATTGCAAAGATGTCTCTCAACAACCTCCAAATCCCCGAGGGATACCGCGACCAGCTCGAACAAGCAGAGCCGCTGGACGCTAGAACCAACGAGCAGATCATCTCCTCCCTATCCAGCCATCAGCCAGTCACATCAGAGAAGAACATCTGGGCCTTCTGGCATGCTGGGCTGAACGCAATGCCCGCCTGGTGCCAGCGTAATGTTGCGGACTGGCAACGCGTCTGTGGGCCGTCATGGACAATTCGAGTCCTCGACACCGTCCCCGGCTCGCCCAATCACGCACTCCGGTATATTCCTCCAGAACTTCTCCCCAAGACGTTTGTGAACAGTACAATGGACGGCCCGTACACTGGACCGCATAGCGCTGATTTCCTGCGCGGCGCCTGTCTTCTTCTCCACGGCGGGGTGTTCATGGATGTAGGCATTATTCTGACTCGATCGCTGGACCGGATCTGCTGGTCTCAGCTGGAGGACCCTTGCTCGCCTTTCAACGTCTCTGTGCCTTGGATGTACGGAATGGTAATGGCGAACCATTTCGTTGCAAGCCGCAAGGGCGACCCATTCATTCAACGGTGGCATGAGCTCTTCCTGCATGTGTGGAAAGACCGCACCAACTACCAGGGACTCACACAGAACCCGTTATTTGCATTTTCCGCGAAGCTGGACTTCTCTGCGTCCGCAAAGAGGGGTTTCAAGTGGGAGTTTATTGTTGATCCAATTACGGTTTTCGACTACATCTCGCAGGTTGTGGCTTGGCTTCGACTAACGATGTTGGAAGACGCAGGAGACGGGTTTAGCTGTGCTGATTATGCGGTCACCAATATCCTCTGGTTCGATGTGCTGCCCGAGAACTGGGGGTTTGAGGAAAAGGCTGGTTTCCGTGGAGAGGATCTTTTTAATATCCTGGCCACACGGACGGATATCGACCCTGAGAGCGAAGAGTACAAGAAGGCGTACGAGGTTGTCTGGCACTTCTTGTCACAGTGCAGTATGCAAAAGATCACGCATGGGAAGAATTTGACGAAGACGCCGGCGCTCGGTTTACTGTGGGATATGGAGGAGAATCAAGGAAAGGATATCGAGCCGGGGACTTTTGCTGAGCTGCTCAGATACGGTACAACACATTTTAGACAGACGAGAAGTACAATTCGCTATGTGGCAGTGGAGAAACCGAAGGAGACGATGCGGAAGGGGGTTCTTGAGCCCTAAATGAGCTGATCCCTACCTGTCTTGGATGAGATAAAAAGCTCCAATGTGTCTATCACTTTCATACTCTCCTTCAATAGACCCCTAAACTTTGTCTCTGAAGCGTGAAGAGCAAGCTCACTCATTACACAATCGGCCGTGGCGCATACCGCAATAGAAACTCGTTGAGTTGTCGTGTCTAGAGTCTAATTGCATTTTGTGCTGATGGTGATATAATATTTTCTAGCTATCGATTTCGCATACTTCTGCTGGTTATAAACAGGCCCCCAAACGATCGAGATCTATACCATCCAGAGACTGATGTATAGTTTGTGAATAGTAGGAAGATAATATTGACTAAAAGAAGTACTATGTATCCATCTATCTTGCCAAATTTGCTGTGGTGTCATTCAATGCCACCAATGAGAATGAAAAGAAGGAAAAATCTATTTTCAGCAGCTGCAGTCTTGCATACTGTTACAATTGTCTTTGTCTTTTTTATAGAGACGAAGCCTAAGAGTCATCAGTGTCCCTTATGGGACTACTTTCATTTGTAGCAAAGCACTTGAAAGAGAACAGCACCGTCGATAGGTGGGTCAGATTCTAGCCCTACTTGGGCCTTGTCAAGTGGCAGCAGAAATACTCCCAATCAGAGGATTATCAATAAGAGTGTATCCCTGTGAGCGATGATCCTACGTCTCTCAGCCAACACCGTTATTAAAGACTCCGACCACTTATAGCATCCAGGCTTTTTCTACCGCAGTTCCTTACCTGTGCATCCGAGTTCCCGTCCTTTCTCCCCTCTACAGGTAGTTGGGCCTAGCAACTGGTTCAAAGACCGGGATATGCTACCTGTCTCGCTGCAACTTCTAAGCGCAGTCCTTTTGCGACTCATCCTTGTAGTGTAAATGCGGCCAAGGGCCAAACAGCACGAGTGACACTTCTTGCTTCTCTCCACCGGCAACTTCAACCTCGAGTTCGCACTCGGACTCCAACAAGCCAATACCTAGCCTTAAAGGTAGGAAGTACGGGATCTCGACCTTGCTAGTACGACAATATGGCCGCTTTCATTCAGCGCCTGAGAGCTCGATTGTCCGAGTGGACTTTGCACATCCGCAACACGGAAGTTGCCAGCCCCAAAAGCGTACGTAACGCGTCTACAACCATGAAAAGAGCACCCAGATCAAGACGGACAGGCACCGCGTTATTGACTCTACTCGCGATGTCGGTGTTTAACCAAAAGTGTCAAGCAACAGAGGGAACGAGGAGCTTCTGCATGAGTTCTACCCCATCGTTCGTGGGTAACCTGCCCGAGCATTTTCTCTACGATTGGCCTGCCGCGGGACGAAATGGTGTATCTGTGAGGGTGCTATGATGTCTCTGTTGGAACATAGGAGATACTATACCGTCACCACCGCCATCGATGGCTCCACGCAGACTGAAATTACGACGCCTCCCGAGCCAAGACTGGATTGGTTTCCAAATGCGATGCATTCTAGTATACTGCCTCCAGTGTACAGACATTGTGGCAGACCGAGATATGAGCGCGGCGAACCAGAGAGTGTGACCCTGCTGTGGGTAGTGATTGTACGAGTTTGTGGACGGAGATATGACTATGCGTTGAGGTTAGGGCATAATCTAGGCCTGTTCATTTACCCTGTCGGTATAGGTGCTTCCAACTACGGAATGCTTCTTTTGCAGATCTTTATGATCCACGATATATCTACTACTAATATTGCACGGACGAGCCCTAGATAAAACGAAGTCGTCCTTGCGTGCTGCGCACATACTTCAGTACAGATTGAAAGCCCGTATCCTGGCTCTGACCAAAGAGAACAAATCCGCGTTTCCGGTGGCGGTGCATGCTCTGCAATGGACCAGATATAAGAGTGTCTATGGGCGAGAATGAAACAATTCAAACAGCACTTGGTATGCAACCAATACCATTACCCATATTGTCTTATCTGCGCACCTCCAAGGTCTATCCATCCTTCCAATGCATGTCTAGCCTACAACGCTCATTTCCACAAAAAAGAAGTATAGTAAGTGTCCACGAGCAGAGTTAACCCGTACCTAACTATTGAAAAGTCATTACGAGCTGGTAGTCCGTCAAGCATGCTCCTGGTGAAAATACAAAACTATACTCTCTGCCAGCTGCGGAAATAAGAACATGCAAAATGACGAACACGTCAGGTTGGTGCTACTTGCAGCATGCCACCGATGAAGGACGGCTGATTAGTATTTGCAAACTGACCGTTGCGCATTCGTCTGACCTCGGTGCTCGTTGCTGGACTAGAAGTAGGCAGCTCAAGATGGGCGTTACATACGTTCACGAGCGCCAATGCACATCCTAGCAGATATATGACTGCGATATCCCTGTCCATCGGGTCATGCGGAAAGCCGATGTCATATTGATATTTTGTTTATTTCCCCGGTGCTCGGAAATGATTTTTGGAGATAAGAATGGCAGTGTACTGCATAAAAGGGCTACAGTGCCTCGAGGCCACAACCGCAGTGCATAACCCTCGCGAGAATAACGCAACTATGGAGACTGAAACTCTGAAGACTTTGGCCTCTTTTCTGGTTAATAATGTATGCTTTGTTGTTGCTGCAGGAAATACCTGCTACTGGACCTCACTCATCATATACCGGCTTTATTTCCACCCACTGGCCGGCTTCCCGGGCCCCAAGCTTGCGGCTGCGACACGATGGTACGAGTTCTACTATGACATTATCCAGCAGGGCAAGTATGTTTACAAGGTGGACCAGATGCATGAGAAATACGGTATGTATTTAACTTACCCATAGTCTTCGTCAATATCAACGAATCCGCAGGCCCCATCGTCCGGATCAACCCGCACGAGATCGTGATCAAAACGCAGACTTCTATAACCAGATCTACGTGGCTGGAAATACGCGCCGCACAGAGAAATGGGCGCCGTCTGCTATAGGTATTGGCATTGATGGCAAGTATGATCTTTCTACAGAGCAGGTATCAAAGGCCAGCTGCAGCTAATAAGCCAGGCTCGAGTGTGATAACCGTGGACCATGAACTACATCGACTGCGTCGCAGGCCTCTGGATCCCTTCTTCTCTCGTATGGGGATCGACCGGCTCGAGCCACTGATCATCGAAGAAGCCAAACTGCTGAACGACCGGCTGCAGAGCTACAGCGGGTCAGGGCACGTCCTCCGGCTTACTGATGTCTTCTCTGCCTTTGCGGGCGATGTGATCACTCAGATCTGCTCGGAGGGCGGACCGACGATGATGAACAAGCCGGAGTTCGGAGAAGACTGGTCTGTCTAGGGCATGCTCTGGAGAAATGCGATGGCTAATAAGTGTCTAGGAATCAACTCCTGTTGGCAGGAGCACAGCAGCTTCCTCTCCTCATATATTTCCCTATACCGATCAGGTTTGTGACCGTATAGCCCTGAGCATTACAACGACTAGAAATAAGATAAACTAGCCTCGCTCAATTGATACCCAACGCACTCCTCGTCCGCTTGTTTCCAGTACTGGTCTCATACAAACTCATGCATGAGGTACACCTCCTGGTCTCTGACGTCCTGAAAAGCTACCCTAATATGCTAATGACCAAAACCAGCTAACTACAAGACACATCAACGACGCAAAGCGAGAAGGTTTCAGCCTTGACGCTACAAAACCCCAGGAAGACACCAGGAGCTCTCTCTTTCGTCACCTCCTCTCCCCTTCCAGCGCTGGCCGGCTGCCTGAGTCCGAACGTGACACCGAGCGCCTCGCCCGCGAGGCCATGGTGCTATTTGGCGCAGGTACCATCACAACTGCGCACACGCTCAGCTTTATATGTTACTATGTTCTGCATGATAGCCATATAAGAGACCGGCTAGGCGAGGAGCTAAGGAGTGTCATGGCCCAGTATCCTACTAGTATGCCCACCTGGCAGCAGCTCGAGAGGCTGCCGTATTTGCAAGCCCTTGTTAGGGAAGGGCTGAGGTACGTTCCTGTCTACCTTATACTCAAACAGTGCAGTCAAGTAACGGCATCCTGAAATGAACAGACTCAGCTACGGCATTATGCGCCGTCTCCCCCGCGTCTTCCCAGACGCGGCCTTGCGCTACCAACAATGGACCATCCCGCCTGGAACCCCCGTGGGCATGGCCGCGTACGGCCTGCACACTGACCCAAAGGTCTACCCAGATCCGTTCAAGTTCTGGCCTGAGCGCTGGCTCGCCCAAAGCAATCCCAGTAATAATATGAACCGGAACTTGGTGCCCTTTTCGCGAGGGTCCAGAGGCTGCTTGGGCATGAAGTGGGTGTTTCTTCCCCTCCATACTCTACTTGAAGTTCCCGTACGCTAACGTTGAGAGTGAAAACGCAGCCTGGCATATGCGGAGATGTACTGGGCTCTGGCCGTTATGTTTAGGCCGAATGCGCCGAAGCTAGAGCTGTTTGAGACTGAAGAGAAGGATGTAGAGCATGTGGTGGATTTCCTGCCTGCCGTGCCCAGGTTGGGCGGCCAAGGGACTAGGGTTATGGTTTGCTAGTATCACACAATGAGGGTGTCTGAAAGTAATAGTAGCACTGGTTAACTGGTAAATTGAGAACAAGCAAAACAGAAAGTGACTGGAACCTGGCGACCTTGTAAAGTACTCATAGCTAGTATTCAACCTTTCTATCCACAGTTATCTATATCCCACGAGCGTAAGAGCTGGTCCAGGCCAGGGAGACGAGATAAAGCACAGATAGCCATCTATCATCTACCATGTACGTACTCCGTCTAGGCCTTGGAAGACAGCTGATTAGTATCTCCTGACCCTATCATTATTTCTTGACTCCGGTATGATACATGCCACGCAGAGGAAACTGCACATGCCTTAGTTATGCAGAGTGTTCTAGTTTGATCAACGCGAGGTTGCTTGTCATTCTGAGCCTGTGATGGCGTGTAACTGCGGTCCGATTAGTCGTTTGATACGTTGTAGGGAACATCCAGTGCTTGTAATCTATGTAACAAGCTTGGAGCATTTCATTCTGGTGCCCAACACCTACTAAAACTTGGGCACAGGCATGCGGATGCTAGTGCTTCACATGTGAGGTCTATCTCGACCCACGAGTGGTGCACTCTACCATTATCTGGGATGAACTGGTTCAAGTATATTATTGTGATCATTAATTCAGTCATGAGTACTAAATCTATATGCAGGTTGAAGTATATATATATATGAAGTGCTACCAGAGCACTTATCCCAATCCAGTCAGACCCAAAAACGCCGCGCTGCATAGACCTCGTGATGCATTTGATGCTATACTTTCGGAATCCTTCGTTTTGGTAAAGTCCAGGGTTCGGGACATACGACCTAGATTAACAGACCGTGTCAGTGAGGACGGGACAAGCATCTCAATGCGAGTCTGCTAAGAAAAACTAACCTCCCCTTCACTATACGCCCAAAAATAGACCGCGATCCCAACCAGATAGTAGATCGCTGCATTCGTGCCCTGGTATATAAGCGCCGCCAAAATCGAGCTGAGTGGGTAGAGCAGCAGCCGAAATTCGATGCTGCGATGCGCCATCGTCCCCGCGAGGTATTTTAGCGGCCATTCCCAGGCGACGCCCAGCAGGCCCATCAAGAGGTTCAGTATCTGCAGGACGGGAACGGGAGTGACGGCGCCCTCGAGGTTTCGAGTCCAAGTGTCCCAGAAGATTTTAGGCCAGATAAAGGCTTCGATTGCGCTGCCTATTTGGTCTGGGATGGTTAGGTTAGAGGCGAATTTTAGTGGTGGCAGTGGTGGTTCGAGATACGTACAGACTGACGCTGTGAGGATGATGAGGCGGGCCCAGTGATTCTTGATGAGACGGCCCATCTTGAGGTCGGCGACACTTTTACTGTATGTGGAGGAAAAGGTTCAACGCTTTCGTCCTGCGAAAGGGCGGTCGTAAACTCGTCAATGTGCCAGATTAAACGAAGCTTCGGGTTCGGGGTTTGATATTAGCTGTGTGTCTCGTTGAAGAATTTCACTCGTCGATTTGTCGTGCAGTTTGACATGGCAGATGGCAGTGGAGTCGCGCTGGTCTTGTACTCTTGAGGGGTTAAGTCTGCAGAAATCGGGTTCGGGTTCAATCAACGTGGTTCGTCACGAGCTTCACATTGATGCCGAGATCAAGCAAACGGATCGAGCGAGATAGTGTCTTGACGAGAATCATGCCACGTTCAGGCAAGAAGACCCTGACCGCTTGTGGGAGGGCATCGGATTACATAGCTTCGCACGGTAGCGATGCATCCCACCTTCCTGCCGTTGTGATAGGCGTGCTTCAACTGGGGCCCGATTCGACGCCGGGATGATGAGCCCAGCAGCCAATAAGACATCACAAGCTGATAGGATGTCAGACGCCCCCGCTTGGCTTCTTCAGATGCAGAAGAAGGCAGGTCAGTGATTGGAGAGGGACATGGGACATGTGCGAGGGGGGTGTCCTGCCCGGCGCTTAGAGGCGTGACGACAAGCAGGAGCAGGGCAAATGAGGATCGAGTACGCGGGGACGGGAGGGACTGGCCGCATTAGTCCCATGCCTAAATGTGACGGCCGAGAAGATCCCACAGCGAATTCATGGGGCCCACAGGCAGTCTAGCCGCCGCTCGGGTCTGCTGCTTTGGGCAATCTCATTGATCGGTAGCCAACCGTGCTCGCAGACAAACTTCTGAAGAATCGGACTGCGAAGCGGGGAAACAGATTCAACATGGATGAATGCCCTCATGGTTTCTATTTGTGTCTCTTCCAGTCTTGGCGGCCGTCAAGAGTATATTCTGTCAAGGCTCCAGTCGCAATTTCAAACCAGGCCATCAGACCCAATACCTCAGTGACGAGTGATAGGTCCCTTCGTAAGGCCACATTCACACCCTCGAACTTGAAACACCTTGGGGATGACTATGATTGTTTTCCCCGAGACCGCGGCGACTCGGCCTTCAGCGTCCATTCCGATAACACTGGCTGGCCCATCCGGTCTTCTCACGGGATCACCGCCCATTCAGGCATTCCCCGTGTGACAAGTTGTCACCGTGCAGAGCCAAGTAGGCTTTCCATCGAAAGCTCTTCGTGCCCCCTCGTGCCAAGGTTAGGGTAGTCTTAATAGATTGCGCGGAGATGGATTCCGCTTGAGTTCTAGCCTTCACTCGTCCAGGAATCTATATTTGGCACCGCCTCGTGCACGCTGGTGCCATTCCCGAGCCCTTTCTCTCGTTTGCTGGGGTTGAGTGGAAACGGCGCTTGCAGAGCTCCTCCCATAGGGCAGCGCCTCAACCGGTCTTGAGAGCAGCAGCAAATCATCGCACCGCCAGTGCAAGGGGGTGACATGACACCTCTGCAAATATCTCCAGTATACCAATCATTGTCCTCGCTAGCATCGTAAATTTCTCCAGCCACATGGCGGGTCCGCTTGTGGTTTCCCAAGGATAGAAGAACGACCACCGAAGGCTGCAGAAGATAGCGCACATGGCGGTACCTCAGGATCGCGGCCAGTCGCTAGTACGGTCGCTCCGAAGGAATATCCTGACTCGATCAGAGTTCGTGGCTGATTGTGATAGCCTCCATCGGGCATTGTCTCATCGTTGGGAGGACAGGCGGAAATCAGAATCCCTCGTCACAACGCGATTGTCGAATGATGTCGGTTACATCGAACTATGGGGCAAGGCATCGTATTCCGTAGAGGTCTGGAAGATCTGGAGTGGTTCTTGAATTAGCAGACTGAGACCCGCTGGTTAGGAGAGTTGGACTGGCTTGCAGAGACCGTTAACTCGCTCCGCCAATAAATGAGCGCGATCGCTGTGATCCTGGTCGAGGACTCAATGTTTAGCGCAGTGGACGCTGAGCAGCTGGCACTGAGCTTTGAACACTGACTGGGCGCTGGGCCGCTGCTTAAACTTCCTCAAGGTGCAGAACAGAACCTCACGACCCGCGCCTTTCCTTTTCCTTCCCCTCTCCTCTTCATCTTCCCTCTCCCCTGCAATCTCTACCACATCGTCGGGTTCTCCACTACCATTGAAGACCAATATTCGATCTGCATCGTTCACCGTCTGAGAACTGCTGGATAACATGGTCCGACGGGCGCTCGTCCTTGTGTCTCAACTGCCCGCTATTTCCTTGCGCTGAGTACTCGCAATCAGTCCCGCTGCTGTCCGATCACGAAGCCACCACGCCACCTTTACTTAATTAAGAAATCTCATCACGGCTCGCTATTGATAGAAGTGGAAAGGGAACTGGACCCTCGATTTCTTGCCCCTCGGGGTTCTACCTTTATCTCAGCGGCGCTACCTCTGTCCCACTTGTCCCGTTAGATTGACCATCGACATACCGTTCACGATTCAAGATTCCAATATAATTCATAAAATTGGGAATTTCTGGAGGGTGTCAATCATCTTCTCCTTTATCAGCAAGCGTCTCGCGTCCGAATCGGCCTCTAGCCTGCCTGTTTTTCTGCTCTCCATATCCAGCCCCGTCATCGCTGGCCGATGATCCAGTGCGCTGTCAAGATATACCCCGTTTCCTTACCGCGTCGGTAGGCTTTGTCGCCATGGGCCGATATCCGCTGAAATCTTACATTGCTCCCTCAAAGCTATTTTTCTATGCTTGGTTCTGGGGCGCGCATATTGCTATTTTTGCATACGGATGGTTCGTCTACATGAAGGTATGAATATGGAGCGGGTTGCTGACTGGCTCAGGTATCACCAAGCGACAAGCGAGCCATTGTCGCCGCTCAATGTCCTTTCGTACTCAGTCTGGATCTCGCGAGGCGCTGGCCTGGTATTGACAGTCGATGGGACACTCATCTTGTTGCCGATGTGCAGGAATCTCGTCAGGTTTCTACGGCCCAAGCTACGATGGCTACCTCTTGACGAGAACATATGGTTCCATCGCCAGGTCGCGTATGCGACTCTTGTATTTACCATTCTCCATGTTGCGGCCCACTACGTCAAGTAAGTAGATTTCCTAGGGAGATCAGGAAGTGGAGAAGGCTAACGTTCTACAGTTTCTACAACATCGAAAGAAAGCAGTTGCGTCCTGAGACGGCCCTACAAATACACTATGCCCAGCCCGCGGGAGTGACTGGTCATGTAATGCTGTTCTGCATGATGCTCATGTACACCACTGCCCATCACCGGATTCGTCAACAGTCGTTTGAGACCTTTTGGTACACTCATCATCTCTTCGTCCCGTTCCTACTTGGGCTCTACACCCATGCAACGGGCTGTTTTGTTCGGGATAGCGCAGAGCCATACTCGCCGTTCGCGGGGGAGCGGTTCTGGAAACATTGCATTGGGTATCAGGGCTGGCGATGGGAGCTCGTAGCGGGGTTCTTCTACCTCTGCGAGCGACTATGGCGTGAGATTCGGGCGCTACGTGAAACGGAGATTGTGAAGGTGGTCCGTCATCCATACGGTACGTCAGCTACGCAATGAATAATCTCCAAAGGTCTTACTGACGAGCTAGACGCAATGGAAATCCAATTTCGTAAGCCTAGTTTCAAATACAAACCCGGACAATGGCTTTTCATTCAAGTCCCCGAAGTCTCTAACACTCAATGGCACCCCTTCACCATCACTTCCTGCCCCTTTGACGACTACGTCAGCATCCACGTACGCCAAGTTGGCGATTTCACCCGCGCCCTCGGTGACGCCCTTGGATGCGGTCCGGCTCAAGCCCGCGACCTAGAAGGCCTCGATCCCATGGGCATGTACGAAGTCGCGCTGCAGAACGGCCAGCAAATGCCCAAGCTTCGCGTTGACGGGCCCTATGGTGCTCCTGCCGAGGACGTCTTCGAGAACGAAATCGCTGTGCTCATCGGTACCGGAATCGGCGTGACGCCGTGGGCCTCCATCCTCAAAAACATCTGGCACCTACGAGCGTCCCCAGATCCTCCCCGCCGTCTCCGCCGAGTCGAATTCATCTGGGTCTGCAAAGATACCACCTCGTTCGAGTGGTTCCAAGCCCTCCTTTCTTCATTGGAAGCCCAATCCGCATCCGACGCCGCCTATCAAGGGGTCTCGGAGTTCTTGCGAATCCATATCTACCTCACGCAGCGTCTCGATCAGGATACAACGACCAATATCTACCTCAACTCTGTTGGCCAAGAACTCGACCCTCTCACTGAACTGAAGAGCAGGACCAATTTCGGTCGTCCAGACTTCAAGCGGCTTTTCACGGCTATGCGCAACGGGCTGCAAGATCAGTCGTACATGCGCGGGTTACACACACATTCCAGAACAGAGATCGGTGTCTACTTTTGTGGTCCGAATGTTGCCGCACGGCAGATTAAGGCGGCGGCTTCATCTGCGTCGACGAATGAGGTTAAGTTTAAATTCTGGAAGGAACACTTCTGACTTATCAGCCTCATCCCGCTTAACCTGGGCCATTTATGTCCCCTACCTGCATCAAACACTAAAGCTATTTTATGCGTTGACATCTGCTTCTGATATCACGTGATGAGTCATGACTTTCCTCCTGTTACTTGCAGCGCGTCCTGTAATGGTCTCATGCACGATGCTCGCAATATCCTCTGTATTTTAGCCCACGACCGGTATATAGCCTGCTTTCTCTAGAATTTAAATAAAACAGAACATGTAATCGAAAGATCTGCTTTCGAAATCCATACTTCGCAGACTAGAGCATGTATGATGAGCATTGCTTTAGTGCTGCTACACTCTATAAAATTACATCTGCATCACCTCATTTCATCCCCACTTCCACCATCATCTGGCATGGATATAGGCATCCCGAGCTCCACACCTCGCTCCCTCTCCATCTTCACAGCCATCTCATCCAGTTCCCGTTCAATGTCAATATGAATCCTCAGCTCCTTCTCAACAAGAACGTTATATACGTGACGCAATTCGTGGAAGCTCATTCCTTTGCCATTTTCGCCTTTTCTGGCGGCAATGTCTTCGCGTAGGTGAGTGAACGCGAGCATGAGGATATCCTTGGACCAGGGGCACGCGCGCATGGCGCGGTAGAAGACACTCTTCGCGCGGGTTATATCACTGAAGGAGAGTTCGAAAAGGATATAGAGTTTCCAGAGGCTTATGCTACTGCGGCCTGTGGATGTACGGGATGAGTATGATGAGTTTTGGTCTCCGATGGCCTTCTCGAATGCTGCGCGAACGGAGTGGAGTGTCGAACCGGCATATGTTGGGCGGTTGAATTCTGTGTAGATGGAGAAAAGATGTGACGTTACTGGGATTGCGTTATTACTGTTGACAAATGGGGATGATGTTGTGGTGGTTGTGGTAGTGATGTCTCGCATGATACCGCGGACACGCTCTTCAATGCGGAAGCGGGATTCATTCCAGGCAAAGAGAGAGAGCATTATTGTGTTGTGAGGGAAAGACGCGATGCTTTCATTTAATATTGAGCGGATCGCGGATGGTTTGTAAAGGGTGCTTGTGCGGAGGTGGTAGTAAAGGAGTTTTGCCCGAGCCTGGTGCAGAAGTTCCGTTGCGTAGGATATGAAGGTCTGCGTGGGGTCTGAATCTGGATTTGGGAGAGCGGAAAGTCTGTTGATTGTGGCGGTGTATGCTTCAAGGGCCTTGTTGAGGTCTTGTGCGTCAATGAGGTACGTTAGGATAGCCTGACAGTCGGAACAGGCTTTGATGATGCTGGTTTTTCGGTCTGCAATGGCGCTTTCTTGGACCTCCAATAGGTACTGCGCAGGTCAGCATTCGAATGAAATAAGGAAAGGCGACGATTACGCACGTTACGTAGCTTCAGCTGATTTGCTGGGCTAAACGATGATTGCTGAGACGCATCGGGAAATGTTTTAAGATCAATGTTGTTCTGCGGCATGGAAACCAAGAGATGGGCTGCGTGGGCTATATTTCGAGCCTCCAAAAGTTCCCATATCCAGGTATGCCACAGAATAACGCTGTCAACTCTCTGTTGGTTTGGAAACGATTTACTCATAGAAATAGCCGTGGCCCAAACATGATCAGCAGCTGCGTGGTTGCCATCTCGACGCTCCATGAGTGCATATGCATTATACAGCCGGAGGCTTGAAGGCCGCTTTTTTAGTAGTGACTTTGCGTACTTTTTGGCTTCTTTGGCATTGCAGGCGAATTCAACTGCGACAGTGTACTCAGCCAAATGCTCATCTGACGAGTTTGCATCAACTAGCAGCCTCAGAGTTCTTCGAGTCCAGTCACGAACAACACTGCATGCTGGGTCAGAGGTAGCCTTGAGCCAAGCATTAAAGGAAGAGAACCAATTCTCCGGATTTGCAAAATAGGTGTCATAATCGTGGATAAAATATTGATGAGGAAATATTGTTGGCGAGATGCCGGATTCTCCCTTGGTGGTCGTTGGAAGCCAGTCATCGAGGTTAGCGATCGAGGCGGCTGATATCTCGTTGCGCAGAAAGCTGTCGCCCATCCAGCAGCCAGTTGTCCTACAGTTGTTGACGGTGATGATAGGTGGAAGATGGGAGAAATAAGTAAAGCCCTCAATGAGCTCAGATGTCGAATTAGGTAGCGATGCGAGAGAGAGGATTTCTGAGAGGTCACTGGCGAGGACCACGCGGTACGGATCATCCTCTGGCTCATCCAAGCTTCGGGCCGGGAGCTGGGCGATGAGCATACGTTCTTGTTCACAGGCCGTCCAGGATGCAAACATGGACTTTGGGTTGAGATAGCCCTGCGGCTGAAAAGTTTTAGGTTCAAATAAGGCCGCAGTGCTATTCTTCCAACCCTTGGCTCCAGGCTCGCCAATCCGAACCACCTCCGAGTCCCAGAAATCCGTAAAAGCAGACAGCACTTCGTCTGTAACCATATGGACATCGACGCCTTGCGGTCGATAAAAAGCCAGCTCCAGGAATCCTTGCCAGAGGCCGGTCGCTTGCTCCATGTATCCCGCTTCACGTAAGAAAAGCGTTAGACGGAGAAATAGATATATCTGCACACAGGTTTTCTCAGGACCATCCGGGGACATCTTATTCAGACGTAAGCACTCGGTGAACGTTGCAAGGCACTGTCGATGGGTGAAATTGAGGAACTCTGTCTGGCGGAAATCGAGGTATTTCACCCAAAGGTTGATATACTGTGAGTTCGCTTTCAGAGTGGACTGCCACTGCGCCAATACCTTTTTTGTGTCCCATAGCTTCGTGCCTTCCTCTAGAAGTCCGATAAGCAGGCGATCTCGACCAGGACCCTGACCAATCTTCTTCAACGCCTTTTCGTACAAAGAGATTTTGATATCAGCCAGACTTTGATGCTCGGCGCTGGTCAAGGGGCTTGATTGTTTTGATGATCCTCTAAGAACAGTCTCTTGATGGTCAATAAGCCGTAGCCAAGCATCGATATCGGTAGGGTGTTCTGCAACATCCCGGGAGAGTTCTACATTTCGCTGTTTGATATCCCAATCCGGATCTTGTCGAACAGCTTCCTCGCCACTCAACTCGGAATCTGTCAACAGCTCCAGGTCGTTAGGCAAACCCTCCTCCGGCTTTAGCTTGCCATGAATCGACCGGTACCCATATTTCTCATCCTCTGCATCTGACTCACTGGCGATTCCATTGTGTTGCCTCCATTGAGAGTCCGACAATGGTACAAAGTCCTTCGAAGCTGCGATGGGGTCATTCGCAAACGAAGTCGGTCGGACTCGCAGTAATCTCGGCCGCGATTTCTCTGGCTTTGATAATAATCTCTTCGACCTTGATTTCGAGGAGTCGGCGCGTGCTGTCTCGGATCTCACGACTATCTCATTCTCGCCAATGGTTTCGCGGTCAATTCTATAGTTTGGAGGAAGTCCTAGTACACGACCTCGGCCAATGCGGTAATAGTGGGGGACGCTATAACGATGTATCGTCCCGTACACCAGCGTAAACTTGTCCCCTTTGCGGTCGATCACATAGATGTCTGATAGATCCCTTGTCAGGTCCCTCGAGACATCACTCGACGGCGGTGTAGGTTTGCGCACGTGCTCCTTATCGCGACGACTGATCTCCTTTCGCAGATGGCGCGAGTCCCTATGATCACTCCTTCGGTCGCTTGACCGCGAGCGGCCCCTATGTTCGCTGGTACGTTTTGAGCGGTGTGTCGACCGATGCCTAGATTTGTCCTCAGACTTGACTCGTTCGCGACTGGAGGGTTCGGAGGGCCGATCGGTGCCGGGCGGAGCTGGTTGGGGTTTGAAGCTGGCGAATCGCGGAATGCTTTTCTTTTCCTGGAACGCAGTCAACAAAAATATAATAAATATGCTTATGAACGTACCTGCGAGCCAGATGTAGCCATGCTCCTGGACGTGAGGCATTGTTGGGCGTAGACTACCTTAAGAGTTGTAGATAGGCAGCTGGGAGGGTTAGCCTGGAAAAACTCCGCTCCCGCGTTCCGCCTTTCCCTTCTGGACAAAAAAAAAAGTTGCGGAGCTTTACAGACTTCCGCTCGAGCATTCCTCTCAACCCGCATCAGTCGGTGTATTGCATTTGAATACTGTCGAGGGATGGACACATTGCTCAACTCTTAAACAAGGAATTTGTCCCTCAAAGATGGCGTCTTCCCTCGCCGCGCAACTGTCGCAGATTGCGGCCAACTCCACCAACCAGTTAAACCTTAAGGCACAGAGACTTGCGCATTCAAAGTCTCTGATTTTTGACAAACGGGTCGCCGTGTCGCAGGATTTTGATACGATATACGATATATGCTATGACGGTTTCCGAGAATTATGCCAGTTGGATTTCCGGTTCGCGCAGTTTGAGCGCTCGATCTTTAGCGAGCAAAGTAAGGTCCAGGACCGGACAGAGATGAATGTGGAGCAGAACAAAGAGCTGGATTCAGTATTAGAGGCTTTTCTGGCGCTTGTCGGTGGAAGGTTGCTTTTGAGCCCGGCCGTAAAGGCTGTTGAATGGCTCGTTAGACGCTTCCGGTGCGCAGTTCTGTTAGAGTTGGACTTTTCTGATGGCTAATAGGCATACAGGGTACACGAGTACAACACCCGCTTCACTATCCTTACATTCCTACCATACTATTCCACACCCGTATTTTTGAACCTACTCGCTATCCTCCCGGACGACCTTCCGCCAGCGCTCAAGGTGCTAATACCCTATAAACGAAGCGCTATCAATCCTGTTCGCCAGGCCCTCGTGCAGAACGCGATCTCCAATCGAGACCTTATCACCACTCTCAACAACTATGTCCTCCAAGTTAGCCGTCAACAAGCCCACCATCATGCCCTGTTAGCTTTCTGGGCGAGTATAATCACGGAGGGTGTTGCAGGGATGTTGGATGCGTCCCGGTCTGGCCGTCGAAACGTTGAAAAGCAAAAACACGACGATATTATCCTTCAGATACTCCCAGTCCTTAATGATGGATTGGCCATGAAGGACGTTTCGGAACTTGTAATTGGGTGCTACATGGTTTGCGTTGTGCTTGCACAGAAGGCTGAACTCCAGGACCGGGTTTTGGACGGGTTGATGGAGGCAGTTACAGGATCTTGGACCGAGGAGACGATGAGTTCCGGACTTATCTGCATTGCAGTTCTGGCACAACAGAAACCTGAGCCTATTTTGCCGAAGCGGGTGTTTAAGGCGGTGCTTCGCTTGAATGACCCGTTAAAGCAGTTGGCCGATATCTCAGCAGAGTACAAGACTTCCCAGCTACTTCTTGGTCTAGTCGCCGGCTGTGTCGACAACTTGTCAACCCAAAAAGACTCTGCGCGGCTGGAGCTGCTGTCTTCGATGTTTAAGAGCCAACTTTTGAACGAAGCCGACATGGCAAAGGCCATAACCCTGGTTCTCCAAGCCGTGAGCGCTGTTGGTGGCTCGATTTCTCTGGATGCTCAAACCCAACTTGCAGATTTAGTTCAACACTTTAACCGGTCTAACTCAATCCAGCCGGTTTTCCAGAAGGTAATCGAGGAGTCGTCAATCGATCTTAGCGTGTTAGAGCACAACTTGCAGACTGTTATCGAGTCTGTGCCTGTCAGCAAGGCCATCGAAGACATCGAAATGGAGGATGCAGACAAAATGGAAACAGCAACGGATGGCTACGACTCAGCCCTTGAGTCCTTGGCGAAGGAGAGCTCGTTCAGCACCTCATTTCTCGCGGCGCAGTCCATCCCAGTCTTTGATAAGCTTGTTCAGGCGTTTGCATTGTCTGCCGGCTCCCCGGAAAGAGCCAGCTCTTTTGTCGAGCTGCCGGTTCTATGCAGAGCTAACGCCACAACATCACCCCAGTTCCTTTCCTTCTTCGTCCGAGTTTTCACCGGGATGTACCCTGCTGGTGTCAAGACGGCTGCATTGAAGACAATCTCGTCTATTGTTAGCTCCCACCCGTGGTCTGATGTTGACGTTCAAGCGCTGCTCCCTTTTATGCTCATCGCCTTATCTGATCCCTCGGAGAGAGTGCGCTCCGGAGCAGTCGACACCTTGGCGAACATCGGAAAGGTCGTTGATAAAAAGAAGAAGGCTGGTGTCTGGGCTCGCGATTCTTTATACGGCAAGTCAGTGGATATTCCCTGGCTGTCCAGCAGCGACTTCCAGAAGGTCTTGGAGCGAGCTGTACTTCCTGAGCTAGAAGAATGCCGGTCTGACAGCGAGCATATTGGCCGGGCTCTTGAAAATGCTTTACGAGGGGCAGCGTCGGATTCTGCCTCTGCGATCAAGAAGCCCCTGCGACTGGCCTTCTTCAAATACCTTTGCTCACATGCCGTTCACCTCCCGCTATTTGCGCCTAAAGCAGGCCTGCTGAACCTGCTCAACCGGGTGGACAAGGCTGGTGGCACGACCCGCACGAAGGAACTTGAGCCCTTGTTGAAGAAATGGCGAAACATGAGTGAACAAGAGGTGACTGAGGTCCACGAAAGGGAGCAAATCTCTGTATCCGATTTCGAGGCCAAAGTACTGAAGACAGTCACGCCCAAGGAAAAGGAATCGATTAATCTGCTCCTTTCCATCATCACACCTTATTCGGCATCTTTGAGGCCTTCTTTTGTCTCCTCTGTCTTCAATCGCATCAGTGAAATCTGGAGCAAGGTGCCTGAGGATCGACAGATTACTGCTGCTGAGAAGCTCTTTGAGCTCTCCATCCAAGCCTCGGAATCTCCTCTCATCGATAACGCCCGGGATCTTCTTCGTCGCGTGGAGCTTCCTGGCCCCGTCCTTCTCGACTACCTCCAGCAAATTCCCGCTTCTATCACTGATATTGATTCTCTGGGTCCAGCGCCGAAGCGCAGAAGGACCAGTCAGAACAACATGGTTGCAATGACCACCAAAGATGAGGCGAAGCTCAGCAAGTTGATGGACAAGATGACCTTCATTCTGGAACTTGTGGACGGCTCCAGCCCGGAAGCCCATCCAGAGCTCACGGAATGGTTGTTCCAGACTCTGGCCGCTCTGCACCATTTCAAGTCTCAGATCCAGTCCGGTATGAGCTACCTCCTCAGCTTGACACTTGGCAGTCTCCTAGCCATTGTCAACCGTTCCAGAGCCAGTAGCAAGCCTCAGTTCGATACATCAGTTGTTCGTGCTGACCTGGTCGTTGACTGCGTTCGCACGACGGAAAGCCCTGAGGTTCAGAACACTGCTCTCCTTCTGGTTGCCGGCCTATCTGTTATCGCGCCCGAGCTGGTTCTTCACAGTGTGATGCCAATTTTCACCTTCATGGGTTCTAGCGTGCTGAGAAAGGACGACGATTACTCTGTTTCCGTGATCGACCAGACGATCGACCAGGTAGTTCCTGCTCTCATCCAATCCCTGCGTCATCAGAAGCGGGATGTTGTTTCTGGAACATCAGAGCTCTTGCTCAGCTTTACTGCCGCCTTTGAGCACATCCCGTCTCATCGCCGCCTGCGCCTGTTCCACGCCTTGATCACGAAGCTCGGAACGGAAGAGTTCTTGTTTGCGGTTTTGGCAATGCTCGCCAATCGATACTCTATGGACAAAGCAGTTCTGGTCCTGATGACTGGGCTTGTTTCTGATGCTGACGCTACGGTCGAATTGTCAACCTACAGTAAATTCCTCAATTTGGTGAGCGACTCCCTTAAGTCCAAGCCGAGCATCTCGCAGGTTCTCCTTGGTATCGGAAGCGACGATGGCCGCGAGCCTCACAGAGTCGCTACGGACCTACTCCGCGCAGTGGCCTATCTCTTCAAGCATTCGTCATTGAAGGTAAAGATTGCTCGAGCACTCACCACGGAGGCCGGTGACGCTGAGCAGATCCGCGCTCTTTTCTCCAACATCCTCGAGCAAGTCCTGGCCATCGGAGAGTCCATGCAGAGCGTCAAGCCTGTCCACCAGGCCGCTGGCGATGTTCTCAGTGGCCTATTCAGTACCCTAACTACAATCGACTTCCTCGATACTATTGAGGCCCTCCTGAAACGTCCTGACGACGCGCTTCGCCGGAAGGTTCTCAGCTTGCTTGCCGCTCGCCTGCAACAGAGTCCTGAGCGGGATGGTGTATCGCAAATGCGCATGCTTGACTTCCTGACAGTTCTTGTTGATATCGTGCAATCGTCCCCTGACATTCTGCTCAAGCATGCCGCAGTTACTTGCATCGACCGCATCACGGAGAAGTACGGCAAGAAGGAGCCGTCCATGGTCACTTCTGCCGCGCAGGTTGTCGCCAGCGCCTCTTGCATCGGCCAAGAGGACGACCGCATCCGCATCAACGGCCTGCTGTGTCTTGCTTCAATGGTGGAGGTTCTTGGCCAAGCAATGATACCTGCCCTTCCAGAGGTTCTCAGCCGGTCCCTCGCTTTGCTCGAGTTGAGTCTGGAAAATAACAAGGTCAACGCCAGACTCCACGATGCAGTCTTCACCCTCTTTTCTGCCCTCTTCGTCCACCTCCCCTACATGGTCTCTGCCTCCCACCTCGACCGCCTGCTTGTGCTCGCTTTCAAATCAGCCGCCTCCGATGAGGAGCTCGACAATGAGAACCGCCAAGAAGCGCTGCACTTTATGGCGCGCAAGGTAGATATGGCCGTGGCACTCGCCTCCATCGAGCGTAACTGGACACAGGCTGTTTCTGCTGGCCCCTCCGCTACCCGTGAGGTTATGGACGCCATTAGCCTCAGCATCGAGAAGCACCCCAAGTCTGCTACGATGAAAAACCTGTCTGTCCTGACGACAATCCTCTTCCGGGCATTCGATCTCCGCCGAGAGCAGGTCCAGTCTCCTAATTCGGCGTTCGACGCCTCAGATCTTGAGGAGATTGAAGATCTGATCAACGATGTCACGATCAAAATGATCTACAAGCTCAATGATACAACATTCCGTCCTATTTTCGTCAGACTCGTCGAGTGGGCGACCGGTCTGCCAAAGAAGGATACCCAAGGTGGCTTGGCAAGGTTGACTACTTTCTACCGCTTCCTGCAGGTTTTCTTCGGCACCCTTCAGGTATGTTCCTATACGCATAAATTCTCCCACATTCAGAATTAAAGTGCTAATGTCCTATAGTCCATTGTCACCGGCTACGCCAGCTACATCATCGAAAGTGTCGTTTCCGTGCTCGAAACAGCCAGCCCCTCAAATCCAAACACCAAATCCCTTTGGCTCGCAACAATGCGCATGCTTCGCAGCGCCTTCGAGCATGACCAGGATGGTAAGTACCTCCTTACCTTCCCACATTGTCATTTGCCTTTTCGTAGTCTGCAGGCAATCAGTACTAACAATGTGCAGAATTCTGGCAATCCCCCTCGCACATCACCAAGATCTCCACGCCCCTAATCTCCCACCTCCGCCACGCCACCTCCACCACAACAGGAACCCTTGTCGCCACAGAAACAATCCCCACAATCACTGAGCTCGCCGTCGCTGCTGACTCAACGGACAATCATAAGGAACTGAACACCGTGCTTATGCGTTTCCTGCGGCCCTCTAGCGCGTCACTTTCCAGCAACAGTAACAAGAGGGCCGGTCCTGGTCTCGGCGGCGATAACCCGCATACCAGAATTGCGGCGCTGAAGACCGAACAAGCGCTCACGGAACACCTGGGAGAAGACTGGCTTGCACTTTTGCCGGAGATGTTGCCATATATCAGCGAGTTGATGGAGGACGAGGATGAGGGCGTTGAACGCGAGGTGAGGAAGTGGGTTAAGCAGATTGAGGGCGTGTTAGGGGAGAGATTGGATGATATGTTAACTTAATCTCCTCTTCCCTTCTCTTCTCTCCCGCGGGATTGGATTAGATGAGATGAGATAGACGGCTGTCGTTTGTTCGCGGGCGTTTTGAGGTGTTGTATATAGGTCGCCTGCCTCTGCTTCATTTTTGTCTATTGCTTGTGTATGTAAAAGTTGGGTGTGACATAAACCTATTTCAAGGTTTCAATCTTCATTTGTTCTATCTTGGCCTTGCTTTAAGAAACATTCTAGGTACGTTGTTAACCTCTTTTTGTTTGCGATTCCACTTGATATGCTGCGCTTGGGTAGTTCCTACGTTCAGTTCAAAACGCCGCACACCGTAGTCAGAAACATGTCTAATATGCACAGTCCAGCTATGCTAAGTACTAGTAGACCTAGTAGATCCTGTTATGTTTCACTTCAACACTCACTCAAGCAAACCCATTCCGCAGATTCTCAAACTTCGACGATGGATACTCCAGCTGGTTCTCGGACTTGTCGAGGGCATTCACCCCACCGAGCGTGTCGACCAACTGCACCAACCATCACATTAGCAACCACCTTTATCTTTCAAACCATGTATACCAAGAACCAAGACCAAGTAGAGCAAAGCGATAGAAGGGCAAACGTACCGTCTCAATTAAACTCCCCCCACTCCCCACCTCGCGATCCCCACTCGACTCCCACCACATCCCACCTCCCAAGCCCAAACGCATAAGATACACCCCCTTGTGCCGTACAACTCCCACATTGTCGAAGCTAACAACTTCTTTCTTGTCTTCATCATAGCTGAAACTCGCGCCAAGTTCCTCAACCTCCACAACTTCCGCCCCAGGTTTCGGCAACGCCTTATAATCCCACACGCCCGCCTCAAAGCTCCCCTCATACCCCACGCCCTCAAACTCTGTCCCCGGCCCGTTGGTGTGCGTGAACGACCGGCCGTAAAGAGGCATGCCCAGGTTGATCTTTGACGCAGGTATCCCGGCGGCTAGGTAAGCGGTTACTGCGGTGTGGGTGTTGAAAGGCGTCGATGCAGGGTTTTGTCTCGATGCGAAGATATTCGCATTGTGTCCCGTTATCGTGTCCCAGCTACCGCTGTAGTCATAGGCCATTAGGTTCCAGAAGTCAAGATAGCGGTCCATGGAGGCGAGGTGCAGGGTGGTGTATTTGCTCGGGCCTGGTGTCTGTCAGTTGGTTATTTTGTAAGGGTGCAGATTGAGATATGTATGGAAATTAGGGTTAGTGAGAGATAGGAAGATTGACGCACCGGCTGGTGACGCAACGCTCAAGAGGAAGCGCTTGTCGTTTCCGTTGTCGGCAGCATAGCGGTCGAGTTCCTGAGTTGAGCTTGTGAGTATTGTCTACCTAGGGCTGATAGTAAAAGACGAAAAGGACAGGCATACTTCTCTCGTCTCACGCAGCAACTCAACAAAGTCACTAGCCTGCTCATCATTCTCTGGATACTGCAGGCATCCATCCATATTAGCTCTCATTCCATCCAACTTTATTATCTTAGGCAGGCAAAGCTCACCTCCCAGTCAACATCAACCCCATCCATACCCAGATCTCCCATCAGCTCTACCGCAGATTTTGCAAACATTCTCCTCCCCTCTTCGGTAGCTGCCACCGGCGCAAAGTTCTTTGAGTATGTCCAACCCCCAATGCTAAGGAGGACCTTAAGGTGCCTATTCTGCTGCTTGAGCAGAAAGAGCTGCTTCACGCAGCCGTAGACGTTGTCGTTTCCCTGGTCATTCCATGAATCGGTGGGATAGTGCTTCTCTATGTCTGAGTACGTGTCGCTGAGATAGACTTCGCCAGTTTCGGGGCGCACGTTGGCGAAGGCGTAGAGGATGTGTGTTAAGTGGGAAACTGGGAGGTCTTGTGGGTTGTGGTTACGGGCGTAGATTGCCTGTTGATGATGGAAGAGCGTTAGATGGTGGTATTGGGGAAAGGAGAGAGGATGCTGGGGACGTACCCAGTTCACGAAGTAGGCCATTGAGCGGTACTCTCTTTGGCCAGGGCTAGGATCGGAGAGGGGAACGGGGCTATAGCCGGTGATTTTGTCGTGGGCATGGTTGGTGCTGTTGTTGGAGGTGGAGTTGAGGCTCCGATAGAGATGGTAGAGTGGGGGAAGAGTGGCTGCTTGTGCAAGGACGAGGAAGATTGTAGAGAAAAAAAGGATGAAAAGCTTCATCTTGACGGCCAGAAGCAAGTTGAGAGAAACCTGACGGATAGAGGAAGATAGGAGAAAGGAGAGGATAAAGCTGTCTCGAGTATGCAGAATTGAGATACTTATAAAGTCCCGGGCCCAGGTGTATAGCGCAGAGTGAAGTATAACTTCACTTTTCGTTGAAACACAGCAAAGCAAACATGCATATGTAACACTAGCCGTTAATGCAGGCCAACGGGCGGGCCATGATCTAACTGTTGCAATGTGGAGATGGTGAATAAATGGAAACTCTGATAGGCGAATGGCAGAATGCCCGAATCTTGCTCTTCAAGTGACAGTATCAGATGAGTCAAGGTGAACCAGATGAGGCTGGAGTGAATACTCTAGTGCAGTGGAGTAGGACGACGGAGGAATGCGTAATATAGACATTATCAGAGGTCACGTAGGACTAGTGCTAATCTATATCTCTATAACATAACAAAGCATAGCTCATTATTCCTCGGAAACCCGGGTACCAAACTCCATATGCTAGAAGGAAAACAAAAAAAAAATTCACTTTTATGAACAGCGCACCTCTCGAGGTCTTGCGCTGGGTAAGGAAGATGTATGGTCTGCGTAGTCTGGAGGAGCGCTTGCGGAGCCCATTACAGGAGGTGCAATAGTGCGCGGGCTGAAAAACTCGGCGTCGACTTCCTCCTGGGTGATTTCTTCAGATGACTGCGCCAGAACAGCTCCTGGTTGACCAGAGATCAGCTGGATAGGGACCTTCAGGGTTACCGTAGGCGTGAGGATGTTCATGTTCGGGGTGTGGTATGAAATGCAAAGCTCCAGGATGTAGATGCGAGAGATCAGGCACGAGTGAAAAGTCGGAATAAACGCTCTGTTTGTTGGTAGAGAGACAGGAACGACCAGCGAGGCTGTATAGTAGTGATCCCCAGACCACGAGGCCGACGGCCCTGTAATAGACTCCGCAGAAGAAGCCGACTGAAGTGAGTATCGACGTGCAAGGGAATCCATGTCATGCTTAGTCCATTGTGCAGAAGCAACACACATGCTCGATAATGGTAGAATTTCCTGGTATACACCCTGTCCCGACATATCCACTGCAGAAACGACCGAAGCAGTCGGATAGTTATCCCAAGGGCGTACGGAGTAGTAGGTCGCAACACGTAGCTTGCTCCAGACCGTGCCTAGACTGGGTGGTTCTTCGTCCCCCACGGGGTCGAAGCGCAGATGGATGGTAGCAGCCGTGCTCGTCGGCTCGGGGCTTTTGTTCGGAAAGCTGTTCAGCTGCAAGGGCTTGGGTTGCGAGGCGGCAGCCACGAGCCGGCCCTGCCGCGGGCGCAGGGTACCGCGCCTGACATCTTTTTCCTTCCGGGTGCAGTAGACGGGGTCGCAGTCAAGGACGGTCAGGGGCGGTTCCTCTTCGACGGCTGGGACAATGCGAATCTTCTGTTTCGCCGACTTCAGGGTCTTTGCAGGACCCACGACAGGTCTCTGCAACACTTCGGCCCGGATGTGGTATGTGACACGCGTCATGTCAGGCGACATGTCGTCCAATGCCGACCTGCCGTCGCTGGAGAGAACGGGGTCGCCAAGGGAGGGCAGTAGGAGAGTGTGGGAGTCATGGATATGGGCATTTGCTTTGTGGTGGCTGCAGATATGCGGTAGCAGACGCTGGGGAACGACAAAGGTGAATGGAAACTGATATCTACGGCCAGGCTCGAGCACGCGCGGCATCGGGTAGAGGGATTCTTCAATCGGTTGGCGAAGTCTCAGGAATGTTTGGGTTGCTCCTGTGCGCCCTGGCACCATGCCCCGTTCCACAAGAACGGCTTGAGACCCTAGCCGGAGGTGGCAATTAGTACCCTGTGGAATCAGATACATGAAGTTCAGAGCATACCCTCCAGCTGGATGTCAATTTCATCGAAACTGATGAGATGATTGGCGGTGACAGTGACGGTTCCTTCAATGCGGTCTCCGGTGGTGTATGCTCGGGTCGCTCTGTCTGTCTCGCGGGCAAGATCGATTTTGATCTGAGGACTGGCAAAGGGATACAGCACATCGGCCGCCCTGGTGCCAACGCTGAGGAGTGAGGCGGACATGCGCGCAGCAGGAAGGCTGGGTCGTTGGGGCAAGAGAGGGTGAAGAGGAGGACAGAAATCCCCGAGGGGGGTCTTCGCAAAGTTATATAGTTATGCTCCGCCGGTGTTTGTCTCGATGGAAGAACATTGAAAGATGTTATAGGGCGTTGTAGGATGTTGTTGTCAAACTAGCGAATCAGAGCAAGCGCCCAAAACCCAGTTGGCTAGTGCTTCCAAAGGGCGTGCAATGACGCCCTACGATCCGGGCCCACCCTCTGCCAGACTCCGCGGCACGGGTGAGACTCCAGACTGAAGGATTGGAGGGCTCATTCTATCGCTTGTCGTATTCCAAACGAGAGCGAAGGTTCCCCATCCCGCTGGAAACGGATTTGTCAGGCAAAATATGAAGCCACTGAGTCACAAGTCACGACAGATACCGTGTGGTAGGCGCAATACGGATTTCTCAGTTGGCGTCATTCTTCACGAAGGCAGTGCGCCATGCTCCATTTGTCATTCCCAGATGTCAGTATAAGGCGCGCTTTCTTGATCCACCAGACTCGGTTTTCTGACTCACGAGTCACAAGCCTCCAAAATCCAGGGTGCAAAATAAAACATCTCCGCGCTGATTGTGGTTCTTGGAGATCCTCCAGGATCCGTAGCCCAGACCAGGTAGTCTTTAGGCCTTCAACACGGACTCGTTCGTCAAGCACTGCCCGAAGCTCATGCCGCATACCCGACCGAACCCCCCAGTTTAGCATATTCCAAGTATGCATTATCCCAATGAACACGCACCGCCTCCTTTCGCCCAAAGTAGACGCTGACTAACACTCGTGTTTTCAAGCCTTCAATAGAGTGTATGCGTAGCTGGCACCTCGTGTCCTTGATTCAAAAAGCCATTCGCGCCTTGGCATGTATATGTTGACCGAGTGCCGCGTGGCAGATTCTATTACCATGGTTTACTTGTCATGCATTCCTCAAGCTCCGCTGGTGGCCAAGTTCGGCGTCTTAGGAAGGGATGCCCGTCGCTTAAAGACTGAGCCCTCATCTGCTGCGATCGTGCCCCTCGCGTAGACGGGAGAGGATAATGTAGGACACTGGGACCCGATGGATATAAGGTGGAACGAACCACAAGCATGACTCTGCACTGGCCCAGCAAGCCCAGCAAGGCCTGTTGTTTCTGAATGTTGTGGAAATCTCGATGCGCAGGGAGAGCTCGTCCCTTCATCCATTCCGATCCAAAGACTTGCTCAATCAAGCACGGTCATGCGGCCTGGAGAGAAGCATCGAGCGCAACATTGCAAGGAGAGTTATCTTTTCACTTGTTTCGAAAGACGGCATCTTTGGCGTCCATCCGGTTGTTGTCCGTGTTTCGCAGACCTGTCCTTCGTGATTGACTCGGTCTGGCTCCGAATTATTAGATTGAATTACTACACTTCCCGAATCAATGATATTCTTTCGATGACGTACCCTTTACTCCCACCAAATCGCTCGGTGAACGGCCTAGGAAACCGACGTTCTGGCCAGCCATTGCGGTCTGCATTCGTAAGAAACCTCCGGAGAATTATCCTTCGGCAAAGCCACGCCAGACCGTGTACGATCATCCAGATTTCAGAGGGAAAATGTGGAGGCTTGCTTGGCTCAAGTCGCCCCTCCGCTGAACAAATTCATAGGTAGTATATGGGGACTCGAGCTCATCCCTATTGGGTCGGAGAAAGTGTCTCTACCACTCTGGAAGAAGTATTCTTGTTCTGGCAGGCTGGCGTCTTCACTCACATTCCCAAGCCTGATGCGTATTATACCATGTTCTTCTGACTTCGTCGAAAGTGCCTGGCCACAAAAAAACTCCAACGACTGATTTCCGTATAGGTACCGTGGGCCCAGCTTCAGGACTACGTGGGAGCGTTTGTCCAATCCGTCCGCGATCGTTACTGGGTAACACTTCTGGGTAACGCTTTCAGCTCATACCAATCCGTTCCTTTTTGACAACTTCGATCAGCTCTTAGGAGGCATCGGGGAGTTGGAGAGTGATCTCATCGCGGTGGAGAGAGATGAAAAGCCTCGCCGGTGAAGGAAGAAACCATACCATGAGAATGTAACCGAGCACAAAGGCTTTAGGAAGCGACGAGCATGACCAGGTCGTCATCCCGTCCAAAGACCATCTTTTGCGTTGTATGAGGTACAAGAAGAGTGAACCGTGCTGTGGGAAGCCAGGAATGTTCTCAGGTCGTTGACTCCCGCCACCCTAGCGTTGAAATTACAGCAATCTTGCCAAACCCATTCAATCCTCTTCAACACTCTTTCGCAAGACTTCGCTTCAGCATCAACATCCAGAGCCCCAATTTACGTATTGGACAAACTCACATCTCCCTCCTCTTCGTACCCGAGAAGCACAACAGACATCCCGTTTACATTTGCAGATTGGCACAGGTACGTTTGCTCAATGTCCTATGCCATCTTATATTCTCTTTGACCTACTCTAATCCTTCATAGGGAACCTCCAGCTTTAACAAAGGGTAACACTCCCACACTACTCATTCCATACCTCATGGTCCGCCGCTTCCGAGTCTTCTCCGAAACCACAAGATGGGTTTCTGTCCGCATACTCGAAACGCCCAAGCGTTTAGTCAATAAGCGTACTCGAGGGTCAATCAGATGCAGTCATATCGTGCGGGTCACACCCAGGGAGTCCTCCTTCGTTCTCTAGAGCCATGCCCCGTCCATGGTGAACCTCGAGACGAGCGCTCATCTACAGCAAAAACGAAACGTAATCCACCATAATATCATCCGGTAGGCAGAAACCAGTCGTCTGATGGAGCTTATAATTATCAACTGTGGAAGCCTAGGGACTGGGATTTCCATTGAAACCGCGCCGCTCAACGCACGCACGAGCTGGTAGCGTAGCGGTCCCATAAACCTCACTCCTTTCTGCCTGCAAACTTACGTCTACGGCCTGCTTCCACGGCGAGGATTACTGGCTCCGTTCGAAGATTTTTGGGGTCATGCTCTATTACCTCGACCGTCCAATTCCGCTCTGCCATCAGTCTGGGCAACCCCACTTGCTCGCTAACGCGAGCAGGGAGGGAGTAAGCAGCACCAGCAGGAGATCTGACAAGTGATCTTGAGCATACAAGCTTGATCAATGGCGACAGTAGTTGTATATTAAGGTGGTAATATTCGGAACCAACGATAGAATCGTAGTCATGGTCTCTACGATAACCGGCTACGGCAGAACGTTCTCGACATCTCGAATCGCTCATCATAAGTCCCCAACAGGACACGTTCTAAAGCTTCAATTCTACCCTGTTTTCCCGGGTCTGTTTCCTTCTCCTTCACCGAAACCGCCCGCTTTGCCTAATACTTCTGCAGAGTCCATTCACAATGCACACATAAACGCCGACTTCTTAGATCACGGCCTAATGTGGATGAACAACAGTTAGTTTTAGCGCTTAGTAAAAGTCCAATGCGTAGCAGATATACCCGCTTTTCCGTCGTTTATCCAGCTAATAGATCAGTTTGTGACTAGGTTGTTCTTAGTTCTGAGACGCTTTTTCCCCGTCAGGTGGGAGGGATGTTATTGTTGCTAGGTGGCATGGCTGGTTTTGATAGGAGTTATTCCTATACAGTTGTGGGCGGTCGTCCTTGAGCCTTTGGAGGTACCTAGTTGCACCGGGGTTAGTCAATGGCTCTCGGCTTTGAGCTAAACCTGAGTGTAGCCCAAGGTAATGGTCATCTATGGTCGAAGTGATATTTCCCTGGCTGAAAGCCGGTGGATCTAGGGTGGCTTGTCTCTACTCCGTCCAATTTAGCAGCAAGGCAATGTACGGGGCACTTTGCAATGTCCACTAGAAGGGCAGGAACGATAAACATTTTCTCCTGACAATTATCGATTCATATTTCTGGCCTACAAGGTATGTCTAACTGGATGTCCCAACTATAAATTACGATGATACCCGTGGGTTGCAGGTAAGATCGTACTCAAAGATCGTTGACGGCAAAGCCTTCTTCTTGTCTCGTACAGCGTGCCCAAATGTGTTTGGAGCGGCTGCATCCAGCTCAAGATCAACCGAGGAGGGCGGAAGACCGAGCGAGGCAGGAGACATTTTGCAAAATCTACATTCACGCCGATGCGGATGGAGCCTAGACCAGAGAAATTATGGTAATAAAGTTAGATTAAATAGGGTAGAAAAGGCAACATTATCGGTGGACCAGCGCCCGCCAACGCCAAATTCGCTAAATCAGTACGCAACTCTTGTCCGCATGTCCTAGGCGATATTAGCATGTGAATGGTTGTCAAGAAAGGCAGAGAATGCAAGATGAACGTACCGAGATCTTTCGCTCAATCTCCCTGACTGAGCGATCCAATTCCGCAGCAATCATCATCTTCGTATCATTCGACAGGAGGAAGTACATCTCGCAAAGGTCCCCGTCAATAACTCCCTTCACCGGCGCATAGTAGCCCCGGTAGATGAGGTGATCACGCCCGGCAAGCGGCGGGCATTGCGATACCAGTTGCATTTCCAAACTCTGGAAAAAGTCGACATCTTCACGACTAACAAACGGCACCAACATGCCGATTGTGCCTTGAAATCCTGTCCATACGAGGATATCACGACCACCAGCTACCAGCTGGGTCTTATGCAGACTGGTCGGAATGTCTTGAGTGAATACGTGGATCATCAGCTCCAACCGGTTCGGTGTTCCTTGAAGATATCCACGGTCATGGATCAGATGAGCACCTGAGCCCTCCTCGTCTGCCTCCTCGGAAGCCTTCTTAGGGCACCGCACCAACCAGAGATTACCGAACTTATCACCCCCTGCCGTTGTCTCGTAATCCACCATCGTCGCGGCGGTCGTCCAGCGGGCAATGGAATCATCGACAAACGGAATTAAAACGTTATCTTGATACTTGTATACCACGTACGTGACACTCTCACGGACATCGCTAACCACAATTCGGCTGCCTTGCGTTTGAAGGCCAACAATAGCCTTGGGAGCAACAGCAGCCTGGCACTTTCGAAGCAGCTGTTTCATTCCAAGATCGTAGATTCGGAGCATAGATCCAACACCAGCCAAGAGACGGCCTTGAAACCCAAGAAGCGCCAGAGGAGGCTCCTCGACTCTCGTCTTGTGGATAAATTCAAGCTCCTTTCCGTCTTCTTGGAACCGGTATATATGAATGTACCCTCCCGCTGAGGAAGGCGGGTTGACAGTCATGTCTTTGGCAGTTCCCACGACCAAAAATGTTTCATCATCCTGACTAGTAAATGGAACAGCAGCAATGCTCACCGCTGCCTCATTCTCTTCGAGTTCGACTGCTCCAATCACCGCCTTCGCATCTAATGGATCGACTATTTGAATGCAAGAAGCCCAATGGCCTGTACCGCGAGGGTATCCAAACTCTTCCGGAGGCAGGACCGTTGTATCGCTGCCGCGAGCCTTTGAGTCCTCAAGCAACCGGGCCCGTGTTGCTGGCGACAGAACGTTATTGTCAGCCTCAATTACATAGAACAGGGGCTGTTCCGGATGTTTAATGAAGCGACGTGGCGTATATGCCAGAGGTATGGATTGTTGCAGCATGTTGTTGTCCAGTTTCTCAATTGAGAAGATTCTAGTCACCAGCGTCAGCGAATTGTCACACATCGTGTTTCATGAATGCATTATGGATGGGAATTGTGATCTCAGTAGGAACAATTGGAGTATATATAAGAGAATGATAATCCACATGGTCTTTCAGGAATGATTCCTTTCTCATCATATGATCCAGCATAGAAAATAGAAGTAGAAACAGGGGTCCATGTACATACCTTAGGTTCTGCCCTTGAATGCCCACCATACCCTCGACGCACTGTTCGCTCGAGAAGTTCCAGCCCCACTCGAGTCCAACATAGTCCAGCGGCGTAAGCATGAAGCCTTTTGTTTGTGTATCGGAGTAGCCAAGCCAAGGACGCGAGCTCAGGGCAAGCACGGCTGTCTGGCCTGTCACGGAGACTTGGAAGAGTTTGACGGCCTTCGATCCCAAGAAACGAGTGCGTGTGTCGGATAATTCACCGGTCACTTCGTCAAGCGCCGTTCGAAGGTAGACACCTGAGTGAAGACCGATATGAAGATACAAAGTGGTCCCCCCAGAACTAGAGTCAGCCATAGCAATAATGTTCAAAGCGGATGGTGCAGCAGTCAACGCTTGAACAGACTTGTTCTCTAACGTCGTGTCCGGATCCAAGCTGAGGATGCGGACTGTCGAATCGTCACAACCGACAGCCAGGAATGAGCTTCGGACGCGACCTTCTGGTACTTCGCCCAGACTGAGACAAGTTACTGTCCCAGTCATTTGGCGCCGTTCATCATACTCGGCGAGTGACCCGTCAGCGTCCAGCTCGAAATACACTATCTCACCGGAGCTGAGCGCAACCGCAACCTGGCGTTCGTTTGTCGCGGCGGCCACGATGGAGCGGTGTTGCGGTGCGGGCCATTCATTCACTCTTCTGTCCGCGAGAATATGGCGAATGCCTCGAGGATGAATCTGAATGAGGGAATCCTCGCCAAGCTGTTGAACAGCCAGGGTGGGCGCTGATGAAAGGAAACCGGTATCAGTCACTTCTTCTACCGTCTCACCAATGCTAAGAACGAGTGTGCCGTTTGCAAAGGACAGTACAATGTACGCGTCATATTCATCCGCCCTGGTCAGCTTTGTCGTCCAAACAGCTGATGGTACGCTCGGAAGCTCGGACTCCACTATCTCAGAAACCTCCAAACCATGTTTCAACGTCCGGAAAGTGCTTCGAGCACCTGTGCCAGATACGGTAAAAATCTGAGGAGCGTCATCCTCGGAGAGGTTCACAACCTTGCTATCAACCAGTGGGTTGAGAGAGTTTATGGCCTCCACGAGATTCAGATTCTCAGCACCCCTAGGCTGAAAATAGACAGGTGTACAGGGAGCTGCCGGGTCTGCTGAGAAGTCATCACTGTTGAACTCAGTCTCCTCATCATCATCGCCGAGTTTTTCGAACTGGTAAAAATGATGATTTCCACCTTCAGCAGCAACATAGAGAAATCCGCTCTTGAGAATGAGCAGGCTTGAAGCCAAAGGTACTGTATCGAAATACTTTATTTTCAGTCCTTTCACTTCCCCAGTGAGTTGGCCTTTGTCATCCTCAACCATGTCAATCGTGAGCTTGAAGAGATCACCATCCTCGGTCTGCAGGAGGAAGAAGAAAGCCCCACGCATCTTATGCATTACACCAGCTGTAATGCAACGCTTTCGCTCAGGGTTCTCCATTGCGCCTTTGCGACGCGGTATGGGCACCCTGAAAGCATCTTGGTTCGAGTGTCGATAGGTGATATTGTCTTCCGCACACACAAGAACACCGCTCGGGCCATCGGCTCCACCAGGCACCTGAAAGAGCATCGATGATGTGCGGTCGACGGGATCAGCCCATTTTCGGACAACGTGATTGAGGCCAAGATCGAGCTCATAATATACTAGAAGTTTTTCAACTTCTTCAAATGCCCGACCCGTCGGATCCTGGTCAGACTCGGAATAGTCCACTTCAAGGGCAGCGAAGACGGGGTTCTCATACCCAGCATCTAGTGCAGCTACTGAGTACACCAAAGTCTGCGGCTTGTGCGCTTCCAGCGGAGATGAGATCGTAAGCTCGGCCTGCGAGTTTCGATTCAAAACATAAACAAGTTTGTTCTTCTCCACCGACGCTATGAGACATGCTCTACCCTTGGGGTCGACCGCCAAATACTGGCCAGGGACAACGCGACGCACGCCCGACTTGCCGAACGTCTCAAGGTGAATCCGGTTGAACCGATTCTGCGAGGGTACATACTCGATGATGGTGATACGTCCTGAGTCTGACCCAATAATTATGTAATCTATAAGCAGATCTCAGCACTGTTCGAGTCAACGAGCGTCCACTTCATCGACCGGGCCACGTCCCGCCTTCAAGGGAACTCGTTCGGCAGTGAAGGATCATGTTGCCCGAGAAGCTTGACGAATCACTAAAATGATCTTGGAATATTCGCTGAGAGGGGAACGTAAAAACATACCTTTGCTACTACCAGCTAGCCTGAAAGCAGCCAGTGTTCGGATGATGCCAAAGACATCTTGAGTGTATAGCGGAATGACCTTGCCCTGGGTAGGATCGGGTCGGTGAATTGTCAGCTTCGACCCGGACGCGGTGACAATCTGCTGCTCTTTCGTTCCCGCAAACTGGCCCAGAATAGCCTGAGTAATCGCGGTTGGCGGCTGAATCGTCAGAGAGTACATAAACATATGCGAAGTGGTAGCCATGATGGGCAACTCGGCCGTCGAGGCTCGACCAGACCGCGGAATCGAGGGTGTTTACAATGTACTTGCGGCCAACTTTGGGTGACTTTATTATAAAAGTACTCCCATTGCTGCAGAAAAAGACAGCAAGTTGGAGGACACTCGAGCACGAGATATCCTCGTGAGGGGAGGCTAGGTAGAGAGCTGGTGAGCTTGTGGTGCTGAGAACGCGAAGATGAAAAATTGCAATGTGGAGCTTGAGGTGAGGTCAAGCGCGTGTTTGTCCTGTTTGGAGGTGCACGTGATCTGTAAGCTTCTGACCAGTATTGGCGGGTGCTAAAGTAGTTACGGTTAATAATACGTGTAATCTCGGGACAGCCCCGTCCATGGATTCAGGTTATGACGATGGGGTTCTGCCCGGTTCTGTCTGGGATTTGCCTCTGACCAGTAGTGTCGGAAGCATATTGGCGCACGATACCGACTAAGGTCGCTTTTGTTTCATTAGGTTGCAGACTTCTGCCTTATCATTCAATCTTGAACTTCTTCCCTTGAGTTGTCGTCCCTCTCTGACTTTTTTGCTGGAAGCCACTGGCTCTCATTCACCAGCTTGTGACGTGATCTGTTGTTGCCTCGGACCACCCCCTCAACACACCCCTCACCCATTACCAACACACACTCCCCGTTAACCATGGCGGATGATACCGTGGCGGAGGAGTCGTCCATTACCTTCAATATCAAAGCTTCGAACGATGCGAAGTTTACGCTCACATTACCCGCCTCGACACCAGTATCAGAGCTGAAGGAGAAGCTCTCTTCGTCAGAATATGCCGACACACCGGCGGAGCGCCAGCGCTTGATCTATTCCGGTCGGGTTCTGAAGGACAATGATACTTTAGCGACATACAAGATCAAAGACGGGCACACCATTCATCTTGTAAAGAGCGCCGCTAGCAATCAACGTCCCGCCGCCCCCGCTGCTGCCACCCCGAGCAGCAGCACCCCAAACCCAACAAACACCGGAGTCCCAACGAATCTCGCCGCCGGCACAGGGAACAATCCTCTTGCTGCCCTAACCGGCGCGCGATATGCTGGGTTTGCTCAGCTTCCAGGCGCTGGTATGTTTGGCCCAGATGGAGGGGTAAGTGACCATTGATTGGAACCCAGTTGGTCCCCCAACTATACGGGCTAGTCCGCTAACACAGTGGAATTTTATAGATGGGACCTCCTCCAGACGCTGAATCAATGTTGAATATGCTTGAGAACCCTCAAGTGCAGTCTCTGATGAATGAAGCCCTACAAAATCCGGCCATGATCGATATGATGATCCAACAGAACCCCCTGCTACGTGATAATCCCATGGCCCGTCAAATGCTGCAAAGTGAGGGGTTTCGCCGTATGATGACTGACCCTAACACGATGCGTCATATGATGCAGATGCAACGAGCAATGGGAGGATTTGGTGGCGGTAGTGCTTTCCCCGCCCCGGGAGTCACCAATACAACGCCCGAAGAAAACAGAACTGCGCAACCCAACAACAACAACAACAACAATAATAATAATGCTGCCAACGCCCTTCCAGGAGGTTTTTTCAACCCTTTTATGCCCCAGGGCCTTGGTGCTGGCAACCCATTCGCAGCTCTTTTCGGAGGGAACCAGGGGGGAAACCAGGGAGGAAACCAGGCTGGCCAGACCGGCGCGGCGCAACCCGAGTCGGGAGGAGCAAGTGGGAATGGTGCTGCATCTGAGCAGAATAGACCGGCCCCCGGCCTCTTCAACCCCTTCAATCCCGGTGCGAATCCTTTCGACCCTGAGCAAAATCCCCTCCTCCGCAACCCTGCGTTGCTAGAACAGTTGATGCAGTCAATGGGGGGCCCTGCGGGCGGTGCTGCCAACCCTTTTGCGTCACTGTTCGGTGGCCCTGGCTTTGGCAGTCCCGCTCCCCAGGACAACAGGCCTCCAGAAGAGAGATACGCAGACCAGCTGCGTCAGCTCAACGATATGGGTTTCTTTGAATTCGAACGAAACATTGAAGCTCTTCGTCGAGCAGGGGGCAGTGTACAAGGTGCGGTGGAATATCTGCTGAGCCATCCGTCTTAGTTTTAATCTTGCCATTTTTTATGGACGCGGGATATTTGACGGGTTTCTAGCGGTCGTGATATCTCTTTGCGTTTTCCTGGGCTCGCAGCATGTTGCTGACTGAAGAACCCTTTGTGTAATAACCCTTTTTCGTTCATGGTCCCGTAGAATGCGCATATTTATATGTTGAACAACTTTACAGCTCTAATAACTAATTGAGTAGCGATGCTTGCACACCGTCTAGAGGAGACTTAGAGGCGGGTATGGGTGTGGTTGACGGCGAAGTTGCAGGACAGTCGAGGAATCTGACAAGCCATTGCCCCTTCCTCAGGAGTACCGCCGACCAAATGCCCTACACAGCCACTTCAAGCAGAACCCTCAGGTCGTTTTCTGAAAGGCGTGCTAGAATGGTGGAAGGCGTTGTTGAGGACGCAGGGAAATAGTCTACTCTAATAAGCTGCAGAAAAGATATATATCATTGATTGCGTAACAAAGAGTTGTGGGGTAACAACGGACTATAACAATATTTGTTTATCTTTTAGCATAATTTGAATAGAATTGTGTTCTCAAGCCAGCAATGAGCTTTGTAGACCGTCCGGGAGTCTGGTCTTTGGTAGTCATCTGAATATTCTCCTGTCCGTTTCGTTGGCGTCTTCGGTAGCCTGGAAATGTGAGACAGACTCCCGAGTCGGCTTCGCCAAGTCTCAACCCCGACGAACAGACAGCCTTAACGACTCAAACATCCCTTTGTTTTTTGCCCGGTTTAATTTTTGTTCCTGATCTCCAGACAATTAGTTGTCACGTCCACTCGTTATACGTCCAAAATCGTGCGCCTTCGCCTCTCATATCATTTTAGTATCTGAGTCGCATTTCTTGAGCCTTAATCTACTTAACCCCTTCCATTCACGTCGCTTTCTGGCCGGTTCAGGAATCACTTCGACCACTTTCCGTTGCCTCCCAATACCGTCTATTCACATTCCGAAAGAAGCGTTTATTGTCGTGTCGTATTTGGATTCAGTTTGCACACGCTTCTGCGGACGGAAATATTAGCCTTGACCCTTCCTAGCCGCCACGTTGACTATACTTGACTACTCCGGATTCGGGACTTTTTCGCCAGCTCAGTCTTGGGTTCTTGCCGATATGGGGCTGCGATGGCTCAGCTGCCCTCATATATGGTCGCTATGGATATTGTTCGCCTCCTGTTCCTACGCGTTCTACTTGCCGGGTTCGTCATCTCGTCCCATACTACGTCGTTCACATGCTGATTTGTTTCGTTCTGAGCAGGATACTCAGTTAAGCGATACAACGACGATGAATCGATTCCCCTCCTCGTCAATAAGATCTTCTCGGACCACACACAACTGCAATACGCTTACTTCGACCTACCCTTCGTATGCCCCCCCAGCGGACGAACACATGGCGGATCACCATTTGGTGCTGGACAAAGCGTCTCGCAGAATCTGGGTGAGATCCTGCGCGGTGACCGAATCATGACATCGGACTTTGAGCTCCATATGGGCAGAAACGTGGAATGCCAGTCACTGTGCACAGCGGAGGTCGGGCGCAAGGACGTGAAATGGGGCCGACAGCTAATCAGGGAAGGATACGTCGTAGAATGGATCGCTGACAACTTGCCTGGGGCAACAAGTTTCGTGACTGTGGACCGACGCCGAAAATATTACGCATCTGGGTTCAAGCTCGGCTACCAAGAGTTCTCTCCTATTGATGGCAAACAACGTTACTACATCAACAACCATTTCACCATCGTCATCCGCTGGCGCTCAGCACCGGAAGGTGGTAAAGTCGTTGTGGGGTTCGAAGTATTTCCGAAGAGTATTCGCGCCCAGGATCATGGAGCGGATGGGTGCCCTGAACACGTCCACGAGGAGCACGAAGGTCTGGAGTTATACATACCGCCAAACCTGGAACATCTCCGCCAGAAGTACCCGGGCTCATCATACCTCCCGGAAGACGATGACTATGATGACGGAGCTACTCTGAAGATCCCAATCACGTACTCGGTTTATTTCAAAGAGGATAACTCAATTGAATGGTCAAACCGGTGGGATCTTTACTTTAGCAAACAAGATGACAGTTCAATGACGCACTGGCTGGCTGTTCTCAACTCGTTGACCATTTCCGGTGTGCTCGGTGTTGCGGTTTATGTTATCTGGACCAGAACCATCCAGGGAGATATAAAGGGCCGAGGTGATGGGGCGATGGATGATCGGAAGGTTAGGAAAGGTGCTGCGAAGACAGAGGGTCTGTTGGACCAGACCTCAGACGTGGAAAGAGAGGCAGATATCGATTCTGATGACGATGGCATGGATGATGTGAGCGGCTGGAAGCTCTTACATGCCGATGTGTTTCGGGTACCGAATTTTAGCGGCCTTCTTGCGCCGTTGGTTGGATCGGGAATGCAGCTTTTGTTCATGACCTCCGGATTGCTGCTTCTCAGCTGCTTGGGTATCCTGAACCCGAGCTACCGGGGTGGCTTTGTTAGTGTTGGTACTGGACTGTTTGTCTTTGCCGGCGTGTTTTCTGGCTACTTCTCTGGAAGCCTGTACAAGACATTTGGTGGGAAGAGCTGGCGCAAAAATATGCTGATAGTGGGTGCCATATCCCCCCAATGTTTGTTCCCTGCTTACGTACGATTAGACAGCTCTTCTCTTCCCTGGACTTATATTCTGCCTCATCTTCATTCTTAATCTTTTCGTCTGGGCACAGGCGTCTAGCACGGCGATCCCATTCGTCACACTTATTGGCATTGTTTTTCTTTGGCTGTTGATCCAGGTACCTCTGGTGTACGCTGGTAGTTGGTATGGTTTCATGCGCGCCAAGCCATGGGAGCACCCTACCAAGACATCCTCAACTCCGCGCCGGATCCCCCCACAGCCTTGGTACCTGCATAATGTCCAGCGAGCTATTATCACCGGCTTAGCTCCTTTCGCCGTCCTTTTTATTGAGCTTCTTTTCGTGTTCAAGAACCTGTGGCAGGACAAGAGTGGATACTATTACGTCTTCGGCTTTTTGAGCGCAGTGACAATGATCCTAATGATCACTGTTAGCGAGGTGACAGTCATCGCGACGTACAGTCAGCTCTGCGCTGAGGTAGGCATCTTAGACTAGGCCATAAACGAGAGCCGAAACTGACAGAGTATTTTAGGACTACCAATGGTGGTGGCAGAGTTTCCTGACGGGCGGAAGCAGCGCTTTCTGGGTGTTTGCGTACTGCATCTGGTACTACTATTTCCACCTGCACATTACGGGCTTTGTGTCGAGCCTGCTCTTCTTCAGCTATAGCTTTCTTGCCTGCGCTGTGTACGGCTTGTTAACGGGGACCGTTGGGTTCCTGACGGCGTATGCGTTCATCCGTAGGATTTATAGGTAAGCTAGTCTGTTGAACTGGCAACCATCACCCATGCTGACAGGAACAGCTCGGTCAAGGTAGATTAACCAGAACTCAGCTTGTTTACTGAATCAGACGGCTTCATCCGAGACTGTTGCGGGGCTCCCTTCTACATCCGGACAGTGGACATTATATCCAGCTTCCATGAAGACGGGATTTTTTATTATAGCAGGGGATGTGAATGTGGCTGGCGGTCAGCGGATGGTGGAGTATATACTTTGAATTTTAGCGGGAGTCAAGCAGCGATCATTCCAGTTACTATATTTCTTTTTCTTTTTAGAATTCGATTTAACAAATATTTTCCACGGGAATCCCGCGCGGATGCTATAACTGAAATAATAAACTAAAACTAAAATTAGTTCCCACGTGAGTTCGTAGTATACTTTGCGATCCGGAAATCGGGACCGGAGGACGCATGCGGTCTGGCCATGGTACCGTTACTGTTTGACGTCAGACCATTGCTAAGGAATGATTGATACCCCTACTTCAGGATGCCAATTAATATGTATTTCCAAGGCAGAGGAGATGAAGAGAAGACCAGAGACGCATACGTTGCGGCGTACATACTCTCATTCTGCGATAAAAGGGAGAGAAAAAGAGTTACGAAGGCACGGATGGGGGAGCCACATAAGCTCTCTCTACCTGAATCAAGCTATCACTTAAAGCAGTTCGAGCTTCGGCCGTTCAAGTTCACGGGACGGCAGCAGATCCTTTTCGACCCGGAAAGTTGAAACCGCTGTGGGATGTAGTCTAGTACTGGATTTCAGACGCCTGACATAATCCCGAACAATAAAGGTGAGATCAACGCTATGTCAGAGATGGTGCAATCGTTTACGGAGCCAGTCGAGGCCTTGGCCATGCAGTAGCCATATTCCATATCCATTGTCATCCGTTAGGTATCCGTGCGTTGGCAGACGTCCCGAAAACCACATCGAGTCATTAAAAAGTATCACTCATTCGTAAGAAGTGACGTTGCCACGGGCCAGTAATAGTCTGTCTAAAGGAGCGATCGCGTACCGAGGGTTGTGCCCCTTGCGGCGGAGAATGTAAGGCCCACGCAAGGTGCAAGGTCCGGGGAGAATGGCGCGATTGGTGGCTGATTCTATGGCGGTGGTAGGACTGCGATTGCGTGCTCGGGAGGTTGAATTGTGCCAGATTATGCACTCGTTGCTTTTCTCGGAACGGAGCCGGGAAGTTAATCATGACGCCGCACTGTGAGCTGTATGTAACTATATCCAGCTAGCTGCAGATTAGCTTCCAAGTATACTATGACTCGTCTATGAGGGTGGTTGAGTTGAACCTGAACCTGGTGGCAACTATAGAAGCACAGAGGTCTAAGATGAGACGAGATGTCGGGAACAGAATGTCGGTGAACTCCGCTGAGGCGATCAAGGCAATCATGATCTTCATCATTGCACTGAGCATTGCATTACTACAGGGTGAAACGAGCGATCGATGATCCTCCACGATCTTCAGGAGACCGGGCGCCGGTCCCCGGGATGAGGTGAAGAAAGCTGGAGATGTCGTGCTTGGCCGATAGCGGGGACCGTGCAATGGTGCATCGCCCGGCGAAATTGAGATCTAGAGGCGGCGACGGCCGAGACCGAATAACCTGAGCATTTATCGATTTGTTGGAAATGTGGGAAACGTTGGAAACTGATCATAATGACCTGTCTTGAGAAGGATGTGTTTCAGATAAGAATCATCTCGATGACTGGGCGGTATTCCGACAGGAGGTTCGGGGGATGCGAACGCCAAGCTTACGAATGGAGACGGGGCCGGCTAGCGGCAATCTTAGTCTGGGGTCTTTGCAACCACAATCGCGGCTCTCTGGTGCGTTCTTTTTGTTGCTAAATAGACAGGAAGAAGTAAAGAGGTAGTGGCAGGGCACCTCTGAAGCAGGAATAGGTTGGATGAACTTGAAATGAGGCCCGTTGCTGGCAACGGCTGTAAACCAAGACCATAACCGCTGTAAATACATGTATCAGCGGCCCCTGATTGCCTCTTTTGTCTCCACGCTAAATGGTTCCCTTCTCCATCGTCCCCATCAATCCCTCCAGACCAGCTCGTTCCGCTATCGATGGCTTCGGATTCACCGCTCCTCGAGCAAACAAGAGTCATCACCATGTCAGGAGGCAAAAGACCTGCTCAAGGGTCTCTGTTCTGTTGGCAGTGGATCAGATTTCAAACCATTGCTGACAATCACACCATCGTCTCCGCCGATGGTTCCATTGTTGCGGTGACATACTCGCCGAAGATCTGGGTCGGCAAATCTTTTTCTTTTTCCTTTTTTTTTGCCTTTTTTCTTTTTCTTTCTATTGCTTATCATGGATCCATGATCTTGTGACATTGGATGTGAATTTCTGCTGCTTCTCCACATACGCTAACTTACTTATACTCCGTTGCCTCCCTCTCCCGCCTTTCCATTTCTTTCTCTCCCTTTATACTCGTTTCTCTGCATCTCGTACATAATAGCAGCCATCAGTGAATTGCGAGAGAGACAAGCATCATGGCGGCCCGGAAGCCTAACATCCTCTACATCATGGCAGACCAGATGGCTGCGCCCCTTCTGGCCTTCCACGACAAGGACTCGCCCATCAAGACGCCCAATCTGAACAAGTTGGCCGAAGAGGGCGTTGTCTTCGACTCGGCGTACTGCAATTCACCACTATGCGCGCCTTCCCGTTTCGTGATGGTGACCGGTCAGTTGCCGTCCAAGATCGGTGCATACGATAATGCGGCCGACTTGCCCGCCGATATTCCCACTTACGCCCATTACTTGCGCCGCGAAGGTTACCACACTGCACTTGCTGGCAAGATGCATTTCTGTGGTCCTGACCAGCTCCACGGCTATGAGCAGCGCCTGACTTCAGACATCTACCCTGGTGACTATGGCTGGTCCGTCAACTGGGACGAGCCGGTAAGTTATGCCCCGAAATGGACTAGGGAAAGACTGGAAATATTGACTGGATTAGGATGTGCGTCTCGATTACTACCATAACATGTCCTCGGTCATGGATGCTGGCCCTGTTGTGCGCACCAACCAGCTCGACTTCGATGAGGAGGTTATCTATAAGTCCAAGCAGTACCTCTACGACCATGTGCGCCAACGCACCGACCAGCCCTTCTGCTTGACTGTCTCCATGACACACCCTCATGACCCTTACGCTATGACTAAGGAATTCTGGGACCTGTACGAGGACGTTGAGATTCCGCTGCCCAAGCACGCGGCCATCCCTCATGACCAGCAGGACCCTCACTCCCAACGCATCCTGAAGTGTATCGACCTTTGGGGTAAGGAGTTGCCAGAGGAGCGCATTAAGGCCGCGCGTCGCGCTTACTACGCGGCCTGCACATACGTCGACACTAATGTCGGCAAGCTCCTGAAGGTGCTCGAGGAGACTGGTTTGCGCGACAACACCATCATCGTCTTCACCGGCGACCACGGTGACATGCTCGGCGAGCGCGGTCTCTGGTATAAGATGGCCTGGTTCGAGAACTCGGCTCGCGTGCCCTTCATCGTCAACGCACCCAACCGTTTTGCTCCGGCCCGCATCTCACAGAACGTCTCGACCATGGATATCCTGCCCACCTTTGCTGAACTGGTTGGTGCGCCGCTGGTCAAAGAGCTTCCCCTAGACGGAGTCTCCTTGGTACCGTACCTGACCGGCGAGGACGGCGTCAAGACCGACACCGTTCTGGGCGAGTACATGGGTGAAGGCACCCAGTCTCCCGTCGTAATGATTCGCCGCGGCCGCTGGAAGTTCGTCTACTCCCTCATCGACCCGCCCATGCTGTTCGATATCCAGAACGACCCGCTTGAAAAGGTCAACCTCGTTGCCGGCCTCCCTGACCCGTCAAAGACAGTCGCAGCGGACGCCAAAGCAGCAGCCGCCACTTCTTTCAGCAAACTTGCACCCGCAACGCTTCCAACTCCCGCTGAGTCTCCGCGCGTAACACCCTTCTCCCAGCGCAACGCAACCCAGGACTACCCCTTCCCGAGCCCAACCCCCCCGCGCACACCCAGCCCGGGCAAGCCATCCAATACCACCGTCCCCGAGACTACGGACCCAACCAAGCTCCTCGCCTACTTCACCGAGGAGGTTCACTCCCTTTGGGACTTGGAGCGTATCCGGCAGGATGTCCTGCGCTCGCAGCGCCGCCGCCGCCTCGTCTACTCCGCGCTAATCAAGGGCACTCCTCATTTCTGGGACTGGGAGCACCGCGTTGACCCCAGCACGCAATATGTCCGCAACCAGGGCAAGGGTGTTCTCGATGATGTGGAATTCATCTCGCGCTGGCCGAGAGTTTTGCAGCAGGCTGCTCAAGCTCAGGGCGTGAAGGTTTAAGCCACCCATCTTAAGATCTTCTTTACTTCCCCATTGGGGAAAGGTTTTTTTTTCTCTATCATCTTCCATGGACGTTTGAGCGAGGCGCTATACCCAACATTTATCATTTATCATTAACTGTTGTCAGCGGTGCATAGCATTCACCTTTTAGTTTACTGCACTACCTTACTGAAGAGTCCTGTTTGACTTTTTGAGACCTTGTGCTCGCGCTTAGCGATTATGTTGCTGTCATTCTGAATGCTTATTTGCACCTAAAATCTTTATCTTATGCACAGCCTTTCGTACTTGGGTCTCCATACATAGAACTTTACTGGATCTGAATCTCGTCTTCTGGATCTGAATTGAATCAAGCTGGAAACTGAAATGTACTTACATTATCTGTACATGTTTTAACCACAATGGGAAAAAGTTATTGCTTTGATCATTCCCAGTAATCGCAATGTATGCACGCTGGGCTGTCCATGGACATCGGCCACACGCCCCATCGGGTTCCAAGGTTGACGAATTAGAAGTTCCCGCTCTCTTCAGGTGCCGCAGGGGCATCTTTCCACCCATCTACGCCCGCTGACCTGCATTACCTACCCATAAGCTACCATCAAGCAGTCGCTTCCCATTGGAGAAGTCAACCAACTCCCGATCCGATATCTTACCGTCTATTTGCAGGCACGGGACGTATACCTAACATATGTCACGAATCGATTCAAGCAGTCCGCACCGCCAACGAACGTCGACGGTAACGAACCATGTTTCGCGGTCAGGGAACGGACACCCTAACGCTTGTGTCATCATATCATCACATGCCCTTTGAGGTAAAGCATGAAGCCTTATTAGTCGTCTTAGTGCTCTTAGCCTCGCTCGTGTGATATATTAGCTATTATGTGGAAGCCCGGCCCGGGCCGGAGTGGGCTGCAGGAGCCAGCGAAAGCCGCGGCGTCATGTGTTGCGGGTAGATGGCGGATACTACGGCCTCCATCCCCAGTGACGGGTGGAAGATCAGATATACCTTGAGATGAGGGTTACTATACGCGATGGCATCCTGCTTCGTCGGATAAGCGTTACGCTATTGATCGATTGATTCGGGCCATTTCTCTCTCTGGCATCTTCTCCAGTTTCCTTATTGCCACGGAACCTACAATTTTTCTTTCCTGTTTCTGAATATGATATAGGACGAAGGGGACTGAGCTTGTGGCTGCGACTGTGTCTGTGGCGGGGTAGCTCCAGTGGGGGTTCATGGTCGAAAAATGGGAGAAAGCTGACAGGATGTAGGGTTAGAGGGAGAAAGGCTTGGTAACAGCCCGAAGTGGGGGAATGCAGGAGATCCATGGAAAAAAGAATTCGGTATATTTTCAGGGTTCAAGACTCTGCAGGATAGTTTACCTTAATAAAAACGATACCCCAGTCACGGGTTTATGTATATACTCATGTCCGGTAGAGAGGGTTCGCTTCTGTTTGAATGAGAAGCAAAGCAATACTGGCAAAAATAGGAAATAGATGAACGCGAAAGCGGAATCCCTATCGTACCTAGGCAAATCATGAAAAAGAGATGGCCCAACATGGTAAATCAATCAAGACATGTCATCGTCACACCGCGCCTGGTTAGCATAAATGAGCAGGCCAACCAATTTGCACAGAGTTCAATCGTATCCCAGCCCAGAGAAATAAAACCGGTCAACGGGACCAGTGCAACATGAAAAGAACATTCACTGGAAGCCGATTAGTCCATCGGATAAGCAGGTGCCTTGACCAAGACGTTCATTGGCCCGCGCCCGCGCACTTCAGCCGTAACAAACGCCGCAAGTCGGATGCGTCCTGATCCCGAGCCTGGCCCTGATGCCGCTCCTGGAGCCGCCGGCGTCACCGAGCCGCGACGGGAGCTATCGCTACCCACAGATGCAGGTGTAGGTCCGGGCCCGGAGCCAGTTTGTGATGGTCCCTGTCCCGGTTTTCGGCCCATAATGTTACTGAACACCGAGCGCATGCGCTGTTCGCGGGCTGGGCCGCTTTCATGAGCGCTGGGGTTCGTAGATGCAAGTGGTGAGTCGCGATCGTTGTCAGCGTTGCCGGGGCCGTCTTCGTGGGAGCTGTGGTTAGAGGGTAATTCCGCGGAGGTGTGGGAGTCAGAAGGGCTGGCGGCGTTGGTGAGTGGAGGGAGAACACCGGGTTCTATTTTCATCGTTGCTTCGTGGATCGGTGAGCCTGGTGGAATATACTCGACGCAGATATCTCGGGACTCGAGGGGGATCTTTTCGGCGATACCGATGGCATTTTCCACGATCATGCGGGCTCCATTGTCTATCCCTGGAGGAGGAGGATTGTGGAGATAGCTGACAAGGGTTGCGACGAGGTTATCCACCAGGCGATTGATAAGTCCAGACCGGTATTCGTCTGCTGCCGGGCCTTGAAGGGAGTCGCCCAGACCGTCGAGCGTTGTGCGGCGCCAGTTGGAGATGCGGGCGATGGAGTTTTCTTTATCTTCGTCTGTCGCAATATTTGTATGTTGTTTGCGCAATGTCATTTCAATAGATTTCAGTTGCTGACTGAAGCCTGGCTCAAGGGCCGGATGAAAGTAACGCTCAAAGATCTCGTCTACCAGCCAGCGGCTCATCACAGAGCGGCCAATGGCAGTCATTTCCTTTGTGCCCGTGGCCGGAGCATCCTCGTTGACAAACCCCGAAAGCCAAGTGGGAAGTGTCTTCCAGTCTTTGCGGATAGAAAAGGCAAGGTCCTTGATGGCGCCGTCAAGACGGCCAAACCGGTTGGCGTACTCGTTATCGTCGAGAACGGTTCGGGAAACGGCCATACGCTGGTGAGCAACGGTGTTCTGTAGCTGCTGGACCTGGGCATCTCGTTCAAAATAGTACCGTTTTACCTTGGAGTACTTGGCCTCTGCCAGAATTGTCAGATCGCTCGATCAGGCGGTTCTTAACAAGTAGACTTACGCAGTTCCTCATATTTCTGGAGTATAGTACGGACGTCAGCTTCACTTAAATCATCGCGATTCCGATCTTTAGATGTTGGCGTAGCGCGCCCCGGATCGAGCGAAGGCTGCTGTTGGCCCGCGGTATTTTGGCTCGAACCCTGCTGCTGGGATGGGTTCTGCGAATTGCTGCCGGAAGGTCGGTCTGACATTGCCGGGAGCTGCGTTACCGAAGACGTTTCGCTCCTAGGGAATTGGTACGGCGAGGGGGGCTCGAGAGACTGACGAGAAGGCGGGCGGGGGTCCAATTGGTTCGCTCCAGGAGTCAATTCTGCACCGTGCCTGGAATTGTCGACCAAAGACTGGCGATAGAGTTCGTCGGCGAGACGGGGATCTGTATTGGACCGAGGAAGAGGGGAGGGATGTGGCGAACGGGTGTGAGGGGCGAGTGCGGGATCAGGGGCACGGGCTGAGCTCTGCTGTGGCATGGACGGAGTTCGATATTCAGCCTCAGGAGCGTCTACCGCATACTCTCTAGACCAATCCAACGACGAGCGCGACTGTTGCGGCAGCTGCGGCGACTGCTGCTGGTAGTGGGGCTGGGGTTGCGGCTGAGAGCGTCGGGTGGGTAGCTTCACAGATCGGTTGCGCTCCAGCAAACTGGGCTGGTCCCGAACGGACGTCGATGAGGCCGAGGAATGGAAAGAAAAGAGACTCCGTTTAGACCGGCGAGGTTCCTGATCGTCTAGCTTGTCAGTAGGAGATGAGGGCCCGGACTGGTCGGAGACGTCAGCATCGGTTCCATCGAAGGACTGCGGTGGCGCGAGGTGAGGGGAAGGGTTGGGGCTGTTTGTGACTACCGTGATCGTGGAGTGGGAGTTGGAGAGCGTGGAAACGTCTGGCGGTGTACGGAGACGCTGGGTGTGGGATCGCTGCAGGCCGGAGCGAGCTGGATTGCGAGGGGGAGGAGCTTGACGAGCGTCCCAAGAATAGGGAGATTGTGACTGCGATGGCGGTTGCGAGAAAGTGTTGGAATGGTGTGATTGAGATTGAGACTGGGGATGGGGCGGAGATTGCTGCGGAGTGGAGACGGGGAAGTGTTGGTGTTGGTGTTGGTGGTGATGGTGATTACTGCTCTTATCGTCACTGTCGAACGGAGGAGCAGCGGACGAGGATGACGAAGGAGGATAAGGAGGAAGATGCTCGTCCGACCGGTACGCAGGAGAAGAGATGGACGGCTTCGATTTCTCTTTCCTGCGGAAGAGGGGCATGGAGAGATGGAGGGCCCGGTTAGGGGCAGGAAGGAGGGGAAGAGTCGGGATCAGATATGTGAGGAGGTGAAGATGAAAGAGTCGCCGAGTTCAAAATAACAATACTAATAATACCGAGTACGAACAGTGGAGGAACTCCAAGTGGGACAACAACGGTGATTGGGCACAAACACGAGGCTGTGCGAAGGAGAAGAATTATTCTCTGCCTCGAAGGCGACGAGAGTGTGCGGTGGCATATTATTAGCAGGACGAACTAGTAGTGATTGTCTGGCAGCTGAGCTGAGGAGGGGAAAAGACGGCGTAGAGGCTAAGAGAGGAACCAGTGCTAATAATAGCCGAGTAAGAACCACGACAAGATAGAGCTAAGTATATCAATAAAGAAACCGCCCTGCCGCTATCCAACGCGTTGCGACCGTTTAACACCTAATTCGACAAGATCTACGCCTGACAGATTTAACAAACTCCGTGCGTCTTGCCTGTCCTGCCCTGCAGCGAGTGCGTTTCATTCTTGTAGTGCGGATGCGTGTGCTTGGCCCGATGCGACTTGGTTGAATGCGAGCGAACGTGTCTGCCAGCTATTAGCTCCTCTCCATTCGTTAGGGGAAAGATAAGACGTACTGCGTATATCTCCCCACCATTGCCTGATCCATTTCACGCAGGCTCTTTAGAGCCAGCTTAATATCGCTCACGAGCTGATCGCACCGGCTCATGGTAAAGTCCTCCCGCACCACCACGCGCATCAACTTCAGGCTGTTACTGTTCGGCGCCATGGTGTAAGCCGGCACAATCCAGCCTCGCTCGCGCAGCTGGTGCGCAATCGCGAATTCATCGAACGTCTCGTCCGCTCGGTTTGCCGGGAGCCGGAAAGCAACTAGAGGCAATCCCCGCCCGCGGCGCTGGCTCATGATGATAAATCCGAGCTGTTCGAGCTGATCAGCCAGATAATCCGCGATGCGCGTGATGTTCACCATGACCGAGCGGTATCCGCGTTTGCCAAGCCGAATCATCTGGTAGTACTGGCCGATGACATGCGAGGCGCCCTTAGAGAAGTTTAGCGTGAAACTGGCCTGTTCAGCGCCGAGGTAGTTGATGTTGAAGATGAGCTCTTTGGGTAGGAACTCAGGCGACCGCCAGACGACCCATCCGACACCGGGGTAAACCAGGCCGTACTTGTGGCCGGAGACGTTGATCGAGACGACCTTCTCCAGGCGGAAGTCCCATTGCAGGGTTGGGTGGATGAAGGGAGCAACGAAGCCACCGCTAGCGGCATCAACGTGGATCGGGCAGTCGAGGCCGCGTTCGACCAGGAGGTCGTTGATCGCCTTGACATCCTCGTACTCTCCGGTGTATGTTGTGCCCAAAATGGCGCAGATACCGATAGTATTCTCGTCGACAAGGTCAACCGCCTGCTGAGGATCAATGACGTAGCGCTCCTCCGTGCAATAAACATATCGCTCCTCGACATCGAAATAGCGGGCTGCCTTCTCCCAGCAGACCTGAACAGCGCTGTTCATGACGATGTTCGGCCGCGAGTAGTCCTTCCCTTCTGCCTTGCGCTTGTTCTGCCACCGTTTCTTCATCGCCAGAGTGCCCAGCATGATCGCCTCTGACGAGCCGACGGTGGAGGTGCCCATCGGGTGGTCAGTTTCGCTGTCCGTAGGAGCATTGAATAAACGAGCGATCATGTTGACGCATCGGTTCTGAATCTCGGCGGACTGGGGGTACTCTTCATAGTCGATAAAGTTCTTGCTGAACGATTCGGCCATGAGTTTCTCGGCCTCATCTTCCTGTTTTTTATTTTTAAGCGCAGTCTAAACAGTTACATAAACCCTACGTACCATGTAAGTGGTGACAAAACTCGCCAAGCTGAGGAAACGTTAGCACCAGTATGCAATGTTTGAGTTTGGGGGCCATACTTCAGCATTGGGTTACCGTCCAAGCTCAGCTCATCCTTAATCATACGATAAGCCACCTCGCGAGGCATCTCGCGATCCGGCATCTCGGTGTGAGGCAGCTGCTGGGTTGCAAAACGCGTGCCATAGACGGTAGCCGAGTAATCATCCTCTTCAACGGTGTCGAGCTTGATGGAATCGACGCGGTTGATGACAGGCTCGAACTCCGCGTCTTTCTCGATGGATGCGAGATGAACCATGGTCGTAACTCGACTGGAGAAATAAAATTGTGTAGTAATAAACGAAATTACAGTACTAGATATATCAAAGAGATAAAGAGATGAGATGACAAGATGAGAATTCAGAGGTTGAGTCTCCAGGTCCTCTGTGTTGTTATAACCGCCACGCTACCCCTGTGCCGCATCGTAAGTTCAGACGACACGGGGGGGCAGTCCGAGCCAGGCAGCCAACAAATCGCTCTTTGGAACCTCGTGCGTGGTCTTCAGCTGAAAACAAGCTGAATAATTATTGTTTCAGCCGGGCGACCCCGCAATAGAGGTATCATTTTGGCAATTGAGCCCGGCCAGCGAATAACTGGAAGAAAGCTTAGAGAAAGCTTGGCTGGTGTGGTGGATTAGCAAGAATTAGCACGAAACCAAGACCCACGGAGGCAGCAATAGAATCGTCATTGGAAGTTTTGTCAACTAGGATGGCTGGGAGACAGAGCAGGTTATGAACTACGAAGACTCCGCAACATGGAGACAAGTGGAGAGCAGATCAGAGACGGTGTATCGATGATGATGTGGCGGTCGCTTAAACCTGAAAAAATCGTTTGTGGAATGGTAATATTAGATATGAAGCTCGTATCATTGATATCTTAAAGAGCGAAAAGTCCAGTACAGACAGGTAAAGACTCTCAGCAGCGTTAAACCAACGAACAGGAGCAAGTGCCATTATCCATCATATCATACAGTCGGTCTAGACTTGATCACCATTATTTCTTTTGTTGCAGCACTTTCACTTCGCGGCGTAATCGGGTATCAGCAAATGCGGGGCTCAAATCCTCCCTGTTCCCCCGCCAAACACCCTCCCAATACACCGTCCACACAATAAGCCGGGTGGATGGAGCAATCTGAAATAGCAAACCAAACCAGAATAAAAATACTCGAAAAAAAGGGGATTAGATAGTCAGAGCAGCTCAGGTTCCCTTAACCTTGCGCTTGAGCCAACCAAAGAAGCCGCTCTTTCGCTTGTCGGCCTTAGAGGTCTCCGGTTGAGCAGCAGGGGTTTGCTCCGTGGTGGTTTTGCTCTCTTCGGGCTTCGCGGCGCCATCCGATTGTGCTTTGTCAGCAGCTTGTGACACAGCGGCCTTGGCCTGTTGCGATTTCTGGGTCGCAGCACGCGCTGCAGCTGCGCTCTCGCTGAGTCCCGAAGGCTTCTCAGGTTGAGTCTGGAGGTTGGAAGCAGCCGACTTGTCGGCAGCGCTAGGGGTGGCCCCAGTGGGTTCGCTGACAACGGGTGCCGCATGAGCCTTCTCCGGTGGTGTGACGGCGGTCGGGGGCTTGGTCACTTCAGGGGTCTCCAGCTTGGACTTGGAGGGTTCCTCAGCCTTCTGCTTGTTATCCACAGTCGGCACAGCAATTGCAGCTGCAGCGGCCGCTGTGGGCTTGGATACTGCAGGCTCCTGTTGGACTGAGGGGCCCGTCTTGGATTCTTCCTCGCCGGTAGTACCAACGGTGGCAGCAGGGCCAGTGGTTGCATCAGCGGTAGCCTTGCCAACAACAGATGGCTCCTTTTGGGCCGATAGAGTCTCCTTGGGCTCTTCCTTTGTGGCGGGTGGTTCCAAGGCACTGGTGCCAACAGCCGCAGCTGCAGCTGTGGGCTGAGTGACCGCAGGCTCATCCGTCTTGGGGAGAGTCTTCGCTTCCTCCTTAGCGTTCTCGGTGCTAGAATCAACAGCAGTAGCTGTAGAAGTGGTAATCAGAGGCTTCGCCTCAGCTGGTGCACCCTCACCCTTGGCAGGTTCTGGAGCCTTCGCGTCAGAAGGTATGGTCTCTTTCTGGATAGTAGGAACTTCAGAGGTAGCAAGAGCCTCTGCAGCTGTAGGCTTCTCCAGTGTCTCAACCGCGGGAGTAGCCTCCTTGTTGCTAACGGCATTGCTGCTTACAACGGAAAGTCCAGGGGTTTCGAAGTCCGCCAATGGCTTATCAGCCGGGTGCGCACCAAGGCCAGGCACCATCTGTGGCGGCACCTTGCCTGCTTCGCTCGGCAATTCAGTTTCATTGCCAACAGTCGCGCTTTGGACGGGTGTTTCGGCTGCTTTAGGTTCGGCCACAGATTCCTCTTCAAATTTGGCAATTTTCGCGGGTTTATGCTCCTTCTCAGTGAAGATAGGAGTTTCCAAGGGTCTCTTGCCGTTCGCCTCCTCGTGGCTTTCCGACTCCTTTAGTCTTTCGGGAAGGGTAGTTGTCGCGGCAATAATTTCGGGATTGGTGAGCGGAGCAGTCGCGGTCTCAGTCTCGGTCGTGGTCGTCACCTTTGGTTCTTCAGCCGTTGTCTTGGGCGCGACTTCTACAAAGTAGGTGTCAGGCGTGCAACAAGAACAGCTTGGGGCATGTGAGTTCTCCCATACCGGTCTCTTTCAGCTCATCCTCCTTTGCCTCGGTTTTCGGTACCGCATCCACGGCCTCCTCAATTGGAGCATCTTTCGCGGCGGGGACTGGAACTTCATCTTTGTTCTCAGCAGCAATCGGTGGGGCTTCTGGTGCAGAAACAGCGGTCTCGGTGGTGGTCTCCGGGGCAGCGGTAGCAGGGGTGGAAGTGGGAGCCTCAATCGTTTCTGTAGGGGCTTGCTCAACTTCGCTTTCGCTCTTTGCGACGTTCTCTTCAATGGACGTGTCGGGAACGCTGCAAGAAAGCGCAAAAAATCCAAAATTAGCCAATTTAAATTCCGGCGCGACGGCTGCGATGACGCAGATACAAACAATGAAGTTCGCGCGAATTAAAATATTGTACACAGGTGTGACTTACGCAGCAGCCACAGGCTCAGCGGCCTTGTTAGTCGCGGCAGCAGCAGTAGCGGTAGAGCCGCTTTTCTTTCCCTTCTTTCCTTTGCCTCCCTTCTTGGCCATTACGATGATGGATAGTCAATGAGACTGTTTGTGCGGGATGTGGGTTAGACACGGGCCACAAAACGACGAGCAGGATGATATGACCGCTCAGAAGCAAAATCAGGCATTGCACTTACTGCAAAAGATAGTTGTGTGCTGATGATAAAAGCCCGCACGTCGGTGTGCCAGAGAACGAATTGTTGGAAGGCAGGTGGACTGAAGTTAGGGGCGGGCTGGTATGGGACCGAAGTCTGATCTGGTTCTTTCCGACTCCCCAAAGGGCAATCCACTCGGCGAACGTTAATCCGGACGGTTGCAAGCTGGCCTCTACAGTACGTGCCTAGGTTGGTCCGAGTCTGACACTGCTGGCGCGACAATCACAAGATTAGTTGTTTTGTTTTTGCTTTGCAGTGTAGGTCGAACAGGGTGCATAATCCCATGCAAAAAGAGCACTGCTGGCTGTCGTGCTCAAAGTATTGCCCATTCTATGGAGAGTGAGAAAGGGGAAAAGAGAAGACTGAGGAGATACGACTCCTAATATTCTGATCCTCCTGCTTTCAGAAGCCGTTCCCCTCAGAGTGCGACGAATGCGTTCTCTTTGTCCTGTCCATAAAGTCTCTGGGTTGCGCCCGCGCCTTGTTGTTTCCGGCGATCGGTCGCGTGCCTACATAACTGGAACCATAGCGAACAATCAGCCTGAGTATTTGGACTCCATGTTTGTTTGCTACTCTATATTCTTTATTCTTGGGGATTGATTATTGTCTCTTGCATAGCAAGAGGCAGATAAATTATCATTTACTCCAGGTCTTAATTTAGCCATGATTTCTTGCAGCTTGCAGTGCTAGCTCGCCCCAGTCAAGCCACTCCGGTCGAGATAGACCAGCATCTGGCCCGTGGACCATTACACTAATAACATGATACAAAAAGCTGGAGAGTACATAGAGAGATGACAAACTGATACCCTGAGATTTAGGGGCGCGGCCATCTAATTGGCTGTATTCTTAGTGATATTGTTGTTCTTTCGCTCATTAGCAGGATACACCTGCCATTCCAATGACATCACTGCTATATGGAAACCCGGCTTCAGTTATACGTGGCGGTAAAGAGTAATTAGCTCTGACATAGTCCTCAAATAGACGGCAAAACAAAGACGCTGAATATCTGCCTGCACAATGGTAAGTATTAAGATCCGCTTTCTTCTTGAGATTAGCAACGCGATTTTTCATTGCCTTTAGATATATGTTTCAAAGATATATTTTGGACCAACACAAGTGCCGGAATCAGGTACATCTACTGACTGTGCGTAGATTCGGTAAAGTCACCTCTTCTCCATCGGTGAAGTGACCACCAAATCGCGCCTTTTAGCCCGTATATTGCCGTGCATCAATTCCACCATGTTCATCGAAACCTTTCAAACTCCTACCGCAGCCAGTCGGATCCAAAGAATAAAATACCGATGGTGGGCTAGGCTTGACCTTCAGCATCTGGGGACAAAAATAATAATAATACGTCATTCATAAAACACAGTCCTCAAAGTGAACAATGAAAATGACAGTGATGACGATGAAGTCTGTGGCCTTAGGCGTGAGTCGGTCTCTTACGGAACAAGCGTGCCGGACGGTGGAGCGACACCTGGCTATTTCATTACCTTTGGACCTGGAAATACTGTCACACTGTGGCAAATACGCTTACTTGGGCTTACTTTAGAAGTCAGAATCTCAGAACATGTTGTAGCGCCCGGCTAAATGAAGAAGGTACCTTTCAATGTTGAGATGCTTTGACCATCTGTCATCTGCCATCTGCTATCGGCCCATCGAGTTCCTAGTGACAATCCGCCATTCGCGACCACTAGCCTCGCCAAGAGCGACGGCGTACGACGGCTTACGACGGCTCCCCTTCTTTCGACTGGAGGAGGGGTCAGGGTGGCTCGTCGATCGAGAGGCTTAGCTGCCCTTCTGGAAACATTCGCTGCATCGCTCCAAAAGCCATCGCGGGCAGCGAGAATGATGATGATGATGATGCTGGTGATAATAGTGATGACGAGAGTTGTATTGCCGATTCCGGCCAAAGGGGCTTTCCAGGCACCGTACTGTGTAAAGCAGGTTGGCAGCCCTAATGAGTGCGACCACGGCTAGATTCTGGAGAAGCCAAGTGGCTGTTCCTGTGGAATTGGATGTAACCCAGCAGCACCGCTTTAATTCGTTGATTGTAGTATCAAGATCTCTAGGATGCCATTGAGAGGCGTTGGAATCTTGGAATCTTGAAATCTTTGTTCATCACTTTCCACGTCGCAATGCAACAGATGTGGCTTTTTACTGGCTTTTGCTGGGTTTTTGCTGGCTTTTTTTGCTGACCTGGCTGTGGCCTTGGAGTGGCCTTGGAGTGCATGATTCTTGCAGCAGGCTCCCGGTTTGCCTTCACCGGATTCGGCCGGGCCATCGCGGGATCCCGATCAGCGAGGGTGACGGCGATAAGTCTCTGACAATTTGACTCCATACAGTTTGGTCAGGTCAATTGTGGGCGGTGGGTTAAACGGTGTTATGTTGGATGTGGATGCTGGATGCCAATCACAGTCTCGACCTTGTTCCCCATATTCTCCATCGGGAGCAGCTCCATTGGCCTGTATAATTAATCCCCAACAGACCCAGCCTCGCTTTCACTGATTGAGTCTGATCCCAATCATTCCATACTATTAATTGATCGGTGTGGGGGTGAATATTCGATAATAATACCGATTATTGCACAAATCAACCTGTTCCTCTGGCCTCGACCCGGCTTGCTAGATTGCGCTTCTTTCCTTGGGGTTCTCTCCCTCTTCTTTCCACCTTCCCTCTCTTTACCTCGACTTCCAGGACTCCTCCGCCCTACCACCACTGGGTCCATGTCCTCTGCGAACGATGGTACTCAGGTCTCCTCGGATCCTCGATTGTCGTCTGTGCTCGCACATCGTCTGTCCCAATCCCCTTGCTGGGAGGGCCTCCGCCGCTGTGACGTACAGCTCAACGAGGACGCTCCTCGACTCCGCATCGAATTGCTGAACCATCCCTGCCGTCCCCTTCCTAAATCGATTCCATTTCCACAAGATGAGTCTCCGAGAGAAATTCCGGAAGCTGCTGGGGAGGAACCGATGTAAACCGTCCGATTCGGGGATCAAGATCGTGTACTACAGACGAGGCGAGGTTCCCCCATCAAAGTTCAAGGGCCCGTTCGATAAGGAGCACCAGAAACGACTGGCTGCGTGGTCATTCGAGAACGCCCAAGAAGATCGCCCACGCTCTCCCGATCTGTGCCTCTCACCTTGCACCACCCTGGCGGACTATCCTCCCTCTCGGGAGGTTGCCGACGGGGCTCCAGGCCAGGCCCGGCCCAGGGTGCCTGCGGTGGACTTTTCTCTTGAAGGTTTGTGCCGACTCGGTCGACGCCTCTTGCGGCCTGACTATGTATCGCAAGGCTTATGTTGAGTCCAACGTGCTAACCAATCACCAGCGACCCCGGCGGCCTACCATGACGAATTCATCCAAGATCGACAGGCTACTGCATCCTTGTCTTCCACCACCGCCGTTGATCCAGAAAGCTTCAGCGACTCCACAATGACACTCTTCCTCGACCCCCTCGACGACGACTTGGAGACCAAGGCCAAAGCGCCAATCCGTAGCACCCCGCCAGTTATCCGACCGGCCGCCACGTCGACTCTTTCGAGGAAGGGAGCACCCACGTCATTCGCCCCCAACGATCTATCACAAGCGTTGAACGCTGTACAGATCTGTTCATAGATTTACCTTGCCATTTTGACACCCCCTTTTGAGGAGACCTTTATGCCCGTCACGGCCACCATCTCGACCTAGTCTAATGATATATTCTTCGCCCTCTGAAAAGGCCGGATCTTTAGTCGGTGGCAAGGATTTACGACAGCGGTTATCGGTTCCTGGTATCGTGCTCAACATCCGATATTTCAAGGAAACAACCGACATCCAAGCAGTGCTTGTTGTTCCTTTCCATCTTTGGTGCTTTCTTTGTCCGTTCTTGCAGCGAATATGCATTCAGCCTTGAAACTATGAGATTTTATGAACGCTTACGAATAGATTTATCTGAGCCAGCTAAATCAGAGCATCGCTGGGGACCGAGGTATCCTGTACTGTGGCTGACTGGTTAGACGATAATAGAATCAAATCAACCGGAAGCATCAGTGCGACAATGTGCCAAGCTAATTAAGAGAAAGCGTATACATGCAATTCTGAAAGTTGCGCAAGTGTTCAATATTCCCACTTGGACATCTTGCAAGAGTTTTAGTAGTGTTTGGGATATGGGATTTGTTTCAGTAGGCGTCACTGGGCACAGCCTGCCATGAAACACATATTCTGGGTTCTTCACCAATTGTAACAAGACATTATTTCGAAGAAACCTGAAACTCTCTAGCATCTGATTTGAATTTGGATTGTCAGTTTGGATGTATTGGCGCCAGAAGCGTGCAACTAACTTCGCACGGGCTCGGATCCTCGGAATAGGCCTCTGGCCTATTGTCTCTAGCCTCCAGCTCTCACATTTCTCCACCGGCACCGTTCCTGATCCAAACGCCAACACCAGCACCAACGAGGTCTCACCAGTGTTTTCATCGAATTGTTACTGCCTTGGAGCAGGCAAGGAAGTCATTAACGGAAACTCCGGTTTTTCAGATTTGGGTTGCCAACGCTTACTCGGTCTTGAATCTCGGCTTCAAACTGCAGACGCCATCGCGAATCGTTTCAGAAGCAACACTCCAAGTCGCTGCACCAATTTGGAGAGTAATACTATGCAGAGAGTTATATCGCCACCGTGGCTATAGTGCATTAATGAGACATGAAGTTTCGAGCTAAGAGGGTTATTGTGGGCAATGGACGCGGGAACGCCAGTATTGCGTGAAGTACTGTAAGCTTCAGGCTTTAAGGCTTCGTGGAGGGAGCTAGCTGCTCGCATGTGATTAGGCATGCAATGGCCCTCGTTATTGGGCTGGAAATATTCTCTTCCTAGCTGCGAGAGAAGCTGGGTGGTACGTATTTTGGTCGACTCTCTACTCCATACTCTGGATTGGATAATCAGACTCAACATCCAATGTCTTCCACTTTGAGATGGCAAGGGGACGTTCTGGCCTAGGTAAGGCTGCGTTGATCCTTTGAGATCTTCGTGCATATCTTATGGCCCAGACCCCGATTAGCGCCACCTGTTCCAGGAAGCTGGTCTTCATGCCGCATTGCATGAATCACACACCACAGTACTTCTTTCTTTGCGGGCCCCAATCTTGAAGCTGATCCAAACGTATGGCTCCGAGATCGTGCATCGACAGTTTTCCGGGAAAGGATATCCCAGGCAGATGAAGATCATTCCTATCGAGCTCCAAGTGCAGTTTTCAGAAGAAGCAATATTGTGCTCGCATGCTACAACGCGTCTTTTGGTAGCGAGTAATCGACGAGAAGTGGCCTGGAATCCTTTTCCATACTCTCTGCATACCCGAGCCTATCTATATCATCAGGCTTGAAGATTTGGACCATATCCGTGGCTTCACCAATAATGAATTTTGAAGGGATGATTTCAGCCATCTGTTCAATGGTACTTCTTTGCTTTTTCTTCGGACCGTCTTCTGAGCTTCGTCGTATCCACCAACTTCCAAAAGCCATTGTACTTGGTACTTTGGTCTTTTAGACGGATTCCCTGTTTTTAGGAACTTTATTACGTCCGAATCTTCAGTTTTCCTTTTTCCACACTAGGTTTGTTGGGTGGCTCGTGCCATGCTCTTGGTCAAGCCCGTGGTCTCGACTATCCAAGCTTCACGAATCTGCCATACTCTGCAGACTCTTCGAAGGAGGCGAGGCGATCCTTGATGTACAAAATACAGTATTGCCACCGAAGTTGGGGGGTTTGTGGTTACTGGTTCATTGCCAGAGTTTCTGCAGCGCCATACCCCCTCAAAGATATCATGTTGTAACTTTTGAACACAGATAACGAGTCTTTCTTCGTCATGTACCGTCGATCATTGAGTCCACGATCTTCGTATATCGGATCGGCAACAAGGACTATGGTTCTTTTAACCCGAGCACCTGGATAGGGTGCTATGGCGCTAGGAAACTTCATTGCAACAGGACCGTGCCATTATGCCGAAGTCCATTGATCCTCGTTCTTCAGACTAGTGAGCGCTTTGGTCGTCGGATATACTGCAAATCCATTGCTCTCATCACCTTCCGATCTCCGGCCTTTGTTCCCAGGGAGCAAATGAGGTAATTCAGAACTTTGTTGGTGCGCTAGTTCTTCAGTTTGAAGTCCGGGAACTGCAGCGGAGCAATAGAATTGCCTATACTATCTTTACGATCTACAGAGCGAAGTGGCGTCCTGGCAAGGCAAGAGGGGGGTTTTAGGTTCATGCTGAGCTCAGAAGGCCACTGAGGTGCGAAGACGATGAGCTTGACTGTTGCGTTGTTCGCCGAAGGCAGGGAAAAAAGAGCCGGGAACGAGGTTTATAAGGCCTCTGGTAGCCATGGAAGCATTCGGCTTGGTATACCATACCTTCTGCGCCAGAGTGAGTGCACTTCTTTGATCAAATACTTGCCATTACCCTATCAGGATATACACTACTTCAATTTCCTCAACCCGTCAATATGCTCGTGTCTGTCAAATCTCACTTCCGCCCTCGGCATGAGCCTTACTCAAGTCGATGGAGACAGAGCAGGAAGGGCAGACAAGCCCTTCCTCGTGTGCCTGAAGAGAAATACCGCAAGCCGCTCAACGACAGCCTCAATTTGGACCTTGTGGACCTCCTGCAAAGGCCTCTATGGTCTAGACGTCACATCGACATTCCGGCTGTTGATATGCCTACACGCTTTGGAAGGTTCGGCGGTCAATTCGCTCCAGAGTTGCAGATGAATCTCCTCCTCGATCTTCCTAGCGTATTCCACAGCGTCCTCTCTGACAACGGGTTCTGGGCTGAGTTCTCTGCCAGCCCCTTCCTTCGTCCTAGTCCTCTTCATTTAGCCCATAGCTTGACGAAGGCCGTGGGTGGGGCAAACATCTGGCTCAAGCGCGATGACCTCAACCCATTTGGCAGCTATCAAACCCGCAACATCGTCGGCCAGATTCTTTTCGCCCAGCATATCGGAAAGACAGAGATTTCTATGGAATGCGGATTTGCGGGGCACGGTCTTTTCTGTGCTACCATGTGTGCACGCATGAATATGAAATGTACAATCCTCATGGGTACCTCTGATATCGCTGCGCAACCCGACGCCGTTGAGGAAATGAAACAGCTCGGCGCGACTGTTGTCAGCGTCCAATGTACAGTCAGCGACGATGGCAGTGGTACCCTTCGAGCTGCCACCAACGAAGCCCTTCGCTACTCGCTGACTCGCCTCAATTCGACATACCATATCAGTACCGGCACCGTCGGCCCCCATCCCCTCCCGGCCATCACCCGCACTTTCCAATCCATACTTGGCCAGGAGATCAAAATTTGCGGCTCAGAGCTATCAGGCAGGGGCCGTGGAAAGGACAACTTCAGACCGTCGGCCCTTGTATCCTCTTCCGGTGCAGCAGCCCTAGGCATGTTTGCGCCTTTCATTTCCGACCCAGCCGTCCGCCTCATTGCCGTTGAAGCAGCGGACGCCGCACCACTAACCCGCGGCTCACCAGGCGTAATGTACGGCTGTAAGACTCTTCTATTACAAGACGAGAATGGCCAGATTTTGCCGTCTCACTCTATATCCCCAGATCTGAATTTCCCTTGTGCAGGCCCCGAATTGGCTCATTGGAAGGACCTGAGGCGGCTAGAGACGGTTACGGCGTCGAGCGAAGAAGCTGTAAGGGGATTGAGGATATTGTGTGAGAGCGAGGGGATTGTGCCTGGTCTGGCGACAGCACATGCAGTTCTAGAGACTGTTAGGGTTGCTAGGCAATTGGGGATCGGTAAGGATGTTGTGCTGCATGTTTCAGGCTAGGGTTTTTTTGCATATTGTTGACCTTTTTGCTTTGGCGTTGGCTGGGACTTTCCTGAAACTTTGTTATAACTCGCTGGATGGTTTAATGGTAGTTCGAATGGGGCATGAATCTAAGTTTGTGCACTGAGAGTTATATACATAGGTCTTTTGTAGTTGATGCAGGTCATGAATAATTCTATCATCAATCATCGCAATCGAGTTCGTCCATCCGTACCGTCATATCCATATCGTATTTAATCCTCATGAGTAACTGCCATATCCAAAACTTCCACCCGTCCCCTTCCCCGAGTCTCATTGCCAACAAACTCGTTCAATCCTTTGAATGCACCAGGTTCTGCAAAACCAACCACCTCCCATTCATCGCTAGCAATTTCCTGTGACTCGATGGATTCGATAAAACTCAAGATCTTATCCTTGACGTTGCTCGGGCCCTTTGGCTGGACAGGTGCACTCTCACCCTCAGAATCAGAGTCGTCACCGCGGCGAGCCGATTTCTTTCCCTTTCCACCTTTCTTGTTCTTTGAACTACCACCACCGCTTTGAGATTCCTTCTCCTTGTTATTTGACCCAGCCGGCGCCGCTGACTTAATACTTTGCTTTAGCAGGGACACTGGACAAGTTACTCGAAGCCGCATCCGCGCTCTCATAACCGGGATAGGCTGCCACGCAATCAAGGCCTTCATAGCCTCAAGGGCCAGACTCTTGGCCGACTTGTTCGGGTTCACACCCGTCCATAGCGGTTTCTTCGGTTGCCCTGCCGTTGTGGCGTCCTCATCGCCCGCTCCATTCTCTCCACTCTGTGCTGCTGCCTGCTGCTGCTGCAACTGCCCACTCGCCGCCGTCAACTGATCCAGTGCCTTCGAAATCATCCCAGGCGTATAAACCCTCTTCGTCGTCGGATCAACCAGCCGTCCTGAAACGATATCAAGTACCTCCTTCTCAATTCGTTCCGCGATTTCTTTCCGCTCGCGTTCCCCCACTTGCACTTCGCCTTTTCGTAAGATTTCTTGGCGGATTTCGTCGGCGGGCGTGTTAGGGCCAAAGGCCTTTGTTAATTCCGCTGCAGGTGCGGTCTGCGCTTTGGAGACAGAAAGGAAGATCGTGGGGACCTGAAGGACATTGTCGAGGTCTTTTTCGGCACCAGAACGATATTCCAACAGTTTGTTTTTGTAGCAGGCTAGTTCGAAGCGTTTTTTGCCTTTTTTTAGGCGCACGATGGACACGTTTGTGAATTTTATCTGGTTCGAGGGCTGATTGATTGGCATCTTGCGGGGTCCTGGATTTCCAGGATCTACCTGTTACTAATTATGTATAACGGGATGCGTGCGATGGATTGAGACAAATAACTCTTCGTGCTGAGGATAATAAATTCGTGCTAGTATCGATAACCGACGTCACATGCTACGGGACCCATCCCGCGGATGACTCAGCCTGACTCAATATCTCGTGACCGTCTCCTCTGTGGAGGCGCTGTGCTCCCGTCTGATTGGCGGCCTTCCAAGGTTGCTATCAGCGTCATCGCGTGCGGCCTGCCACCGCCCGGGTCTCCTCAACTGAACTCGCCCATCTCCATCTCTCCTCATCTGCATCCTCTTTCTCCTCATCCTGTATCTTGTCAGTACGTAGCTGGTCATCTAGCTACTTCTCTCAGGGTACACCTTAGGATTATTTGTAAGTCTGGCCTTCTCCGTTGACTTCTTCGGCCCTATCTATTGTTTGGCCCTGTTGCTGATAAGCTCCCTGCCTACGAAGGTCCTCGACTGTCTAGGAAAGACCTAGGTACCATCTTCTCGGCACTTTCACGCTTCCACCATTTTATTGAAAATCTATTTCAGTTTTCATTCTATCATACGACCATCAACATGAAAGTTCTCCCAGCTACACTGCTGGTTGGTGCGGCCACTGCTGCTACACCAGCCCAGCAGGTGCTCGGCGGTTTCCAGGACTTCGGAAATGCCATACAAGACGCTATGCATGAGAATCTGCCGAAGATAAACAAACCGCTTGAATCTTTCCAGGAGCAGCTCAAGTCTCTTTCTGATGAGGCTCGTGATCTCTGGGAGGAGGTTGCCAATGCTTTCCCCCAAAACTTGGACCACAACCCCGTCTTCTCTTTGCCGAAGAAGCACACACGTCGTCCGGACTCGCACTGGGACCATATTGTTCGTGGTGCTGATGTACAGAGTGTCTGGGTGACAGGAGAGAACGGCGAGAAGGAGAGGGAGATTGAGGGTAAGCTCGAGGCTTATGACCTTAGGATCAAGAAGACGGACCCCTCTTCCCTTGGGATCGACCCTGATGTCAAGCAATACACGGGGTATTTGGATGACAACGAAAATGATAAACATTTGTTTTACTGTAAGTTGATGTCATTGACCTGACTGAGAGACTGATGTACTAACAATTTGAAGGGTTCTTTGAGTCACGAAACGACCCCAAAAACGATCCTGTTGTTCTGTGGTTGAACGGTGGCCCTGGCTGCTCTTCTCTCACTGGACTCTTCATGGAGCTCGGACCCAGCAGTATTGATGAGAACATCAAGCCGGTCTACAATCCATATGCGTGGAACTCCAACGCTTCCGTCATCTTCTTGGACCAGCCCGTCAACGTTGGCTACTCTTACAGCGGCAGCGCTGTCAGCGACACTGTCGCTGCTGGAAAGGACGTCTATGCCCTGCTTACTCTGTTCTTCAAGCAATTTCCTGAGTATGCCGAGCAGGACTTCCACATCGCTGGAGAGTCTTATGCCGGCCATTACATTCCTGTTTTTACTTCTGAGATTCTTTCTCACCAGAAGCGCAACATCAACCTGAAGTCCGTCTTAATCGGCAACGGCTTGACCGACGGTCTCACTCAATATGAATACTACCGCCCCATGGCCTGCGGCGAGGGTGGCTATCCTGCCGTGTTGGATGAGAGCAGCTGCCGCTCCATGGACAATGCTCTTGGTCGATGCCAGTCTATGATTGAGTCTTGCTACAACAGCGAGAGCGCTTGGGTCTGTGTCCCTGCCTCCATCTACTGTAACAACGCCCTCCTCGCTCCTTATCAGCGCACCGGACAGAACGTGTACGACGTTCGGGGCAAGTGCGAGGACGAGAGTAACCTTTGTTACAAAGGTATGGGCTATGTTTCCGAATATCTGAACAAGCCTGAAGTCCGTGCGGCTGTCGGTGCTGAGGTCGATGGTTACGACTCCTGCAACTTTGACATCAACCGCAATTTCCTCTTCCATGGTGACTGGATGAAGCCCTACCACCGCCTTGTCCCCGGCATCCTTGAGCAGATACCTGTTCTCATCTATGCTGGTGATGCCGATTTCATCTGCAACTGGCTTGGAAACAAGGCCTGGACCGAGGCTCTTGAATGGCCCGGTCACAAGGAGTTCGCCGCAGCTCCCATGGAGGATCTTAAAATCATCGACAACGAGCACACTGGTAAGAAGATTGGCCAGGTCAAGACCCATGGAAACTTCACTTTCATGCGTCTCTATGGTGGCGGCCACATGGTCCCGATGGACCAGCCTGAGGCCTCTCTGGAGTTCTTCAACCGTTGGCTGGGTGGCGAGTGGTTTTAAATGAGACGAGCCAAAGCGCCTAAGCCCAGCGGATTCTCTGTTTCCATTGTAGTGTTTTAGAACATGATTTCCTTGCTATAGTCTTTTCCTGTTTTATCAATGCGAAGATGTTTCCTTTCACGCTCTTGTCCACTGCATAGACAGATAAAGCCAGTCTTTATTTCTTTCGTTACTACTGTCGTGAAATCGAGTCGACATGGCGAAACAAACAGGGCCATTTCACAAATTGTACTTCCTCACGTAGGAGTTTTAATTTCAAAGTGCATAGAGGATCGCAATTCTCTGTCAACTTGATATAGGCCAAAAGAAACCGGTATGGAGTCTACATTAACAACAGGCAGCTTCTAACTCGCATGAGACTAGTGAGCTGTGTAGAAAGATGAATGTGACTGAAGCTACAAGAATGATTTATAGTTCGAATAAAGCTCTTTGTCATGGACAATTTGATACTCCGTGACGACTTCACAAGTGCATTGTCTCATTAATGGGCAGATGGAATGGCTACAATATTTGGTATAACTACATCCTAAGATAATGATGTTGATAAGGGCCTCGGCGAAGATAGGCAGTCGTGAGTGCAAGGATGTGATGTTGGTCATAGGATTCACAAAGACTCGAGAGGCCACAGTTACATTGAAGGTAGCGGAAAGTGGCAATTTGAGTTCTACTATTGCACCTACATCATGCAATCATCAAAGTGCGCCATGAATAAATGGACACATTCCTGACATGGAAGGTGTAAAGCGGGCCTACTTTCGACACATGGCGTGTTGATCTAATTTTTTCATTTGGATTGGTATGAATCTTTTCATTTTCCGGGCCCGGCCGCGTCCATTTTCGACACCAGATACCCTTGGTATTCGTTAAAAACACACCAACATGCATCCCGATTCCCAGCAACAAAGCCCAGCAAAAAAGAAAAGGTAAGAGACGATTTGCGCAAGCCCTTATCCCTTCTTCTTGCTGACACCGACGGTGCGACCACGGCGACCGGTGGTCTTGGTGTGCTGACCACGGACACGGAGACCCCAGTAGTGACGGAGACCGCGGTGAGAGCGGATCTTCTTGAGGCGCTCGAGATCCTCACGGTACTTGCTGTCGAGACCGTTGGAAAGGACCTGGTAGTCCTTGCCGTCGACGATATCGCGCTGTCTGTTCAGGAACCAGGTGGGGATCTTGTACTGGGTGGGGTTCTGGAGGATGGTGACAATGCGCTCGAGTTCTTCGGTGGTAAGTTCACCGGCACTGTGAAAAGTTCATTAGATAAATTATTTCTCAAATGTTGAATGGGTTTACGGCCAGTATGGGGTAGAAGCGCTGTGTGCGTTTCTTCCAAGGGAGTTGCAGGAGAGCTGTCCACATACCGCTTGTTGAGGTCAACATCGGCCTTCTTGCAAACCAAGTTGGAGTAACGGCGACCGACACCCTTGACCTGGGTCAAGGCGTACATGATCTTCTCCTTGCCGTCAACATTGGTGTTGAGCAGACGAAGGATGTACTGGAAGTTCGTCTTCTCGCCGGACACGAGCGCTGTGGAAAGAAAACCAGTCAGCCTAATTTCCTTTCCATCGAGTGGTACTTGATGAACAGATATGTGAGAAATCCAACATCGTCTCGCTGTCTGTTCTGTTCTGTTCTGTTCCGCTGCCATTCGTGTGAAAACCGTCCTCCGAAATCACCAAATTCCATCCTCACAGAACAATCGAGCAGAGCGAGCAGAGCAGTCGAGTGGGCAAATAGAGCAGGAAAGGGATTCCAGATGTAGCACGTACACATGATGGGCGATGGGCGCGAACGGGATCGCGAGTTGATTGTCGACAGCGAGAGGTGTGAAAGAGAGGTTAAATCGAGGGCTCTGGCGGCTTCAACTTTGCTCACCCGTTGTGGGATCGGATTAACCGAGTCAGGAATGGTCGCTTGGAGGGCTCGCTTGACGAGCCGCTAGATCATTTCGGGTTAGAAAACCACGTGATTATTTGACTGTCGGAAGTTGATTCATTGATGACTAATATTTTTGTGTCTGACATAAACTGGAATTAATATCAATATCTCTGGCACAACTATTATGTGAACTACTAATGCTTTTGAAAGTTCACCAATGCTATTGAATATTCTGTATATTTCGCTGTCATCTGATCTGTCCTTGGGCGTTCACTTGCTGCGCTTTTGCTTCGAGGACTTCGCTGAGGCTGATATTCAGCTGACTGTATTGATAACCAGATGGAATGCTTAAAATAGTGCCCCGAAGTCTCTCAGCTTCTTGACCGGACACTCGTACAGTGGGCTCCCTGAGAGTAAAAGTATTCTGCCTTTTCTCAGGTCACTATGTCAGGGACTAATCTCGCGGTCAATACAGTTATTGATACGGCAATGGCCAAGCAGCCGCTCTGGGCAAAGGGTGCCATAACCTGTCACCATGTGGTGTATACCTGAACCCTGCCATTGCCTATTCTTACCATAGTCTCTGCTTGAGGCGTGGGGGGAAAAATCCTACCAGGAACCACACTTGCGACTTTTCTTTCGATTCAACAGGCGAGGGGCGGTTTTGGGTTCACAAATGCTGGTTCTTCAGCGGTGGAAGTGCGTCAAGAAAGCATGACCACGATGCTTTGAAGGCTCCTCCAGCGATCCGCGACCAGCGGAGAGAAGAGAGACAGAGAAATGGACAGAGACGTCAAAATAAACAGCCAAGACAGCAGAAAGGAGACAAGAGAAAAGCCGAGAAACTGCCCGTCGAGTTTGGTGAAACGAAGGACTCCAGGGCTAACGCGGCCAAGAAGAGTTGCAAGGAGGCCCGGCAGTCTTCCTCCCCATGTTTAGAGACGAGGGCCCGTACGCGATGCTGAATTGGTAGGGATCTGACGGTATACTTTGAGTCTGAAGACTTTAGCTGTTTGATGCTGCTGCAGATACAGTCAATGTAAAATCGTATTCTCTTGGAATGCAAATTAGCCTCGATTCAGATGTACTGCGAGTCTGAGCTAAGCATGGTACCTGCTACCTCGGTCAGGCTACTAATATCTTGGAAGCCCAGTAGGCTACTACTAACTCCAAGGCTAGTTAGTTGTCCTGCCAATAACGGGCGCTCTATTTAAATTGTCCTTCCCCAGAGTGAGGACTTCCCCGACTTCCCCGCATTTCAAGGTGGTCTGACCGCCAGCCAGCCTAGTCTTATTATAAACACCACAAGGCCCCTGTCCCAAGTCAAGTGTCTTCCAAGGTATATTATCTATCCATTCTAGATGTATTCATCTAACGTCTAAATCTAGCAGAACAAAACCGTGCAGAGAACCATATATATATACAAAACCGACCATAATTGACCCCAGCATCACTTACAGCTTAGCAGCGCGCTGAGCTGTATGCGGACGGGGTGGCCCAGTCGGCTCATTGCTCTTCTTGGGCGCAGAGTGGTAGCCACCCTTGACATTATCGGTATTCGTGACCTTGCCGCTCGCATCTCTCCGGATCCCCAACTCAATCAACTTGGCAAACGCCTTCGAGAAGTGGTCAAAGAACAGATCCTTATCCTTCGCATACCGTTCCACCCAAGGCCGGAACGCAGGGTCATCCCTCAACGCAACGTCTGTCGGGAGCATCATGAGTGGCTCCTCATGGTCCTCCGCCTCCGGATCAATATACACAAACTGACTAACTCCATTCTCCAAGGTCTTGGGCTTCCACTCCATATTCAGCAGCAGTTTGAAGAACTGGTTCGAGAACCGCGTCGGGTTGTTCACCCACGGGCCCTGGAACCCTGAGCGATCAGCATGGCATCGTCCTAGGTTGTGTCCGCCCGCCAGTGCCACGATCTCCTGGTCGTTGAAGCCCATCCGGTAGAAGATGAAGCGGAGGTGGTCGGCGCCCTGTGCGCCATCAGGCAATCGTCCGCGAGGGGGCACCTTGGAGTCGTCGACGAAATCGGTACGGCCCGGTTGCCACGGGATCTTGGGCCCGCCCATCTCTTCAATTGCGACAACACCTGCAAGCGTCCACAGGTCGCTGTATGTGATCCAGGGGTGCTTCTCCTTCACGGGCTCTAGGAAGGCGCGGCCGTGCTGAAGACCGGCGTTTGCGGGGTCGCCACCTTCGGCTTCATAGCGCATTCCGGCGCCGTTGGAGCCGCCGGTATCGGTTACAGCGTCGTATGTGCCGGAAGAGTGCCTATCATCAGGCTGTCAGCGGTCACCGTCGGGATACGATAGAAATTCTATATCAAGGGACGAACCATGCGAGACGGACGAAGACGGGGCCTGCGCTACCGTCATCGTAGCCGGGCTTTTTGAGCTGGGCGGCGATGTCGCGTCGGACTGCGTCGTAGTCTCCGGGTTTGCTCATGGTGAGGGTATGGTCTAGAAGAGAGGTGAATGTACGAGGGAAAAGAGATAAGGAGAGAGGAAGATGAAGGGGTGGAAGGTATATTCAGGATGGCGACCAACACATGCACTCTGGCGAGCACGGTGGAGCCTCGGCCTTTCGAAAATCAATTCACGGCCAAGAAAACGTCAAACCGAGGTCCTTCAAGTTTCGCCGGTTATCGACTGACTACTACGTTTTGATCCTAGAATGATTTCTGGTCTTATGAATAAATGGGATGGAAATTTTATTTCTATATGCCTGCTAATTCTTGAGCTGCTCGCAGACGCCGACAGTCAAAAGCCGACAAACGACATGCAATACCCGGCCGAGAAACGTCACGTTTTATTCCTCCCTGGCCCCGTCAATTTCACCTTCGACCACAACCTCGGAACTTCCCATTTTAGAATTGGGACAACCGGCCCCATATCACGGCCCAGTCTCGATTGATCTCTCTTACTGTGTGTTTTCTGATTCGCCAGAGCCACCACATGAACCGTCGCTCGATCCCGAGTCTGGCCGTCACTTTGCCTTTGTCTCTGTTCTTGGATTTGAACCCTTCAGATTCTTCTCCATCCAAGCCTCGTGCAAAACCCGCACCATCTCCTCAATCTCGCCCTGTATCCGCCGCCGCTCCGCCCGCCAGAGTCGCGCTCGGCGCTGGTACCGTGCCACTCTGCGCTCCAGTTTCCGCAGCTGCACGCGCTCGTGGCGCTGAATGGTCAGGATGAAATTGTGAATGGGCGCTGTATTGTCGGCGTCTAAATTGCCGCGGTCAATCTCGTTGGAAATGGTGATCATGATGGTTATCATCTTCTTGGCGATGGAGTCTATCAGGTCCGTTTTCTGGTCCGAGGAAAGGTAAGGGAGTTTGTGCAATATGGATTCCGTAAAGGGGTTCATTTTGTGTTGGAGGTAGACTGCCAGTTGTAGAGATCTTAGAATTGTAGACTATAGGTTGTAGAGATGTTCTGAATGGCTCAGACGCTGTTCAATGTTAGGATATATATCTACGCAAATACAAAGAATCTAAATATGCAGCTTAGCAAACGAACCACCGCATATGTGCAGTGGATAATACGCTGTGATTAATGCCACTCTCATTGTCAGACAAAGAAACTAATCGAGCATTCCAGCAATAGAGCCTACCTTCCATCTCCAGATACCCCTCTCTCTGATATACTCCATATCAGCTGTAGGGCTAACCCTCCCCGCTTGTTTGCACTGTTTGTCTCAAAATTTCTCCCAAGAGTATCATCCAAGTCCTTAGCCAGCCAACAACAACAATAATACAAGACTCTCACGGTAGCCCGCACCGAAAAAATCGAGCCTAATTGACTGGTGCCAAGTATGTCCGCCCACCCGCGGATTGAAGAACTCCCCGACGACTTCGACGAGTCGCTCGACCTCAACACCGCCCCGCCGCAACCAACCACGCCGCCCACCGCAGGCCCTGAGCTCCCCGTGCCTGGGAATGAAGAACGACTGAAACAACTTGAGAAGGATGGCCAGGCGCCAAAACTTCCGCCGGCTATGGCAGCCGTGGAGTCCCATACGACGGATGAGCTGGCGGATATTCTGAACAAGACGCCCCTGTTTATGACGGATATCAGCAAAGCGGGGGATGAGAGTGAGTCTACGCCTTTCGATCATCTTGGAAATGGGGAGGAAACCAAGAGAAAGGAGGCAGATTGCTGACGCGTGCAATACAGACGGCGAGAATATCATGTTAGATGCGCTGCGGGCACTGCAGAACGAAGGGACGCGCGGCGACGTTGCGCAGAATTTTCGTGAGCAAGGCAATGAAGCTGCGAGGGAGAAGAGGTGGATTGACGCGAAGGAGTACTATACAAAGGGGATTGCGGTATTGCGATCAAAGGAGCAGAAGTGGGATAAGCCGGAGGATGAGAAGGAGGAGGAGAGGCTTCTGCGGGAGGTCGAGGAGGCGTCGTATATAAACCGGGCGCTGTGTAATCTGGAGCTGAGTATGTTGACACTCTTTCTGAAGAATACTTGTTGTCGTCATGTTGGGGTTTATGGCTAACCGATCAACTCGTAGAGAACTACCGCTCAACGACCCTCGACTGTGCCGCCGTTCTAAAACTGAACCCCAAGAACATCAAAGCCTACTATCGCTCTGCTATGGCGCTATACGCGCTCGACAAGATCCCAGAGGCTGAGGATGCGGCTACGCGTGGCCTATCGCTGGATCCAAACAACAAATCCCTCCAAACTATCTCGTCCAAGATTGCGGAACGAAAAGCCTCTCTTGAACGGATAGCCGCCAAGCGCAAAGCTGAAGACGAGCGAGTACGTAAAGAAAAGACCCTTTTGAGCACAGCCCTTCGCGCGCGCCAAATCCGCACCCGCAAGACTGGCCAGCCGCCCGAGATGGAAGACGCCAATATTAGACTCACGCCTGACCCGCTTTCGCCGGAGAGCACGCTTGAGTTCCCGACTGTCCTGCTCTATCCGATGGACGCGCAGTCGGATTTCATCAAGGGGTTTCCCGAGGCCACTTCTATCGAAGACCACCTGGAGTATATTTTCCCGCTTCCGTGGGATACCAAAAAGGAGTACACGGTGAAGAATGTGGATTGCTTTATGGACACATATACGGGTGGGCTGATCAAGGCGGGCAAGAAGCTTCCCCTCCTGCAGATCCTCAGCGGCAGTAATGTTGAGGTCGTGGATGAGTTGGTGAAGATCTATGTGGTACCAAGTGCCAAGAGTAAGGAGTTTATCGCGGCGATGAAGGCGAGGAAAACGGGTTGAGTACTACCAAACCGAAGAGCAGTCCTGATATAGCAGTGGCTCTACTGAGTTGTCCGGTCGATACAGTGCTGCGGAGCTTGCCTCTTCACGGCTTGCACCTGTGTTCAGCCGCGCCTTTTGTTGCGCCGACGCATGCCACAGACCAAACTCGCATGCGCTATGTCTTTGAGAGATTGCAGCCTCAATCTCGAATTGAATTAGACATGGACAAGGTTGGCTACAATGTCCTTCCCAGGTGTCGTCATCAGCATGTCGCTGGATACGGAGCAAAGGGCTAAAACTCACGGATGTGGCTAGTACAGTACATGTTGATGAATCAGATAAAGACTAACGAGTATATGTCCAAGATCACGACTTTCTGAAACATCCCTTTCTGCTATTATCACCGTACTGTGTCAACAAAAGGTGTGCCGAAAGCATGCATAAGTACAAAGTAACTCTAGGGCTGGTCATAGAATGCTTTATAAGAAAGATAGTGAGCTACCCTAACACTAGGAGAATCACCCAAAAGGCTTGAAATAAATGGACTTTGTTGTTGACGCTTGAGGAAGTTACATGATATCATGGAGTCTTCATCTTTCAATTCAGAATCTACTACAGCCTAATGGTATCTCGAGGTAGGAATAAATTCGCCCACTTCCGGACAACCTTCCAGATTTTTGGGTGTTCCTGCTCTTCTCGTGCTTCTCATCTTGGGTGGATCTGAAAACACACCCACACTGCTCAACATGGAAATCGCGTCTTGTATCTCTTATTGTCTTAATGGCTGCAGCTGTACGCCTCCTTACTCTCTTTATTCAACATCAAAAATATGATTCAGCAACCAAACTCCAACTCCATTTTGCAATACCATTGCCACTGACCTTCCTTTGAACGTCTTCATAGACTGTAAAGCCCAACCCCCAACAGACAAGACCTAAATCTGGCAGTCACAGTTAAGTCTGTCACGCACAACTCAAGAGAATAACCTCCACTACGTCGAATATTGGGAGTTGGAGAGTAATAATGACAATTCTTCCTCTCTCGAAATACGGCTACCGCCGTTTCCCTAAGACCAGCCCCTAACCAAGTGCCACTGCTTTTAGTGCTACCCAGGAAACAAGACATTCGCATTGAGCCGGTACATCATAGCGGGCAGCAAGCGGTTGTGCAAATTTGAAGGGAAACCGCATAACAACGCAAAATCTTGTGGGCAGGTGAGTTTAGTTGGGAAGATGCGATTATATGGTGCACAGATTCCGATGAGCCGCCGTCACTACCCTCGTTCGAAATATAGCTGATGGTGCACAGGTGATTATGGATGAGTGCCGGGATGGTAATCCTAAGTATGTACTTGATGGCGCCGAATCATCCTAATTACTGGAGGGTCATCGTTAAAGCGCCGCACGATAAGTATAATTTCTAGGTTACGTACTTGCATCTATCTAGTGAGTAGAAGGGGTTGAATGGATGAATATTGTTAAGAAATGGGGTCTCAATTGTGCCGTAGAAATGTACCAGAGAATCAGGTATTGATGATGGCTGTTTAAGCTTTTTACTCTATGTACCGTCTATAGAATTACCAGGACAGTTTTCTGCCTTCCCTCTCTATAATGTTAACAGGGACAGCAATATCGCCAAATCGAACTCCCTTCGAGCTTGAAACTGAAAATGAGTGAAAAGAGGAAGAGAATAGAGGGATACAAGATTACATCCGGATGACCACACTGAAATCGACGGTGAACGACAAAGAAAAAAGGACAGACTATAGTAAAATATGGTACAATAGCGTACAGTCGACGGAGAGGGTTAACAGTCAAGGTAGTAAGGATGATGACCCAATCCTGCTTCTGTACGCATCATAGGCATAGAGGCATGTGTCTGCGAATGGCCGTGATGAGCGTCATTCTGGTGCGAGAGTTGAGGCGGTAGATGTGAATGAATATTCATATAGCCCATGGCAAACGGCTGCATCTCAAGTGCCGGTGCGGGCTGATGGTATCCATATGTTGACGTCGGGTAGCCAAGAGCGTAAGGCATTTTTGTATGGTCTGTACCGTCTTGTTGCATAGATGAGTGTATAGGTGGTAGTGTGGCTGACACTGGGATTGTGGGATGGAATGCTTCCCATGTTGTCGAAACTGTGGGATTACTAGTAGGGATGGAAATGGGAGTGATGAGATTCGACGTTGTGTCAGGCTCTCTTTTGGTAAGACTGTGGCTGGTGGAGAGGCTTGAAGATGGAGGCACCGAGGTGTGAGCCACTAGATCAGGGACGTCCTCACGGTGCCTGTCGGATAGCGGAGTCAAGTCGTTTGAAGTGTGGAAGGAAGCTTGGGCGTCGGCTATCTCTGGGAGGTGGACGCGGGAGACATATACGACTGCTCGCGGGTCTGCAGGAGTTAGTAGTTGGTTCTGAAACGATACAGTGTAGTATATACCGGAGCGACCGTCAAGGTAACGTTCTTCTTCACCGCGGACCCGGTAGATCTCATCCAAGACCTGAAGACGCTCAGCGGGCGAGATCTGGCGACGTATCGCTTGGTCGGCTTCTCTCAATTTTTCAACGCAGATGGCGTGGCTCTCGCGGAGCTCACAGAGAATATGAATGAGAAGGCGAATGCGTTCTGTGAAAGCCTCAGTATGGGTGCTAGAAACAAATTTGCCTCAAGACACTTACCTGGCTTTCGGAGATGGTCCGGTTCGCGATGGGTGACGCCCGCTGGCCACCATAGTGGTCTTGTCTCTTCAGGGTCAAACTGCTGAGGAATACCGGCGACGAGCTTGTGGCCATTGTATGGGTAGGTGACCTGCTTCCGCGGTTCGACAAGCTTGATGTAGGCCTTCGCCAATATGCGGCAGTTGGTCTGCTGGAGACATTCAAAGGCCTTCTCGTAGTAACTTCGCAAAACGCTTTTGTTTCCGACTGGAAGCATTGTCTTCGGATATGAAGTGATGCTCATCGGCAGCACATACTCGTGCGAGGCCCGTTTGCGTTTCCGGCTACCGTCAAGGGGGAGCGAGCTGCACTTGTTAGAGTTCTGAAGGAGCTTTAGGCAATTCGGGAACTCACATAGTGGATCTGGGGCTAAAGCCAGAAGCCGGCGAATCTGGAGAATTACTCCTCCCACTTCGAAATTCAAGGGCCGATTCAGAGCCTGTCAGGTCAGTTAAATTGTCAAGTAGTTGTTATGGGGCACTTTACCAGCTCTGGCCCCATTCTCGGATCCAGCAACTGCCTTGAGGAATGAATGCGTTACTTCTGGGGACAGTATAGCGTGGGCATCATTGGCGATTGAAGGAGAGGCTTCGAAGCGCAGTTTGCCACTTTCGTCGATGTAGAGCAGTGCAAAATGCTGGGATTCCAGGCTATCTAATGCCCCGTTCGTCGAGTCTGGACACCCAGACTGGAACGTCAGTCAGCCTTGTTCATTCGCTGACCTCATAAGGTCAAACATACCATGTTGGTGTCTAGGATGGTGAAGAAAATGAAATGTTCACACGAGCCGACTGGCGGAGGTGTCTGCTTAGGGCACTGCTTGCGAAGATTGTTGATGCTGAAACGGTCAGGAACTGAGAAATAGAGACTTGAGGGGTTGGCCCTCTTAAGGGAATGCGAGCCTAAGTATTCTACAACTCGCTAAATACGAAGGTGGTGAAAGCAAAAGAAATGTTCAAGCCTCAGATCCACTATTGGTGCTTTGTCTCCGCACGTTATCGGATAGTGAGACGCTCAGAGGAGATCAATAGACGGCTGTGTAAGGTTCGTGCACTTGAGTACAATGGGAATGCACGGTGGGCCGAGATGAAAGGAAAGGGTGTACGGAGTAGATGATCCCACTTACTGCAAGAGCTTCAATGAGGATTTTGCCACATGAAGCTTCGATAGCGTAGCTTTGGTGGACTTCGGGCGCCAGGAGCCGGGATCATGGAACTTCGATGCGTCCGTAGTTCCAGACTAATGCATCTCAACCATTATTTGTACATCCGCATGGCGATATACCGGGGTTGGCAATGCGGAGGCCAGCAGGCCAATAGTACTAAGATGGGATTCAGGAACAACGGGGTCCAAAAGTTGATTATATTGTTGCATATGTGGAAGGTTGAGAACATAGAGCGTCCAGGAGTGGGTATATTTGGGAGAGGGCATGGAGTGTAAGCTTTCACTGTTTTGAGAAAGTCAGCCTCATTTCAGGACTGTCATCGACATGAGGCCTGACGGGTCTCAGACAAGTGCGGAAGTGTGACAAATACAAGACGGCTGAAGGTCCATTGAGGTCTGCCAATGTCCTAACGTACTTATCCCATCGAGATTATGATTTCGTATCATACTAAGATATAGAGTTTTGCATAGCTGATATGTCCCATGCTGGACGGATCTGTGCTTCTCGAGATTGGTCTGATCGAAGGACGACAGCAAAGATCGCGGGAAATAGTCGCGATGACTAAACCAGACTGCAGAAATCTGGACCATCTCGTTTAGGTCTCAGACGTGAAGCTAGCGGTCCGGAAGCATTGCCAACATACCCAGAAACCTGGCATCCACATGGCTACAGCAAGGAGATGTGCGAGGATGTCAGTAGGGCTGGCTCTTCGCAGATTTGAACAGAGACAAATCTTATCCATTGCCGTTGCGCAGATTGCTTCCATCAGATCAAGGAAGTAGCTTTCCTTGGGCCATCTATCTACCGGACAAGGCGAACCCCAGTGACAACTGCGGCAGATGTTTCTCTGCTGGCTGAGCACCCGTCGAGCGGTTTGGCGCATTTTCGCCAGTTGGCGGAATGTACTTGCATCCGCAAAGAAGCAAATTCAAGCGACGCATTGATGATTGTTTCATCGTAAAGCCCTAGCGTCTGATCTGTCGACGTTGGATGTATGTCAATTGACGATGCATCCAGGCCCACAGGGCGCCGACATATGACTGGTCGCGTTGATCGTTATGGTTGATCAGACGGACGAAAGTCCATCCTTCGGGAGAGATTGACAAGCGATTCCGAGTTAAAACCAATCCTCAATACGGAAATCCTTCTGTTCCTTTTGGTATCTGTTCAGCAATATCCTTCGGGCGTCCTGGTACTTTAGGCATATCCAGGTCTGAACCTCGGTAGATTCGTTGCACCCTCCAACAACTACAGACAGCACCGGCTCACAAGCACTTCCCCTGAATAGGGCATGACACCCGCTTGCCACGCGGTCGATCTGGGCGTAACTGATCGCAGCGCCACAGTCAAGCATGCGGTTTTTTGGGCTTGGCCACCTATCATACGGTGGATATTAGCCAAGAACGCCCAAAGTACTGACGACCCGACAGCTGATCAAGCAGTCCAAGCTGCAGAAATGTACTCTATGCGCAGCAGCCATGCCGAGTGTCCTGGGACATCAACTGGCAATGTCTCCGCTATCACTGCATGGAGCTGTGGTCGGAGCACTCCGTACGAGGCTGTGACGGTGTCGAAAACAGAGAATCGATGATATGCCGTGTTTCGGCCAGCCTGAAAGATACTTGGCGGCTGCAACTGATTGAAGATGCTGGAGAGGATGAGCAATCTGACGCGAAACGAAGGAAGTTGGAAGCTGACAGGGAAGTGTTGATGGTTTATGGGGCGTAAATTATACGTATTGATACACAGAGAACAGTCACTAGAGAGCCTTGCTGTATAAATTACCAGCGAACAAAACCAAGCCAGCTCCAGGCTCAGTTCACATGACTCTCCGCACTTTGCTTTTCTCCTCCAGCTCTTCCCGTTGTTGCTCAGCCTCAAGCTGTTGAAACTTGTATCTACACTGCTTCCAGGATCATGCTGTAAACTTGTCGGTCTGCTTATTCATTCTTTCATACTCTGCTCCCAGGCAAGCTCATTGCATTAGTTTGCCGACACAAACGTCTAAAGGCTGATCGATTAGCGAATCTCTTTTGCCCCAATCTCTTCCATCAGGCTGATTCACTCTTTTCCACACCATCGCTCGTTCCGCAACCAATCACCATCTCAACTCTCTTTTCCCTGCATCGTCTTGAAAGTCGCAGTCAAACGACTCTCCGTCTACCATTGTCCGGCCGTACGGGGTGTCAAGCCGAAATTCGCCCATCGCAAGGGAAGCGGGACTCTTGATCACGACTCTGTTATATAATATTAAGAGCGCTATTATTACCCTGTGTCTCCTGGTTCGAGATCGCGAACCGCGTATATGACGATGGACCCCAACGCTTCTGGCTATCCAATGCAGCACAACCCCGGTTACCCTGTCCCTTCGCAGGGCACTCCACAACAGTTTCCTTACTATCCGAATCAGATGCCGTCGTTTCCCCAGTCAAATGCCCCCTCACAGCCCTCTTTCGGTGCTGTACCACTACAACCAGGCGGGGCTATGATGCCACCGTCGTTTCCACAGCAATCGCCAGGTACGTTTGCCATCGTTATTTCTTTTTCTCGTGGCCCCTCAACAGCGACAGCGACCATTGCGCGAGATCGTTGCCAGGCGGTGGAAGCGCGCGTCCTTGATCGAACTCCCTCCAATTTCCTTTTCCCTTGCCAACGCATTTGAAGAAAGGCAAGCCGCTGACGTTGCTTTTTCTGTACTTCAGGACCTCACGCGAACTTTTCGACCCCATTTTCCCAGCCTCCCGTTACCGGTGCTTTCCCTCAGCCGACAACCACGACGCCAAACATACCCGCGACACAAGCGCAGACTTTCCCACCAAATATGGCCTCGGGTCTGACGAAGACTATGGCTCCTGTTCAGCAACCGATTCCTGCGCAACAGGCTCCGATACAGAATACTAACCCGGCTGTTCAATCATCAGGTGTACACTCCCCGGCAGCGTTGGCGCGGGAAAAGGAGCGTGTCTCGGTTCTTTTGGAGATAAACTCGATTCTGTTACAGGAGGCCATCAATCTCCAGACATCCGGCAAAGCAGGCGGCGCGCCCGCTCAACAGGGGGATTCGAATCCATCGCCGACAGAATCCGCTCCCGACAAAAACGCTCAACGATCTCCCGAATATGTTAATTGCATGCGCCGTTTGCAAGCCAACCTGGCATATCTAGCGACGGTGGCAGACAAGGGCAAAAAGTCTGGAGGCGTTGTCCCTCCAGCACCCGCCATCATGACACCGCCCCCCAACCTACCGGCCGTCAATGACCTTTATACGAAGCTGAACGAGCTCTTTCCGCGTGCTGCGCAAGGAACAGCGAACCTGAATCAGCCTGGCGCCCAAGGAAACGGCGGCCCTAACCTGTCGCCCACCTCTGAAAACGTTGTATGAGCCGTTTGCCAGAATAGCGCTATGCATGCTTGCAACAATTTTCACGAACGCCGGAACATTGGAAGACTGCGCAGTAGCCCCTGGATCTGTTGGCTATCCACTCAAGGCTCTTCGGTCATATCCCGCCAGTCCGCCGTACCCTGTCAGGGCTCACGCCTATGCGAGAGGGCAGTGACGCATCGCGATGGACCCTGTTTATGCATGTCTCCTACTTGGTTTGTTTGGCAGGGGTCTTTTTCAGGCCACAAGTTCATATGACTTGACACCCCCCAGAATACAGTCGGAGGGTACTTGGGCATTTGGAACTGTCTACCTAGAAAGAGCGGCTTAGATTTGTACATAGTTATTATTCTGTACGGCAGTCAAGAGTTGAGGTCCTGTATGTGGACCGTGCGTCAGACGGTTAGGCTCGTCACACCAAATCCTATTCGCAGGAATATATATAAACCCACGTAAAAAGAGAGCTGCCTCAGTAGTATCCTTGAAGATCGGTCATCTGAACTGACCGTGTTTGCAGGCCAGAGGGGGGATGGCCCAATCAATGAGGCTCCTCAGGGTCTCCGCCCAGCACCGCGACCTTGAGGGTTCCCGACCACCTAAGTTCGCCTGACTTTCCAGTCAGCCTCGTTCTCAACCAGCCCATTACCCTCCTTTATCACCCTCGCTCCGCCTGTCTCTTTCGCAGCTCGCTCTTTATCCTCTTGCTGGAGCCTTGTGAATGTCTTGTTGGCTCCTGGCCAACAAAAGGTGCCCAAGTGTTGCTCCGAAAACCGGTTCTGCTTTCGTCGCTGCTGCGCCTTTTATTTCTGCAGCACCGCCCACCTTCACATTTTCCTCTCAGCGTCGGATTTCTCTTTTCTCCAGAATAATATTTTCTCACACCAAACCTGTTCTCCCATCCCTGCTCGGTCGTGCTCCCTTTGCGCGTTGGCGACCCCCGACTCCGACCCAGCTCGGCCGGTCCTCAGCCGCCGCAGCAACGTCCGATTGCTGTGTCACCAGCAAAATTGCCTCTCAGTCAACGCTCTCCCGACTGCCAACGGACTCCGAATTTAAACCCCGCGGAGCCGCTTCAGATCCAACGACGAATATGAATGGAGACAGCGTCGCAAAACGCAAGCGCAACTCCATCTCCGCGGCGGCGGAGCGGCCGGTGAAGCATCTGAAGCCGGAAAACTCTACACTCACCCCCGGCGACACCACCCCGGCCAACGGGACCGTTTACGATGTTGAGGACAACGAAGATCTAGGGCCGTTGATGGCGATTGGGCCGACGCAGGCGGATTCGCCAGAATGGCAGGCTACAATTGAAGAGGTAGTGAAGAGTGTTGTCTCAATTCATTTCTGTCAGACCTGTTCGTTTGACACAGAGCTGTCAATGAGTAGTCAGGCTACCGGGTTTGTCGTCGATGCAGAGCGCGGTTATATTCTTACAAACCGACACGTCGTCTGTCCGGGTCCGTTTTGGGGCTACGTTATCTTTGATAACCACGAAGAAGTAAGTCTTCTACTAGTGAACTTGAACCGGAATTACAACCTAAACTAATAAATCAGTGTGATGTCTACCCCGTGTATCGAGATCCTGTTCACGATTTTGGCTTCCTTAAGTTTGACCCTAAAGCTATCCGTCACATGAAACTGAGAGAACTGAAGCTGCAGCCGGATGGAGCTCGTGTCGGGTCGGAGATTCGAGTTGTGGGTAATGATGCAGGCGAGAAACTGAGTATTCTCTCTGGTGTTATCAGCCGACTCGATCGGAACGCGCCCGAATACGGCGATGGTTACAGTGACTTCAACACCAATTACATTCAGGCCGCCGCTGCAGCCAGCGGCGGTAGCTCTGGCAGTCCTGTGGTAAATATTGAGGGCAATGCGATCGCCCTGCAGGCTGGTGGTCGTGCTGACGGAGCTGCGACCGACTACTTTCTTCCGCTGGACAGGCCGCTGCGCGCTCTAGAGTGCATCCGTCGGGGGGAGCCGGTTACTCGAGGAACCATTCAAACTCAGTGGATCCTGAAGCCCTTCGACGAGTGTCGGCGTCTAGGCTTGACTCCGGAGTGGGAGGCGGCGGTGCGCAAGGCGTCTCCAACTGAGACGAGCATGCTGGTCGCAGAGATCATTCTTCCTGAGGGACCTGCGGACGGGAAGATTCTGGAGGGCGATGTGCTCTTGCAGGTGAACGGGGAGCTCCTCACCCGATTTGTTCGGCTGGATGATATCCTCGATTCCAGTGTCGGACGAACGGTGCGGTTGCTGGTACAGAGAGGCGGCCAAGATGTGGAGGTCGAATGCAGCGTTGGTGACTTGCATGCCATCACGCCTGACCGGTTTGTTACCGTCGCTGGCGGAACGTTCCATAACCTGTCCTACCAACAAGCTCGGCTTTATGCAATTGCTACTAAGGGTGTTTACGTGTGTGAAGCCGCGGGCTCATTCAAACTGGAAAACACCCTCTCGGGATGGCTCATCGATTCGGTCGACAAGCGGAAAACAAGAAACCTGGACGAGTTCGTCGAAGTCATGAAAACAATCCCTGATCGCTCCCGAGTCGTCATCTCTTATCGACACATTCGCGACCTGCATACGCGCGGGACGAGCATTGTGTATATCGACCGCCATTGGCATCCGAAGATGCGGCTAGCAGTCCGGAACGACGAGAGCGGTCTCTGGGATTTTTCCGACCTTGCAGACCCTATGAAGGCCGTGCCGCCAGTTCCGAGGAAAGCCGACTTTATCCAGCTTGATGGCGTAAGCCAGCCCGCCGCAGCCGAGATTGTACGCAGCTTTGTCCGTGTTTCTTGCACGATGCCATTGAAGCTGGATGGCTTCCCCCAGGCGAAGAAGACTGGCTTCGGGCTCGTTGTTGACGCTGACAAGGGCTTGGTTGTGGTATCGCGTGCCATTGTACCGTATAATCTGTGCGACATTAACATTACCGTAGCCGATTCGATCATTGTTGCTGCCAAGGTCGTCTTCCTTCACCCTCTACAGAATTACTGTATCGTTCAGTACGACCCTTCCCTGGTGCAAGCGCCAGTCCAGAGCGCAAAGCTCAGCACGGAGTACATCAAGCAGGGACAGGATACTATCTTTGTCGGCTTCAACCAGAACTTCCGCATCGTGGTGGCTAAGACCACAGTCACCGATATAACAACAGTTTCAATACCAGCCAATGCTTCGGCGCCTAGATACCGTGCGATCAACTTAGATGCAGTGACGGTTGACACTGGGCTGAGCGGACAGTGTTCAAATGGTGTTCTAGTCGGCGAAGATGGTGTTGTTCAGGCCCTGTGGCTGAACTATCTGGGTGAGCGTACGCCAAACTCTCACAAAGATGTTGAGTACCATCTCGGCTTTGCGACGCCTTCGTTGCTGCCGGTCGTTAGCAAAATCCAGCAAGGGATCTTGCCAAAACTGCGGATTCTGAACATGGAAAGCTACGTGGTGCAGATGAGCCAGGCACGCATCATGGGTGTTTCGGATGAGTGGATTGAGAAGGTTGCCCAAGCAAATCCGTCTCGACACCAATTGTTCATGGTACGGAAGGTCGACTGCCCACCGCCCGAGTTCAATTCGACGGCGGACAGCTTTCAAGAGGGTGATATCATCCTCACATTGGACGGACAGTTGATCACGCGCGTGTCAGAGTTGGACGTGATGTATGAAAAGGAGATGCTTGAGGCACTAATTGTGCGCAACGGCGAGGAAATGAAGATCCAGGTGCCCACCGTTTCGACGGAGGACCTGGAGACCGACCGAGCTGTGGTATTCTGTGGCGCAGTGTTGCAGAAGCCGCACCACGCTGTCCGCCAGCAGATTTCGAAGCTGCATAGCGAGATCTATGTTAGCGCAAGGGTACGTCAATAGATGACCTGAATTTACATGTACTTATGAAAACAGAGTCGCGGATCCCCGGCATACCAATACGGCCTTTCTCCTACGAATTTCATCACCGCTGTCAATGGAGTTCCAACGCCGGATCTTGACCGCTTCGTAGAGGAAGTCAAGAAGATCCCGGATAACACATACTTCCGCCTTCGCGCTGTGACATTTGACAACGTGCCGTGGGTGGTTACCATGAAGAAGAACGACCACTACGTCAGGCCCTACCCCCCCAAAAAACCCATTCCCGGACTGACTAATATTGTACTAGTTTCCCATGTCCGAATACGTCAAGGACGAATCCGAACCTCTTGGATGGAAGTCAATCTCGCACGATACCAAAGTGAAGGACGGAGTAGCTGCGGACGTCGCGAACCTGAACCCGGACGCTATGGACGAGGGAATGGAAGGAGGTGTGAGCGATATAGAGCCGGAAGCTGTATAATAGATCGGCGCCGTGTTTATGCCATGCTTTGTTTATCTCGCAGGTAATTAGCGGCTAGCTTCATGCTGATATACGGAATATGCGCCATTAACGGCAGTCATGCATTGCCCGCTCTCGATCCAACTCCGACAGTTTGCCCTGTGCCTGTAGTCAGCCTAGGACCCCACCACCTGCCCACCTAACCACCTGCCCTGCTCTAGATGGTTGTTGGAATTCCAAGGCCCAGGAGAAGGAGACACACTATCACTACACGCACACGGTCAGCAGCTTGCTCACCCTCCACATGTCTACTCGACTCTACTCGACTCCTATCCCTGCTGTTCAGTTCTTCCGGATCATTAGCCTAAGGTGTCAATAGATGACATAAGTACAGGGAGATCACACCACGAGCTAATTTGCTGCTTAGGCCCTTGCCCACAATATGGTCTCTATGGACTCAAGCTAGTTGATTCTGTGCTTGAATTTAAGGTCTATACAGCTACTTGGAGTCTGATGACTCGCCTGATTGTGTCCGTTGAAGCATTGCGCTCCAGAAGCTCTTTCCAGCGCATCCAAGTGACCATCCACGGAGTTAGAGGTTACGAACTTTCCCTGTCGATGACCGACAATTGCCGTCAACCCAGGCGAAGACTCGTGTGTATGCTACCGAGTCCTTAACATAATCTAAACCTAAAACTGGTAAGCGTCATGCAGGTTGATGACATGTGGGTCTGTAAATGATGTATAAATAACTGATGAAAGTATATTAAGTGGGGATCATGCAGGTGTATGATACGCAAAAGGAAACCGCTTTTAAACCTCGTAATATACAAGACTTTTACTACTAATACTAACCACGGCAACTGAATTCGACTCCTTTGGCATGATGTAATCGCCGCAAGGCAGGATCTGTGACTGCTATATTAAATGGCATGCAGCCACTGATTTGGCGTTCGATTTCACACCTCTTCCACCTTTCCCACCTTCATAGTCGGTATTCCGCAACATCGATCTATATTCAGCGAGCCACATTTTGGACGTATGTCCCCCAATCCTTCCCAGGGCCAGAGAACTGCGTTCCTGCTGACCATCCTTGAGATCTGCGAGCTCAACCAAAATGGTCAAGACACTCCAGTTTGCCGACCAGCAGGTCCCCGTTCCCGGTTTTGGCGCGATGGGCCTTAATGCTGCCATGGGGACAGACTTCGACTACGAGCAGTCCGAGCCCGTTCTTTTGAAAGCCATGGAGCTTGGCTGCACTTTCTGGGATACCGCGGTCGCTTACAAGCAGGGCGAGAACGAGAAAATCCTTGGACAGTTTATCAAGAAGCATAATGTCCGCGACAAGGTTTTCGGTGAGTACCTTCACCCTTATCTTTCCATCTTATTCTATACTGGCTCCTCAGCTCACGTCGTGTGCGCCATACAGTTGCCTCCAAATGTGGATTTGATGTCTTTGGCCCAGAGCGCAAAGTCACCAACTCGGCCACTCACATCAAGGAATACATTGAAGGGACGATCGACAGGCTTGGGTTCACGCCCGATCTTTACTACCTGCATCGGATAGATCCTAGTACGTACATGAAGAAGACCCAGAAAGTGAGCCCTTTGGCATAAGCAGTATCCTAACTAGTGAGAATCCAAAAGACACACCTCTAGAAGAGTCCATTGGCACTCTGGATGAACTCCGTCGCGCGGGGAAAACAAGATATATCGGTCTATCCGAATGCTCTGCTGCGACTTTGCGCAAGGCACACGCCAGTTCGTCTCCAGTTATACCTCACCTGAACGTGTCTGCTAATCGAAATTTAGTCGCCAAAATTGACGCTGTGCAAGCCGAGTACTCTGCTTTTGAGACACTGCACGAGACATCTGGCCTGATCGAGACAGCAAAAGAACTAGGCGTGGCTTTTGTGGCTTTTAGCCCGTTGGGTCATGGCTGGCTTGTAGATGACTTCCAGTTCAAGTCGCCTGATGACTTTGCGCCCACTGATTTTCGACGCACTGGTACGTCAATCTGCCTTCCCACCTACATAGCGTATGTAGGAATTAACTCTTGCGAACATCAGTGCCCAAGTTCCAAGGCGAAAACTTCTACAAGAATAAAGCCATCGTGGACGAGATCAAGAAGCTAGCAACTAAAAAAGGATGCTCGGTTGCGCAGATTGCCCTCGCATGGGTTGCTGCGCAGGGATTGATTACCATTCCAGGAACGACAAAGCCCTCCCGACTGGAGGAAAACTGGGCGTCTCGGGAGATTGAGCTGACGGAGGAAGAGCTCCAGGAGATGCGAAAGATTGTGGATGATGCGAAGCCGGTTGGTGATAGGTTCGCCCCTATCTACCAGTCGATGGTTGGCCATTAAAGTATATGTGGAGTGAGTGCTGCTCTACATCAGACACAGTCGTGCAGAAAAGCTATTCTCAGTTGATAAATTCAATAAGCATTCTTCCGATTGGCACGCCATTCACCTGACTGCTATCTGTGTCCCTGGTGACCTTGAGTAGAAACCACTCGTCTCTCCAGATCTCTCAAGGCGTCGTCATCGGTAGGTACTTGTTATCTCAGTCCTTAGAGATCGGAGCTGCAGATTGCTGAGGTGGTGATGCGGACGACTTCGCCTCTCTAGTTTATGATCCTCGGAACGGGAATATCGATCACGGACGCGTTGTAGGGTTGTTCAAACCAGGCGACAGCTCGCATTGTCGCTGTGAGGGTTGAATCAAGTGGCATCTTGAAGCTTATGCAACGCGAGAGGCAAATGGGGTAGATAGTCCTTTTCTGCTTGTATACTCAGATCACTGCTGCCTGAAACGAATGAATCAGTTGAACGGTGAACAGGATGTGGTTATTAGGCCACACTCCTGCAAGCCATATAGGTAGGATGAGCATCCAATTTCAAGCATCCTGCTTTGCTTATGCGAGATAGCTTCGTCGCACTAAAGGTACCCAAGGTGCACGTCTGGTACCTACACAGCCCGGATATGACTTTCCCTTTTGAGGAGACGCTACGCGAGGTGAACAGGCCATACAAGGAAGGATGCTTCGAGATGCTGGGGATAAGCAAGTATCAGGCCTGAGAGGTCGCGACACTGCGATATCTGCGACCAGGATAGCCGGGTGAAGCCCTCTGTCTTCCAGGGATTCTACAATGTGTTTCATAGAGCAGTGGAGCTAGAGCTCCTTAGACGTCTCCGCTATCATGGGAACTCGTTCTACTGCTTTAACCCGCTCGCGGCGGGGATGCTACTAGTCGATACTCGCGTGATAAATCAGACGCTAATACGGCTGGAAGTTTGACCCAGACTCTCAGCAGGGAGCGCTTATGGGGAAGCAGTATTACCATGATACATACTTTGATGCGCTTAAGCTGCTATGGCCTGTTGCGTAGAAGCACGGGGTGGGCGAGACTGAGTGTGCGCTGAGATGGTCGTCTCACCACCCCGAATTGAAAGAGCAGCTTGGGGACGGGGTGGTTATTGGATCTAGTAGTGTTGAGCAGCTGGAGGAGAATATGGCTACCGCTGCGGGCTGCTTCTGGAGGAGATCGTTGATGCGTTGAATAAGGGATGGGAGATTATCCGTGGCAACCAGCTTATTTATTGGCATTAATCAAGTTCAACTAGCTTATCCTGGACCGTCCACTGCTCATCCAGATCGTGATCTGTATGGACGAGCCAAAGTAACTATCGGTGCCCTAGGACAGCTCGGCATTAGTAGTAAACCCAGTTTCCTTTCATTCTCATTAATAGACAACCAACGTCCGTGTTCTTTATAGTAGTGACATAAGTCCTGCGAAAAGTGAGTTCAGGGCCAGACTATGTAGGACACCAAAAAAGCGGCCTCTCATTCCTTCGTGCCCTCCAAGAATTCGTCGAATGGGCAAGGTCCCAACATCCACGCAGAACCCACCCCCAGCTACGAGCAAACGACTCCGTAACCTCCCACCCCTCGGCATCCCACGGATCCCTCCAAACAATAATCCCTGTATGATCGGCATTCATGCGCCCATGCCCCTTCATATCCAGGCACAGCTGGGTCTCATCATACGACTCACTCGCCAATATCAGGTTATCTCTCATCTGCGGAATAGGTAGCAAATCTAGCCATGGGTGATGTGGCACCGTGCGCTGAATAGCTGTAGCACGGAGGCTAGGAGGGAGAGAAGCCTGGAAGTCGTGATAATAGTCCTGCTCAGCCTGCCATGGCCCGGACACGTTGAATGGCGAAATTGCATCATCGTCCATTTTCTCTGACGGGAGGCCTAGAACAGCCATGTTCTGGACCAGGGCTCTGATGAAGTTGAATTGGATTAGATGGAGGAGCATATCGGTTCGCGGGGAGGAAAGCGTGTATTGCGCGTAGGCTAGGGCTTCGAAATGGTGTAGGAGACGCTTTGTTCTTGTAGATTCGGGGCCAAGAATGTGTGCCTGGCCTATTGCAGCTAGGAGAGAGAGGGTTGTGGTACTGTCCATGGTATTATTTGACTGCATATCTGAAACTTGTTGGCTGGTCTGAACGAGAGGGAGCGCCACGAGCGATTCTTCTTCTTCCACCTCAGCAGACGAACAACTACCTCGGCCGCTAGTGTTGGGGTTATGATGAAGGGAAGGTTTTCCCAGCCTTTTCCGCTGGCCTGTTGCAGATCTGTCAGCCACACACTTGCCTTGCCTTGCATAACAAAGAGGGGCTTGTTGCAGTGTCCAGGTGCACAAGTGGACTTACGCAGAGCTCTCTGATTCAAACGATTCTGTATCTTCCTGCGCCGCTTTCGATCACCAATCCCAGACCAATCATCCTGCGGCAATCCCGTAAATCGCTCGGAAAACTGCTGCAAGGGGATCCTCGTAGCCTCCGTTGCATGTGCCTGTGACTCATCTGAGCCGTCATTTTCGTGGGCCATTGAGGGTGGCTGGACAGCGCTAGAGGATGACATGTTGCAGTAATGATGGCTGACATCTGCAGGCAGATGACAGGCGGTTATCGAGAATATGAAGGGGTGGAACTTGGAGGTCGGTGATGTACTTATCGAAGGATGGATCTGCTGCCTGCGGGACATTGGAGATGAAGGGGATCCACTGTGGCGTTTTGGTAAAGTCAGGGTAAACCACTAAAAGGAAAGCAACAACGACCCACATGTCACACGCCTGCATGAAGCTAACCTTCTTTTGAAGCCAACTCTTTGAACCCTGGAACGCCTGCGCTTGATCAAGATATTAAGCTTGGCATAATAATGATGCCTGGGGTTGCATCACTACTTCAGTGATATACCAGCCAAGAAAGAGCTTGCGCAATATGGGATTATGAAGCAAGGCTCTAACTTTATAGGGTAAGTCGACAGAGGACTTGCAAGTCAATGCCAGAAAGCATGCGAAGTATATATATCAGGGCTATCGGCCCGCAAAATGATACTCACCGTGTAGCATGTCCCCAAAGGAATCGCAATGCATCTGACAAGCTCCTTAGCCTACATCGTGGCGGGATATAGTATCCTTGCGTATGGGTCTTACCCGATTGAGCGAGCATCTCAGCCCAACGGCACCGTATCCGAAAACTGCCAACGAGCGGTAAGGCTATATTCGATTTATCCATGAAGACTGAAGTGGTTCGACTATTTGATCTTGAAGCAAGCCCTAACGAACGGTACCTTACACAGTGCGCCTCGCTTTCCAATTTGTTTGGACCTGCATCCCTCCACTATCCCTATAACGACGACAATTTCACCATCTGGGACGCAAAGCAACAAGAAGCCCGACCAGCGTGTCGCGTCGAGCCTTCTACCGCATCCGATGTCTCCCAGATAATCAACACTCTGGTGTCCAACTGGTGCCACTTCGCCGTCAAAGGCGGCGGTCACTCCCGGCATCCCGGAGACTCGAACTCTATCGGAGGGGTGACCGTGGACCTAGACCACATGGCCTCGGTTGAGATACTAGGTGATGGAGAGAAGGCACGTGTAGGCGGCGGTGCAAATACGTATCAGGTATATGCCGCCCTCGACGCGCATAACCTGTCGTTCGTCGGTGGACGAGTCGGCACAGTTGGCGTGGGCGGGTTCACACTTGGCGGGGGATCATCCCCCTTCTCGAACAAATACGGCTGGGCTCTGGATAATGTCTATGAGTATGAAGTTGTCTTGTCCAATGGGACTATTGTCACTGCTAGCGAATCCCATAACCCCGACTTATACCTCGCCTTGAGAGGGGGCGGCAATAACTTCGGAATCGTTACAGCTTTCACTGTTCGTACTTTTGCGCAGGGCTCAGTTTCTACGACCTCAGCTATTTTTGCGTCCAACCGAACAGAGGAGGTTCTTGACAGGGTCTATGAGCTTTTCACTGATGAAGAGTTGACGAGTGATGTCGACATGGGCTACGACTTGTACTATACGTACTCGGCACGCGAGGACGGATTTACACTGTCAGGGACACAGCGCTATGCAAGGCCCATACGGAACCCGCCTGTGTTCAACGCAATAGACCAGATACCAGCACTAACGAGGTCTAACACGATTTCGAATATGAGTAGCCAGACTCAAGAGTCCGGGCCGCTGGGTACAACGAGGTATGTTATATCCTTCCTATATCCACACTTCTGAATACCTGTTGATCAAGTCAAGGCATCTCTTTGCCACAATCACCGTGTCCCCCTCTCGCCTCCTCCTATCTCAAGCCTTGAACATCTTCGAGGAGGAGGTCCGCGCAATCCGTTCAGTGGAAGGGTTAGTCCCCAACCTCGTTTCCTACGCAATCTCGCGTAACGCTATCGCAGCCATGAAACAGAGGGGGGGAAATACCCTTGGTATCCAATCTGATGGGCCGTTGTTTCGTAAGCTTACCTAACTTCGTTTTGTTTATCCTCTTCCCATCCACCTGAGGGTGTCTTCCATGATCACTGCTAATATGGATCAACGACCTCCATAGTCATTCTGATTTCCACTGCATGGTCCGACGCCGATGGCGATGCAGCCGTCAACGCGATGACGGAAAACACCATTGCTAGAATCCGAGAAGCGGCTGAAAGGCTCGGTGTTGCGAACCGCTACCTGTACATCAACTATGCATCGGCACAGCAGGCAGATGGCGTTTTTGCAGGGTATGGAGAGGAAAATGTGCAGCGGTTGAAGGCAATCCAGCGGGCTGTCGACCCCCGAGGTGTTTATACCTCTAAGGGGCTGTGGAGGGGGTTCGTCAAGTTGCTGTGACACTCTTCAATTTCCTGTTGTTGTGTACCATTAAATCTCAGTCACGGATCCAATATTGATCTCAGTTCGTTCATTAGTATGTAGGACAAATCGCAATTTAACATCTCTTTGTATTCGGCTCTAGCACGGTCAACTGATAGGCAGACAAACCTTACGAATAAAACAAGCTCCTAAATATGGATGTCAAATACAGATAGATATCAATCGGAGACTCATTCATGACTGCAACGAACAAAGTCAAATAACGACCAAAGTAACCCTTTAATTCCAGACTGTGAATTACAAAACTGCTCCAACTCTTCGAAGTCCCTACTAAACGCCAGCGCCGGAGCTCTTAATCCTTCCAAAGCCTACATTCGGCGCAACCTCAACGTGACTGTTAACAAAGACATTACTAGCTTCTAAGGCGAAAGTCGGGGAAGCCATGCGCCATAGTTTCGGGCGATGCAAGTAATACAGACGCTCGGAAGCTTTGAGGAAGGGAGTTGGAGTACTTCGTGATAATAAACCCATCAGTACGCTACTTTTCTCAAGACTAGCTGCAAGATCTTGTCAGGTATTTCACTGTACTTGAATTTCACTTGATACCTCCGATATTCGTGGAGCCCGGCCAGAACAAACCTTTTGAGAGTCCGCCCAAGATTAACCATTGCTCAGCTTGGTTGATACTGGCAGTTAGAATTTAGTAACCCCGTTTCTTGGGTGCAGATGTCTACTTGAAAATCCCGCTTTGCTATTATAAGGAAACAACTTTCTCACTGTCGCAGAGGTTGCTCAGGCACTCTTGCTGCATCTCAGTGCGCCTTTGATAAGCCACAATGCAGACTCGGTCCTATCCAATCCAGACTACAAACTGTCACACCTCAAGAACTGGCAAGGCTAGGCTTCTGGCACGCTCCGTCTGGCAGCGACCGCGGCAGTGTGAGCTGCTTCGCGTGTGGCATTTCTGTACAGAGATGGCGCAATGTCTAACATTCAACAGCAGAGCTCCTCTGACAGCCATTATATTAGTCAGAACTGAGCTTACCAAGGAGTGTTCGCGCTTTCTGGCTGAGGGCGAAGTTCAACATCATGGCACTGCATGATGATCACTGTATATAGGTAGATCATCTGTTGGACATGGAGGCATTTCCTGCTTCCTTCTGATAGATTGGCTGGAGAATACCCCAATACCAACGGAAGCATCAGACACAGTCAGTTCCCGACAATTCAACGCCGACACCCGAGAGCCAAACTGCAAGAGCCGTTGCAGTTTAAGGATCGTCGAATCCGCAAGAACAAATACCCTAACTTCCAGGCCCAGAAACTCATCGCCTCAGTTCTTCGAAGCCCCACTGAAAAGGCCTGTTTTAAGCTCGGAATAGGGAAATGTTAAGTGAGCATGCGCTTGTATAAGATCTCTGATTGGTCCAGTTCTGAGAAGAGGTTATCCTGTACGAGGAACCCATAACGGAGATCTTTGTAATAGCTTTAGGTTCTGGAGAAGGGCTTTGTACTTCTTGTCTTTGAGGTTGCAGGTGGCTTAGGTACGAGGAAGGCATAATAGAGGTCTTAGTAATAGCTTTAGGAGCTGGAGCAGGAATCTTCTACTCCTGAAGTCCTTAAAGTTGCAGGTGGTTTAGGTTGCTCTGCTTAGTTACCATAATATTTTTCTTTATATCGACATTTTAGCCTTCATAGCAATATAAACTGTAACGGCAGATCTTCCTATACACTAGTATAGGCCTGACCGCTCAACTAAAAGGAGAGAGACAACTAATCAGAATGAGCAGTTGCATATAGCGCCCTATATAGTAGCGAAGACCATGCTGTGCCCATGCCCTGGGGTCCATCCTAGAACACAACCTGAATAACCCAAATAACCCAAGCAAATAATCATACTAATTGGACATGGCTTTTAAGGTTTGATCAGTTAATGAGGATTACGGAGCTTATGCCGGCTTTACGGGGTTTAGGAAAGACCCGAGGAGTCAACCTTTAACACTAGCACTATAATTTCAATGCGTAAAGAAATACTCCACCAACATGTTCTAGAATGTCATAGTAGGTAATATTACAACATCTAGCCCTACGCAATTTGACCACCGAATCTAATGAGAGTATACGCGTTACTTGTGGGATATAGCTTCAAGTTGTGTAGATGCGTTATGGCACAACATCTATACCTTGCCCAGTATCAGAAGCAAGCCAGCTATACAGGTGTGATCTGGAAAACCTAGACCAAAGGGCCTGATCATAGTGACGTCTCTGTTCCGGTTGAAATTTGCTTGCATGCTCTTACAACCAAAGGATCATAGGAATGATTAGCTATGGATTGGCAGCCAATCAGGAGGATGACCCTTTTTATATAATCTGTAGAAGTAGGTGCCGATTCCAGGATATAGAAAGCTATGCCCATGTAATACAGATATATAAAGAGTAAAAACAAATAAAGATACATATTACTAAGATATCTAGCTTTTTTTTCTATCAATCAATATAACTTGCTGTTTCACGATTACCTTCAATGGTACTAGCTTGTCAAGACACTCGAAGTGTGACTAGTCACCATACTAATTGGACACGGCGGTTGGGTAAGGATTAGGTAAGCTAATTCAGACTGCGGAACTACATCGGAGTTACCGGGGCTCGGTAAAGTGAGGGGCGCAACCTTTCCGTTACAAGGTGAGCTGTCCTATGAGAAGGTCGGAAAGCTTGTGATTTCCGATGTATGGATTCCGCGCGTATAAAACAGCGTGGTCCTCTTGAGCAGAGTCAAAGAGTTGTTCTCACATTGACTTTCTCACTTGCTGCTAATCACAATATCGAAGCGGATTCACCTCACAATGGCCAGCGGAACCCTCCCGCCGTTCCCTACAAAGCTGTTCATCAACAACCAGGTGTGAAATAAACCCCCTCATACTAGCATATGTACCCAGTCGCTGATCGTATGATCATAGTATGTCGACAGCACATCTCCAGTCCGACTCACGGTTGTGAACCCCTACAATGAAACTCCCATCCCCTACGAAGCCCAGGCCGCCAGTGCATCCGATGTCGACGCGGCCGTGGCCGCAGCAAAAACCGCCTACAAGACCAGCTGGGCTTCTTTTTCTCCCGCACAGAAACAAGCATGTATGCTCAAATTTGCAGAGCTGGTGGAGCGCGATGCAGAACGACTCGCCATCCTCGAGTCCCTGCCTACAGGAAAACCGGTGACACCTACGATGCAGTTCGATATTGCGCATATGGTGGAGGTTTGGAGATGTACGTCACGTGCCCGTCATACCAACATTCTTCCGCTGTCTTCTACTTTCAGAGGGAAAGTGAACTGAGTTATATCTATATAGATTACGCCGGCTGGACCGACAAGATTTCCGGCGAATCATACCCCGAGTCCAACGGCGTGTACAAGATCGTCCGCCACGAGCCCCTCGGCGTCTGCGCGGGGATCGCCTCCTGGAACGCGACGTTCTTGTACATCGGATGGAAGATTGCGCCGGCTGTTGCCGCAGGCAACTGTTTCATCTTCAAGCCGTCTGAAAAATCGCCCTTTGGGGCGCTGGCGCTCGGTGCGCTTTTCGTCGAAGCTGGGTTCCCGCCGGGCGTTGTGCAGATCGTCAATGGCGCTGCAGAGACGGGTGCTGCTTTGGCGGGCCACATGGATATCGCGAAGATTAGCTTCACGGGCTCTCTGGGTGGTGGCAAGGCCGTGCAGGAGGCGGCGACGAAGAGTAACCTAAAGAAGGTCACCCTGGAACTTGGGGGGAAGAGCCCGGCGGTGGTGTTTGCAGATGCGGAGGTTGAAAGGGCTCTGGCGGGGTAAGACACGGCTCCCTTTCAATTTGACAGTAGAAGCAGGGGCATAGTCTTGTTGATGCTGACGATGCTGACGACATAGGGTCTGCGGCTTCCTCTTTAACTCGGGCCAGGTTTGCGTCGGTATGTCCTCCATCATTTCGTCTTCAACCCAGCCATACTGACAATGAGGAAGCAACATCCCGCGTCCTCGTACAGAAACCGCTCTTCGAGCAACTCACCCAAGGCCTCAAGTCCGCCTTTGAAGACACCTCCTCCACCCTCGGCGCCGACCCCCTGGACAAAAACGTCATCTATGGCCCCATCGTCGACAGAGCGCAATTCGACAAGATCATGTCCTACATTGCCATCGGCAAGCAAACCGCCACCTTGCTGACCGGCGGCGAGCGAAAAGGCGACAAGGGCTTCTTCATCAAACCGACGATCTTCATCAACCCCGATCCTGACAGCCCGATCGTCAAGGAGGAGATCTTCGGCCCTGTCATGGTGGTGCAGGCCTTCGAGACGGAGGAAGAGGCGATTGCGCTGGCGAACGCGAGCGTGTATGGGTTGGCGGCCTCGGTGTACACGTCAAACATTGACCGCGCTCTGAGGGTATCGAGCGCGCTCGAGTGCGGGGGCGTTGCCGTCAACTCGCCGCTCCTGCCGCAGGTGAATACGGCGTTTGGGGGGATCAAGGCGAGCGGGCAAGGGCGGGAGCTGGGGATTTATGGGCTGCTGGAGTATACGGAAGCGAAGAGCGTGCACATCAAGTATGTTGACCCTGGTCCCTTCCTTCCTGTTTTGGGTTAGCTTTATGTACGGGTTGCTGACTAAGCCAGACTCGATTTGCCGAAACTGTAGGCCCAGGTTACAGTCAAATGTGGTTGCGGGTTGCTATGCAACTGGTGGATGCTGTATGAACCGTGGTGGCTGGGATGATTATATGAGAGTCAGTCTTTCTGGATTGGATCACAATATAAATCCAATCTCTTCGAAAAATTGAAGTTCTCTCATCAAGTAAATGAGTAAGGCAAAGACAGAATTTCTGACACTGAGCGCGCGCACTGTGAGCAGCTAGAAGCAGCTGAAAAGAGATACCGATATAGTAGGTATGTAGCCAGATCAGATGTGAACTGCCGCAAGAGTGATGAAGTCGTATGAAGCACGAAGTTGAAGCACTTTGGATTGATCAGACCTAGTAAACAAGTACTTAACCTGTGAAAAAATAACCAATTTGGAGAGGGGTGGTATGTTAATCCACATTCACCAGGGGAGAGGCTATTTGAGCACTGGGAAGGACCGTACGGAATTGCTGCGCGGTCTCAATTGGCAGCCTAATTGAGTAATATTCAATAAATAATATTTAATAAACTTCGGGCGGGTTCACACCCACAAGTGAACCAAAAAACGGCCATTCTGAGCGGGGCCGGCAACCCCGCAGAAGGTACCTTTGTCAATGAGGGATCACATCTCCAACACTGGAAAATAGGAGGGGAAAAAATACTTGTCCTGTTTCCCGCCTCTCCCCTCCACGCCTTCACAGAATGCCAACAACAAAAGCAATTGTCGCCCGCGAGCCCCGCTTCACCGCGCTGAACTGGGCGCTTGAGGATGTCTTCGTCTCTAACGATCCCGGCGACGACGAGGTCCTCGTCGAGATGGTCGCTTCGGGCGTCTGCCACACTGACATTGTACTCTCTGCAGTGCTGTCGGGGCAGCTAGGCATTGGGTACCCCAAAGTGATGGGACATGAGGGTACGTATATTTTACGCTACTGAACCCGTTAGGGTCACTGAACTATGCTGATGCTCGGCGGGTGGAACCTTGAAGGATCTGGATACGTGCGCAGAGTCGGCAAGAACGTCACGACCGTCCAGGAAGGAGACCCAGTGTTGCTCTCGTTCTATTCCTGCGGGAGCTGCGGGCAGTGCCAGGAGAGGCACCCGTCATACTGCGACTCGTTCGCGGTGGAGAATTACGTCGGCCGCAGGGGGCATGTCACGACAGCCACCTCTGCCGATGGTGAAGGAGACGGCGGAGAGCAAGTCTACTCGCGCTTCTTTGGGCAGTCCAGTTTTGCGCGGTATAGCATCGTCGATAAATCGTGCATCGTGAACGCGAAGGATCTTATTCGGAGTGAAGATGAGCTGGCCCTCTTCGCGCCGCTCGGATGCGGGTTTCAGACGGGGATGGGAGCGATCGAGAATGTGACAAAGCCGGATGAGAATAGTGTTCTTGTCGTGCTGGGACTGGGAAGCGTGGGCCTTGCGGCGGTCATGGTACCGTTTTCCCCCTCCCCTATTTTTGACAATCATGAGACTGCCTGGTGGAAGTGATGCTAACAAGTCAGACAGACGGCATCCCTGCGTCCACACAGTGCCATCGTCGGCGTTGACAGACTCCCCGGCCGTCTAGAGCTTGCCAAAGAGCTCGGCGCTACACACACAGTCGATACCTCGCCGCTTGGATTCAACCTGCAAAAGACACTCCTTGAGATGTTTCCTGGTGGAGCACACTATGTCATTGACACAACGGGGACTCCTGTGCTCATTGAGGACGGGCTGCGGTCTCTCAGGCAGCGTGGGAAGATCGTCCTGATTGGCGTGCCGCCGATGCAGTACGAGCTGGGGATTGGGGTGGTTCAGCATATTAATGTATGTTTGCCCTGCTCTTGAAGAAGGCGGACTGGAAATTCGTCGTGGATATCACAGTGATATGCTGACAGTGGCACGTAGACCGGCAGGGCTGTTGTCGGGTGTATTGAGGGCGACTGCGTTCCTGGCGAGGTGAGCAGACTACGACTGCAGCCACCACGACATCAGAGATGCTAACGTCCGGATAACTTAGGCGGTCCCGAAACTGGTCCAGTGGTACAGAGAAGGACGGTTCCCGATCGAGAAGCTGATTACTTACTTTAAAGTGCGTGGGCTATCTACCGTACGTATCGTGCTGAAATCCCGGCTGACTTGACTGAAATGGCAGGCGCGTGACTATAAGCAAGCACTAGCTGGGCTAGACGATGGCTCTGTGATCAAGGCTATCCTCAAGTGGAAGGATGAATAATATTTATTCTTCAGCCGTCTAGGGGTGCATAATCTGTCTTCTGTTGCCCGTTGTATATATGGATAGTTAATAGAGGGCTTAGAACCCGAGAACCAAAAAGCCCGGTCAGTCAAGGAGCAAACGAGCACACCAGCTGCCAGTAATTTACTTTTATCATAGATAGGGTAGCTGGCTGCTAATCCACGACACTGCTGAGGCGCTTAAATGGTGGCACGGTTAGAGGTCAGCAGCAGTGTGAGCCGCCACCATAGAACAATCTGATTTACAGTGGAGGAAATATAGTGATAATATTTATTATTCAGTATGATTTATACGTGATAAGTAGTTTATAGAAACAATAATCTTCTCAATTATAATTTGAATACATAGTGTGCTTTCTAGATCGGTGACTAGGCCACGGGTTTTATCCTACTCAATCTTGGTTAATATCAGCATCCAGCTACAGAGGCAGGCTACGTTCTTTCCAAAGACGAAGCCGCTCTATCACAACTCTGGGAACATAAAACCTGCGATTCAAGTCAGGTAGTCTAGCCCCATCTCCGTCCAAGCTCCTGCAGCGCAGTCCAACGGCTACACAGCACAGCCAGGATCCCTTAGAAACATCTGTAGACGCCCACCTGCCTTTCTCCCCTCCAGCCCATTTCTCCATGTACATGCGATTTTACATAATATGGCCGCCCGTAAAGAAGATGCTTTGGTAGTGGGTTGGGCTGGGGAATGGTGGAAGGAAAGAAAATACGTAAACTTGATGGATACTGGGCGCTAGGTTAGAACATGCATTTTCTCTACAATGTACAGCGAGAGATAACGGTCAGTTTGCTAATCATACAGACATAATGTGATATTAGTAACGAGATATACATATCCTTTCTCTGTGCCTTCATTTATGTCGGCCTTAAGGCGTCCAGACAACCACCATTGTATTTGACGGGAAAGCGCACAAATCATCCACGGGCATCAAACGCCCCTGAAGCCCTCGGATTAAAGTGTTTGAAGCCAAGTTCAGCTCCCACGAAGGAGATGAGTGCATATAGATGGCGAGGTAGTTTTGATAAGCTGTTGATCGAGTTTGCACGACAAGTATTTGGGTGCCCCTCTAATCTTGAAGACCTTTGGCAGAAGCTATTATACCAGATATATATCACGATTAATTAGGGTTGTTTAGAAGCGATACTACAGCAAAGAGGGGACGTAAGAAAGTTTGTTTCTGCGCTTAGGGCTTAAACTAATGTCCAGGCCCATGAAAACGGCAACCAGGCGATAGGTACGGGCTCACAAAACGCAGAAGATAGCCCAGAAAGCAGAAAGCCAAGATTCTGTTGTGGCTAATGAGACGGAAAGTGGATGTAAAACCCTTGTGAAGTAGGTAGTTCTGAACTGCGTGACTTAGCAAAAGCACAGAGACGTGGAAGCATTATCTGCATTTATGGGCCATCCCGGGGTTCCTTCACTACACATGCCCCTAGCACGCTTAGCAGTATAAATAAAGTAGGTAGATGTGAAGTTCCTGTTGTATTCTTGTAGGAATCTCGCATGGATTTCAACAACGAGCCCTAACTTCCTGTATATGTACCTTCGTCCTGCTTTCCGCGGACTCTAACCTTCACCTCAAAAGTCACCCTTCATCTCGCCAATACCTGGAGTAATCACTCTAACTTTCTCTTTTTTTCTCAAGCGGCTCAAACTCAAACAGAGTGACCAGGGTGCACACTCTCTGAAGGATATTCGTCATGGCCAGATTCCGACCTATGCACATCCGATGCCCAACGCTAAAGGGAATCAGACAGCGCCCCTTTTCCCGATTGTAAGACTCGTGGAGCCATTTTCGGGGCCGAAGATGGATGGGCTGTGATGCGGGACGTAGTTCAAAATGCAGATATTTGTCTGCGCAGGATTAATTCAACGTCGGTCAACGAATATACAGGTAGAAGTCCATTTCCGCAGGAGGAACATGTACGGCAGGCAGAACATGATGGCCGTCGATCTCAAGAACATGTGAAAGTTTGATGCGGCGCCAAAGGGGCATCGTGAACACGGGGTTCATGCGGAAGGTCTCGCGGATGCAGGCCATTGTGTATTTCAGTGTGGTTCGAGACCTGCGATAGGGTAGGAAGCTTGGTGCTTGTTAAGCAGGTCGAGGGTGCTCTCGCTCTCGGTTTGGACTTTGCGCATGATGGACGGGCTCTGGATGAGATGCTAGAAGAGGAGTGTGAGTGTCCCCGATGTGAAATGGGAGCCCGCGAAGATGTGGGCATATACTGACCAGGGTTCCTGGGCTGGCTCGGCAGGTATTGCAGGGTGGTGTGGAGGCAATACCTGCTGAATACCGGGCGCTTTTTCCCGTATCATTTGGTCTGAAGAGAGACTTCCCACCAACCATGCTGTTGCACGGGGATGCAGATGATTTGGTAGGGTTTGAACAGAGCGAGCTTGTTGCAGAGAAATTGAGGGAGTTAGGTGTCGATGTGCATCTGGAACGAGCAGTAGGGCAGGGGCATGGGTTCAAGCATGACGACTTTATTGATCTCAATGCTGGCGACGAGACGGAGAGGGTAAGGAGATGCTGGAATGCCTGCGTCGTGTTGTTGCTGCATTGGAGAAAGCTTGCACTTTTGCTTGTGGTTGAAATATACTGTTTGTCATCCTACTTCCAGATGCTCAACAGCCAATATAAGATTCGCCAATTGGGCCATCACAGTTTGATCAAATGTGGCAAGGCCTTCTCTGGGCGCCAAGTAGACATGCTCGGGCAGCCTCTTGAGCATGAGGTTCCACTCTTCAGGGTATAGATGGGGTTTATCAATGTGCACGCGAGCCAGTGCAGCGAATTCCCTGGCGTGTAGAGGGAAAGAGAGCACTTCGTTATTTGTAGTTAGGTTTGCTTCTCCGACCACACTATTGTCCAACGTTGCCTTCCATCTATCAAGTGCTCGCTTCAATGGAACTGTGGCCAGGGGAAGGGGCGAAACTGCCCGAAGTTGGTGGAATATGATCCCGTGGACTGCTGTTGAAACAGGTTAACAACGAACATCTTCACTTCGGAGACTCCTCACCCGTAGCGATAGTAAACAGATTCAGCGCACCCGCATGGCCGAGATGCGCAGTCACCTCTGGGCCCGGAGTTTCCGCACACAGATTGCGAACGCAGTCGGTGAGCAGAGGAACAGTGCAAGCTGGGTGTAACTTCGGTGCTCTCGTGAACTCAGCAGGTGACATGGCCTGGAACACGTCTTCCGGACGGGTCAGATCGATCGTCATCTCTTGTAAGACCATGCGAGGTACGGAATTGTGGAAGATGACAAATGCCGAGTCGAGGAGGAAGAAGTGGTTGAAGGTTCTGGTCGCTGCCCATCAGCAAGGGTCGCTTTGCCGGGGCAGGATCTGACCTGATTGTTTCGGCTTTGAAAATATACTCATTCCATGCTTCGACAGTCTCACTGGAATTGAGATCAATACGTGGATGTCTTGCGTGGGGCAGTCTTATAGCTCTTGTAGTCTATCGAGCATCAGTGAGTCAGCCCAGGTGAAGGCGTATGATATGGCTCTCCGGTAAAAATGGCCGTAAACATGCCGTTGCATCCTCAACTTGGCCTGGACACCCCCTTACACTTTTGCAGCAAACACATGAAACACGTAGCCCCCAGGATCTGAATATTCTCCCGGATCTGGAGTAGATTCTCATTCCTCGATCCCAGCCTCGGTGATTCTAGGAACAACGCGTTCGAAAGAAGAGCTCTTCCACCACACCCAAGGAACGCTTTGCCATTTGGTGGTCCTTCACTTCAGAGGACATCCATCAGACACCTCGTGGCGAGCAAGATATGGGAACACGTGTTGAGATCAAAAGTGGCCTTTTGGATTATTGGACAATAATGGTACCATCGAGTCCAGAATAAACGCAGGTACTGGGTTGAGTTTGCAGGTAAACAGAACTCGAACCATTCACTTGCCGTGACTCTGGAGTATTGTGCTGTGGGACTATCCGGGATACGTTGCAGACTGTCCTACGTTTGACGTGGCCTTTCTGCTAACACATCTCTTCAATAGGGTCTGGGTCTCGGCCAGTATCCGTATTCGACAATAGGCATGACTCGAACTCGTTTAAGTAACAGTCAAACGGGTTCGAAGCGGTAGCTCCTTGTAAGCCGTCCCCATCAGCACCACCCTGTTCTTTCAGCAGCGACGGTGATAAGTCAATAGTTGCCGATTGTGACCCGTAGCTGTAAGCCTCGTTGAACCCATTGGCCCTTGTGAAGTTTGCGAGGAAGCCGAGGCGAGGACCCTGGATCGAGGTAGACCGGTCATGGGGATGTGACACAATGCCCTGCGCCTGAGCTTGAATTTGTTCCATGACACCTTGAACTGCACTTCCTGGATGAGTGGTTTTAGATGGTGTTCGCCCCGTAGAGTCGAGCGACTCGTGCAGGTGGGTACTCGATTGGACACAATGAGACGTGCACTCGGCTTTCCTCATCGCACACTATGAGCACTACAAACCTGTAGAACAGGCCCTCTTCCTCGCCGTACACAGATCGTTGGCCTGATTCCGCTTGCCGGATAGACTGCGTTTGGTGATCTCAGTCCCGGCAGCAATCCGGGCAGTGCAGGTTTTCCAGTGTCGGCGGAGGGCATCATTAAAGTCCCTGTCAGAGCGGCAGGTTCCAGTGGATGGTGAGAAAAGTACGCACCTACGCCTATACTGGGCCCTGCAGAAATGGCAGGTATGTGGCTTGGCGTCGTCGTCTACGTCTCTGGTCAGTGGGCATGTTCTACCTGCTGACGACGTGAGGTCCTCACGGGTTAGAATGTGGCGTTTCAGATTCTCTGCTCTCCGGAAGGTTTCCTGGTAGACGGGACATGCTGGTAAGAGATTTGGAGCATCATAGATCATCGTGGAAGACGGCGACTCGGTTTTTTCTCCAGCGTTAGAGCTCGGGAGCCACAGGACGGAGGAGTGCAGGCAGACAGTCCGTCTCTCGGATATGCTTGTGCATAAACTTATGAATTCCAATGACTAATAATGAGCAGCATAAATAGCTAATTCAGACACCAGAGGGATTTCTTATTGCGGAAGGCTGTGGCACGGGTTCCTCTTTTCGCAAACCCTAACTTAGAGCCCAGTAGTTGTATACCAGAGATCGGGGTCTACTACGTAGACATACTGGTTGTTTTTCTTTCTACTCATGTCAACGAGCGAGGTTGGCATATTCTGATTCAGGGTACGGAAGGCAGACGCTATGGGCTCAGGGCAACTTGCATTGTCCAATGAACAACGCGACTCCATTGATTGCTGGTAAGATGCTCTTCCTAAAGAGGCTGTTCCAGACTCCTCACGCCTGGTTTGCGGTCAATATACTGCGGGATTATCGGCCTATATCTGTGTACCCGGGTACCACGTCACGGAAGTAGCTTGATGCTCCGGGCCTCCCTTACATCCCCACGCCATCCAACTGCAGGATAAACCAAATTAGAGTCGAGTACAAGCTTAGTGCATGTATCAATGCAGAGTGCTGCGTAATCATGTAATATTCAGCGCCTCCAGCCGTTTTACAGTCAAAGGCAATTTGATAGAAGACTTCATGAAGTTAGTAACTTAGTGGATATAAACTTAACTTCGGGGCTCTGGCAACGCCGTCTTTTTGAGATAGCTAGCTGTCTTTACCGGCCGTCTTTCATTATACCAATGAGTGCGAGGCTGGACACCCGTGACGGCGGGGAGGGGGCGATCTTTCCTATCCATAAAGGAAACATGCGGCAGTCGTATCCAATAGTTCCCGCAGCGCTGGGACAACCCCGACGTGGACGTTTCAAACATGTCCAGCGCCTATTCGTGGGCATCGTGGTATATCCCCTGACAGTGGTACAGAAACCGAAACTCGATGCAAGGCACCGATCCCCGGGCGCCCTGTCCTGTACAGGGCGTTTCTATTGACTCGATGAATGGTGTCTGCAAATCGTACAAGTTTGGATTGGGCTTGCACTGGGGAAAGATACTCCTTCAGGGACCGAGCCATTCCTTGATGATATGTCCGGAATAGAAGGAAATTGTCGGCTGCATGACTCCTGCAGTTGAGTACCACCAGTGTAGCACCTTCTATTTGTAGACCTGGATCTGGATCCTATTGCTAGATCTGCGCCCTACCTGCCTATGTATCCAGTTCCCCGGTGCGCAACGTCAGCATCCATGCGAGGTACTACGTAGATTAGATTATCAGTCATTGGCGATATCACCGTCATACAGCACCAGGATGAGAAGCCTACATTGATGACTATGGAGGGTATTTTCCCTGCTCATCAGGGTAAGACATTGGGGGATAGGGGGGATGACTCCCGACCAATGATGCATGCATACCTGCATGGCGCCTATTTTTATTGATTGCAGCAATATATCGGGAAGTAGCGCATTATATGCCGGTAATATTGTTATATTGTCATTTGCAGTAGACCGATTTAGAACTGGTAAAACCTTCCGAGAGCAGAAGTTTTGTGTCTGTCCACGCCGGATGAGGTTGAAACTGGCCAGTCTGGACGAGATTATTGCCTGGTGGCGCTCGAGTGTGAAGTGTGGTGGTGCAGCGGATGCACGGATTCTGAACTAGGCTAGATGCAACGCACAGGCGTGGTAGCTTTCTATTTGCCTCAGAAGACCTGGGAATGCCTACCTTGCTTGCAGAATGGGCCCTATCTGCCTTGGTGGGCGTGGACACCTGTTTGCTTTAGCTTGTTCAATACAGTATATGGGGACTTTTGGTGGATGTTGCTGCCGGGGAGTTAAACCATTTTGCGTGCATGGGCACGTATGATTGCTTCACTGGGGCCCCGAATGGCCGGGCAGCGCTTTCTAGTTGTGCCCGGAGTAAAGCATTGCGTAATCTGGGAATAATGTTGATGATATCGGCACTTCATCGTGCGTTTTCGCTGAGATCTAAGAGCAATGCGAGAGCTATAAAGCATCCCTCAACTCCTCCCCCAGATCCGACTCTCCAACTTCCTCAACACTCTTTCGAACAGGAAGCCCCAAGCCTAGCCAGCATATCTCTAACCGAGACACTCGTTCGTTTGTTACTGTTCGCATTGCGGCACTGCCGAAATGAAAGTCACCATAACCCCCGCGCTCCTTCTTGCTCTCTCAACCCTGGCCCTCACGGCCCCGGTTGAGAGGGAGGTGAGAAGCTTGGAGAGTATGTGCACACGTTAGCTACATGGAGTGACATAGAAGATCTAACGTCTCGGCAGCTCGCGATCTCAGTGTTGATGCTCGCCATCTGGGCAAGCTCCCGGTTGTCAAGCACAAATTTGGCGTTGAGGCCGGCGTCAAGGGCGGCTTTGGATTGGGGAAGAAGGGAAAGGAGGAAGATAAAAAGGATGATAAGAAGGGTGGTGATGAATGGGATGATGATAAGAAAGACGATGATGATTGGGACGACGACCGCTGGGACAATGATGACTGGGACGATGACAAAAAAGATGATAAAAAGGACGACGACAAGAAAGACGACAAAAAGGACGATGACAAGGACGACGATAAGAAAGATGATAAGGGGAAGCCCGGCGACTCTGGATTTAGTGTTGGGCAGTCTAACGGGTTTGATTCAAAGGATCCCAAGGGCAAGCCTGACTATGATCCTCACCATGGGAAAGGTTCCGAGGGCAAGCCCGGCTACATCGTCGACCACAAGCATGACGACAAGAAGGATGACAAGAACGGCGGTTTCCTTCGTGCGAGGGGCGATCCCAAAAAGGACGATGATAAGCACGGCGGCTACAAACCAGACGACAAGAAGGACGACCACAATCACGGTTACGGCTACGGCAAGGGAGATGACAAGTATGATGACAAGAAAGACGACAAAGACGACAAGTATGATGACAAGTACGATGACAAGAAGGACGACAAGAAGGATGATGACAAGGGCAAGGGCAAGGGATTCGGCTTCGGCTTCGGTTTCGGAGCCGGCGTCCATGGAGGAGGCAAAGGAGGCTTTGAAGGGGGCAAGGGTGGTGGTAAGGGCTTCGGATTCGGCCTTGGCCACGGAAAGGGCTATGGGCATGGAAAGGGCGAGGACGAGGGTAAGGGTAAGGGCGGTGGCTTTGGATTCGGTCTTGGCCTAGGGCTCGGCGGAAAGGGCGGCCACGGTGGTGATGGCGGATACGGAGGTGATGAAGGTGGCCATGGCGGAAACGGGGGCGGATTCGGAGGTGGCGGCGGTGGTGGTGGCGGCGGCGGATTTGGCGGAGGTGAGGGCGGATTCGGGGGCCACGGCGGTGGCCAAGGCGGCGGACACGGTGGTGGTGAGGGCGGCCACGGCGGCGGCCATGGAGGTGGCCATGGAGGTGGATTCGGCGGGGGTGAGGGCGGATTTGGAGGCCACGGCGGAGGCCAAGGCGGCGGCCATGGTGGTGGTGAGGGCGGCCACGGCGGCGGTCACGGAGGTGGCCATGGAGGCGGCTTTGGGGGTGGTTTCGAGGGTGGCTTTGAAGGAAAGGGCGGATACGAGGGCAAGGGAGGCTACGACAAGGGGGGGTATTAGGAAAATGTCAGGCGAGCTGCCCCCAAGCGACTATGAGGAAATCTGACAGGTCTTCTAGTCTGAAAGCCACTGAGCCAGTATACCATGCGCCACGGCTAATGGAAGAATGATTAGTATCAGACGGGCTGACGGTATAGGCAATAATTTTTTTGTTCTGCGAAGACCAAATTGACAGATCTTGAATGCATAATATTTGTCCGTCTTATGCTAGTCCTTGCTACGATCGTCCGCCTGCTGAGATAAATGTCATGGTAAATCCTTAGTGGCCAGCTTCAGAGCTGCTTTTTCTATGACTCCTCTGCCTCGTTTTGCCTTTTATTTCTCAATGTTATTTACATTCATTCTTTGTGGGGAATTGGGGGTGGTTAATGTCTTGTAGTGAGCTCTAAGATTTGCTTATACCTATCATCTCTCAATACTAGCAACCAGCATTGTGAGGCTCACGTTGAATGCTCCTCTTTTATATGCTTTGGCTGCCTGTTCTCCCACTCTATCATACTCAGCTGTCCTAGAGTAGATGAGCCCTGAAAAGCTCTCTTGCAGGAAATGAAACTGTTCGGCCCGTCTCACTTCTATTCACTATATCTCTATACCTATTAAATAACAAACCCCCCAATCATCCACTTTTATCCGAACCTAGACCTCATCTGTCCGTGACGCGGATCACTACGGCAAGCTGACAAATGACAAATACACGCGGTGAGTTGCCTCCAACAGCCTCCTCTCCTCCTCACTGTAGGTGCCATTGAACACTGGCTCCGGCGTGATCGTCTCAGCACTAATGTCTTTCGAAAAGACTACCTGATTGAAATCATGCACCTGCACGCTTTCAGCCACTGTCCCATTGATAAAATACTCCCTTATCGCCTGGATGAGCCCCAGCGATGCGAGACTTATCGTAGTATGGCCCGGCCCCTTCCTTGTGACTAGTTGTGAGGATGTAGGGAGCCAGCGGTGTAGCGTCTGCGCGGACGTCACCGGAGTCATGGGATCAAGGAGACCGTTGACGATAAGCACGGAAGTATTCCTGGCCGTGAGAACGGCGTTCGTTTTGAAACTCTCTAAGCCCGAGGCCCCCAGGTTCCGTACGCGCGGCCTTGTGTTCGGGAAGTTTCGACAGAAGGATAATGTGGACAGATCTGCATTGAGCCATGGTGTACGTTCCCGCAACGAGATATCAAGGACTAAGTCTGCGACTTCAGGGATGCTCGTATCATTTGATGGTGCGTTGTCCGTGCATTGAATGGGCCATCCAGCCATGGATCCTGTATCTGGATCGCTGGGGCTGACTGTTGTCCCCGTTGCCCCGGTCAGAAGCTCGCCCATGGGGTCTGCGTTTCCTTCTTCAAGTGACTTTACGGCAGAGACAACGGCGGGCCATGCAGTTGGGAGTTTGAGGAAAGAGTACATGAAGAAGCTGAACCTGCCGACAGTGATCGACCACGAGCCGTCGGAGACAGAGACGGGATTCTCATATAGTGAGGCCTGCAGGTTTGCAAGACGCTCCGCAATATCTGCAGAATTGTTGCTCGACCTTCCACGCGCATTGGCACCTGTACCAGCACTGGCCAGAGCACAAGCCTCCTTGCCGGCCGCCTCACAGAGACCCGCAAGATCTGCAATCGCATCCGCTACATACAGCTGGTCATTCGGCAGCTGGCTCGTGTACCGCTTCGCGTTGGCTTTGGGATTGAAAACCCCATCGAAGACGAACCGTCCCACACGGTGGGGAAAGGTTTGTATAAACTCGGCGCCGTAGATGGTCCCGTAAGAGAAACCCCAGTAGTTCACTGACGCGTTCGTCCCGTCCAATGCATCAACTATTCCGACCATATCGCGCACCACGTACGCCGCGCTCGAAGTATACAGCGCAGAGGAATCGTACTCTGCGCAATCAGCTGCGATCTTTGCTAGTGACGCATCGTACTTCCGAATCGCCCTTTCGTACTCCCCACCCGGCGCAGTATAGCTCTTGTTCGTGAAGAGACTGTACTCGATCTCAGCGGCCGCAGTGACACTAGCAGACGCGTCTACGTCCCTGCCTGCCGTCTCCCAGCAGGCGAGTAGAGGTTTCGCGGCGCCGACGCCGCGCGGATCCCAGGACACGATATCGTAGTATCCACCGGTGATATATGAGATCCCGGGCCCGGCCCCGTTCGAGAGGAAATCGATCCCAGAGGATCCGGGACCGCCGGGGTTCGTGAGGAGGGTGCCCTTTCGTTGAGAGGCGGGCACTTTGGCGGCATACCGGGCAAGAGGGATCGTTGCGAGCTGACCGTTGTCCGAGTCAGCATATTCGAGGGGCACTGTAAGTGTTGTGCAATCGAGGGCGGAGTTTGATGGGCATGGTGCCCAGTGAAGGGAAGAGGCCGGGCTTGCCAGTGCAGCTGCTGATGCTGATGCTATCTGCAATACGCTGGTGAGGAGAGCCGTCTTCGTTGGCAACCTAGTCCGTCGTGAATCAGCCATGCTGCCTGGCTTGACGATGCTTCAGGGATCGGGGAAATCTGAGATGAGCTGCAAGGATCATCATTATTATACGATGAAGCATCTCTTGAGCTCCAGTGTAATCGGCAAGTATCAATTCCGAAAATCGACAGAGTGGAGCGTGCTATTCGCAGCCTATCCACTTGGAGCGCGATCTACACCTAGCTCGAGTAATGCTGCCGATCATGCACCTCCGTGAAGGAATCCTTGCACTCCTTGCGTGAGCATAAAATTATTGCTAACTTCATAGTTGCTTATTTCTCTTCGGTAAGAACAGGGTCAAGGAGGTGAGTTCCCCCTGGCCAAAGTCAAGCTCTCCGTAATCCTGTTCTCACCACCCCGTTTTACCAGTTGCGTGGGAATTCTTCCCACGCATGAACAAGAAAGCGTTGCTGTCTTCTAATGAGCTTCATTCACAAATAACAAGTTTCAAGTCGAGATTGATAAGATCATCTAATCAATCAATATCGTAGCGTAGACTGCGTGCATCCCGCTTTACCTGTGAAGTGTCCCGGCCCGACTCCGACATCGGGAACACGTAGTGGGCCACTCCATCCCACATACTAGTATTTCTATTGCATCGCTATGGTTGAACTGTGCCTAAACGACTGACTCGTGGTTCGTGTATGGACCCTGCCAAGGTGTTGCTTGCGCGTATGACTTTCCGAACTAGGTTGCTCCGGTGTGCTCCATTACTGGGCTGTGCTTACCAGCTACGTACGGCTTACCTTACAACTCAAGAACGTGTTCTTGATGCTGTTGTATGGCTTTTAATGTCACGGTGCGAAGAGTATTGCAGGAAAAACATGTGATGCTAGTTTAACATAAACGTCATAAATACCTAATGGTTGTACATGAAGATCGCGTACTGAGGCATAACAAACCACATCTAAGCAGCATATAAGGCTTGCGCGACAAACCAGCGCAAATCCGCTGCTTTTTCTCCTAGTGCAGATCATATCGATGGACATCCAGATGGACATAGGAATAAGATATTGCGTCCAACGCAGAGGCGCAAAAAAAAAAAAAAAAAAAAAAAAAAAAAGTGTGAGGCACTACAGGGACCGGGGTTTTCGCTGGCATCGCGGGCTCTCAGCTTCACCGGTCAACATTGAGACGGATCCAGAACTTATCATGGTAAAGAGCGTGTACATGATTAGTCTGACAATGATGCAAGGTCTTGAGGATGGATTTACGAGCCCGACATCCCGGTGTATTTAACGCTCACTCGATAGGAAATAATTCCAGTCGCACCGATATTCAGAGAAAAAGAAGCTGCAGAATGAGGGACAAAATACCCTTGAAAAAGAGGGAATTCCCTTCCATCGCATAGCCACCGTGTCAACCGAACAAATGGCGAAGCAAAGGGAATCCACCTAACCGCTCAGCTATTCCCCTTGAAAGTCTCTTCACTCATAGTCGAACAGCACCTAGCACCGACCGAAGTTTGATTTGCCGCGAGAACGATGGTTCCGTGCATAATGTATCCCTAAATAATCGTGCTAGACCTCGCTGAGGCGTAATGCTTTCGCTGGACGAGGGCGAGGAAAGCTGACTATCCTCGCCTCAGTAGGTCTCTATAGAAGCCGGATAACCCGGCCCACTACTTGTCCCAGCCCCAGGCTCCTGAAACACTCATTTCGGCTCTGGTAAAGACATTGAGAAGCAGCAAAGCTGGTAGCCAAGCTGACAGCCTTGTCTGGCCCGCTTGGTGTGTATCTGATGCAGCACTGGCATTATTATGGGAAAGCTGTAAAGATGGCTCCCACGTTCCGGTTACGATTCGCATGCAATAGCCGGATAGATAGAAAAGTACGATGGAGGTTTATTTTACATATTCTTGCCAGCGCGAGATCATTGGCTGACGCAGTGCAGTCTAGCGGGCGGAGGACGTCCTTCGGCGGCCCGTCCGGAAAACTTTTTTCTCCTAACCAAGGTCCTCCCAGTTGACAACCCACCTAGCTATCCCACAATCCTCCGTTCTACTGATCGAAATGGCCCAGACCCCAGCATCTTCAGGGTTCTCCCCTCTGAAATCGCTTGTTACATTCACTTCCCAAACCTCCGGTCTTGAGAAAACCCTCCGCCTGATCCAAGCGACCTCTCAAGTCGTCGGCGTGACAACTGCCAGCAAGGCTCTGGCAACACAATGCCTGACGGCGCGTGACCAGCTAGCCCTAAGTGCGTCTCACCCGGCCATCTCGCAATGTCCCAATCCCTCAATCCCCCAATACTCAGGCTGATTGGGTCTTGATTTAATTCTGACGGTGCCGGTGCTGACAGTATACATACAGCCCGGCGCTACTTTCGCCTCCTCGACTTCTATGGGTGCTTCGAGCGTGTGCATTTCCTCATCAATACTCCCTCTTCAAATGGAACGATCCTGTCCGTCATGGAGCTTGCGCAGTATACGTTCTTGGGGCTTTATCTGCTGCTAGAGGATCTCACAATCGTACGCGGACCTGTCTCCTCTGTCTCTCTATTATCCAAGATGAGTATCTGGCTGACGGATCGGACGCAGCTGCATGACATGGGTGTTTCCCGGGTTGACTGGTACCACCCGCTCTTGACGGAGGCGAATAAGTTCTGGTTTTATGCGCTAATGCTTTCGCTCGTTCGCTGCATATGGGAGCTCTTCTTCCCTTCGGTGCCCGCGACACCAAGCAAGACCTCCAGCTCTGGGAGCGAGAAGTCTAAAGCTAAGGGTCAGCAGCCACAGCTCAATCCGCCCAAGTGGCCGCTCGTTAAACAGATCATTATCGATGGTTGCGACCTGACTCTCCCGGGTTCATTCCTTGGGTGGACTCCAGTTACACCGCTGCAGATCGGGCTTGGGATGGTTCTTAGTACGCTGTTGGCGGGGCATAATGTCTGGGTTGCGCAACAGTGAACTGCGCTTGCGTATTAGATCGGGGGTTGGGGTTAACTGACCAGGCTGAAAGGGTCAGAAAATACATCCATCTTATAGGTAGAGCATAGAGAGAGTATGTCTGTGTGTTTCTGTAGATGGGTTACGGATAAGCACTTCGTGAATTCCTGATGATAGTTGCTGCTAACACAGCGGCTCAACTTCGCTCTCGCTTCTGATTATGGGTCGTCTGATAGAAGATACTTCAGTTCATAGCCTACCAAAACGCCCTAGGCTTAAACAACACAAGTACTGTTAAGGGTACCCTAGACGAGTAGGCCCGAAGGAACCAAACATTGTCAATACAGTGCAAACTCAACCTGTCAGTGTGAGCAATAGGCGCCATACAAACTGAGTGGTTCTAATGCGTATGCGTCTTGCGCCTCAAAATGCCGTCCTCACACAGTATGAGGAAAGTCCTTAGTACTGTCGAGGAAAGTTATTCCCAATTTCTGGACCCTATTAAATTCCATAGATGCAATATTATGAGTTGTGCACTTAGTTCTGGTGTGTAGGTGTGACCTGGCTTTTCTGGCCTCGCCAGATGGATGGCCAAGGGGCTGGCTGGAATAATTAGTGTCTTGCCATAGTCAAGACTTGCGTCTATTACAAGTACCTGCATCCATACTTGTCCATATTTGTTCATATTTTTCTTTTTTATATAAACAATTAGACAACGCCATATGCGCTGCGACTGGGGAGACAGAGGGCAAGTTGGGCAGGGAGGCGAGTCCCAATATGTGTTACAGCGCGTAGTGTAGCGTCACTAACACCAGAGATGGACTACCAGCACTCCATCACAGCTTCTTTAATCGTTTCCCCCCAAACTTTTAGATGTATAGTTCTGATTATTGAACAGCTTCTTCCATCTGATACGTAACATAGCTCCCAATAACTCTACCAGGAAATGCCACCACGTATGAACCCAGGCCAGCGAATATTTAGGAAAGGGACTAATTTCTAGTCGGGAAAGGACCTTATCCATTACCGCAGACAAGAAACTAACGTAGGCTACATGTTCAAACCCAGAGCCTCCTCAAAATTAACTCAATAAGAGAGTTCTTCTGCCCAAAGGTCTCTTCCATGCGGTGCAGCTCGTTTATCAGATTATGTTGCATCTCTCTTGCAAGGCTGAGGCATGCATCTAACGCTCCCGCGTTCTCCATCGCCTGCAGAATATACTGCTTGAGATGCAATGGTAAGCCCTCGTCACTCCTGTGCTGCATAATCCCCTTGATCACGGAACTCTCAGGCGTTGAGTTTATGAGAGTGTAGATCAGCGGCAGGGAGATTTTGCCTTCATCAAGGTCTTCGCAAAACCCTTTCTGGTCGGTATATTCGGTCGACACGAGGTTCTGGTAGTCGTCGCGCACTTGGAAATACCGGCCGAGTTGAGTGACGAAGTGTCCGGGATTGATGTGGTCGCTTGATGATTTGATTAGACTTCAATTCTAAGGTAAGGGTGTTATGGACTTGCCTTGGGATACCTGACTCACACTGCATGAGCAGGACGCAGAGGCGGAACATTGCCCCCGTTTCTAAGCTGGGTCAGCCTCCATGGACACGGTAGGAGCTGTGACAAAGTGAAGGGTGAAGGTATGACTCACTATTGTCGATCATCATCATGTAGTCATCAACCGTGGGACAATGGGCGTGATATTTCCACGACAAATCTAAGGCCTGGCCACAGTGCATATTCTTCACCTCTCGAATGAAGATAGCGGCTGCCTTCGGACTGCGAAGATTCTGCAGCTCTGCAAAGGCGCTGACAAAGGCATAGTTGGCGGAATTTATTGTCTGGGCAGGGCCAAAAAGGATGTGTGTGCATGGTCGTCCGCGGCGGAGAGTGGAGTTGTCTTCGATGTCATCAAGCCTGCATTATATGAGTGAATCTCTTCTCTGCAATCCTGGAGAGCATTTTAGTAAATGGGACGTACATGAGGGAGGAGTGATGCAACAGCCCTATGATCGTCTTAATAGAAGCCAACGCCGGCCGCGGAACTTGAAGCCAGAGGTTCAGGGCATCAATGAACTTCTCCCGGATGTTCTTAGAAGGTAGAGAGGCGATGTACTGATAGGGTGCTAGGACAGTCTGAAAAGACCGTTAGCAACCAGGGCATCAATCCTACTTGCAAGGGAAACTCACGTCCTTGGGAGCCTCCGCGAACCCATCATCTGGAGCCTCATACGCCTGCCGCTTGTTCGATTTGGATCCATTCGTCAGGCCATCTGTAGGCGTCTCGATACTGCTACTCGCACGTTTCTCCCCGTTCCCATTCTGGGCCACTGTGTGCTGCAGATGCTTTCCGCCCCCGTTCGACAGAGGCTTTGAGGAGGCGGCCTCAACATGAGTACTGCCGTTGGTCCCATTGCGGATTCGCTTGTTGCCATTCTTCACCTCAGCAACCGACGGCCTATACGTGGTTCCTGTGCTGGTCTTGTAGTGCAACTGCCCGTCAACAATGACGATTTCCGGCTGATTGAGGTCTTCTTTTCTTGGATACCGCGGACTAAAACAGCTCCAATACTCTGAGCCAGAAGCCGTCTGCTGAACCGCCTCAAAGTACAAATAGTACTCCTGTGGCAGCGGGCCTTCCTTTTCTTCCAGCTCCTTGATCATTCTAAGATGAATCTTTTGCTGGTTGACAATCTCGTCTTTTACACGCTGCTGCGCCTCTGCTTCAGAACAACCGTGTTCTTGCATCATGATGCAGACCGCGTTAACGGGGAGATTTGGCTCGCTGTTCTCGTAGTATTTGTACACCTCTTTCGGCCAGCTCCAGAAATCGTTGATCAGGAACGTTGCGTGGTGTCCGACATTGATGATTGGTGCAAGCTTATCCTTCTCGGCTGGTGTGAGCTTCAGGCCCATGCCGAAGCAGGCCATGTCTTGGAAGACCCTGAGAGACGTCAGTAGTTTGTAGGGGCGAAGAGAACGAACTAGGCATACTCAAGACCCGAATTGCTAAGCCGCAAGACCAGATAGTCTGCAAACGTCTTGATGGACGCGGTTTCGGGGAGGCTGGTTGGCTCCAGGATCCTGCTGTAGGTGGCCATCAGGTCGTTGGTGAGGGCGCGGTCAACCTGCATCATTTCGACCATGTACCGCGCAAACATGCCCTTTGCCTTGATTTTCATCGCCTCTCTATTGTCTTCGCCGTGCATGTTCTTGCCGAAGAAATCTTGAAGATCATCGTTGTACTCTCGTACCTGGAGCATGTCAGTTACGCATTACAGGGAAGAGCGCAAATAGCAGATACTTTATCCTTGCCAGCGTCATCATAGTAGTCTACAGCTGTCAGTCAAATGCAATTTATGCCAAACCGGAGACATACCATCATTGAGAAAGGTAAGCTCGCAAAACTGCGTCATAAGCGATAGTCTATCGTCCCGGCAACGTGGGATGCAGAGCGCCGTGACGTGGGTGGGCCCGAGGTTTGGGAGATTTGCAATCGTATGCGTATTCAGCTTGATATGGAACTCGGCCATATACTCCTCGGTGAGTTGGACAGCATCCTCGACCACGCTCGCATAGTTTGCATGAATCAGAGTTGGCCATATGGATACGCACCCTTCGCGCCGCACATCCTCCTCTGGAACGACGATCGCCTCGGACGTAATTGATGTACAGTCTGGCATTATGCAGCGGTAGGAATAACGGCCTGGTGATGCCTTTGGCGGGTATGTGGTTAGATTGGAAAGGTGACTGATATGGGCTCAGGGGCTATACATGCAGTGGTCGCAGGGTCTTATACCTTGGATGAAGCCTGTTTTTCTCTCATATCTTCGGTCTCTTTGTCCTACACCTCGATTAGCGCTCGTTAACGCAAACATATATCGATTGGCGAAATCGGATGCAAGCAAAAACGCTGAACGGGCAGTATGGTAGCAGCGTGCGTCTATGCACCTGCAGATCTTTCGATCTTCTAGATTCACCCTGCGACTAGACCGATTCTCCTGCAGCCTGTCAGGTGCAAGCAGCTAGTAGAATACAGGGTAGATCTAGCGGGGGGTGGCAGATGGAGGATCGGCAGTCCTCAAGTTGGGTTGGTCGATGGACGATCACTGTCATACCGTCGGGATGCGACCTGGTGCGTACAACGGCTGTGCATCTTCGGGTTCAAGATGGTGGCACTTGCATAGCAGAAAATCTGCTGCTAGCCCTATACGGCTGGCTGTCTATGAGAGTTGTGGAGACCGGAAATGCTTTCTTGAAGCCGAAGTGCTGAATTCACCCGCAACCTAGGGACCTACAACGCCTATACAGATAGTTTTCCATGTCGAGGCTATTCGTGACTTTCTCTCAGTGCAAGGAGGCGCTGTTGCCCCCTTAGCCAGCCAGAATTCTTCTCTGTGTAGGTCACACTACGACTCTGTGTCACCACTCTGGCCATTTCAAGATAAGAGCCGTTCTTTTGCATGTACACTCAATCCGTCTCAAGTACGGAAACGCCCCAACGCTCGACGCATCACCGTTTTCGTGCATGCAGCATCGAGAACTGGTTTACAGTTGGGATACATTCGGGCTCTCTGACAAAACCGCGACGAGACGCCTTGCCACTCGCTACGTGGAACCGTGATCCTGGATGACTTGTGCAATGTGCCGCCGTTTCTGCTGTCGTAGACGTCGGGAGTCCTCGCACTCGGCTACCGGGGGTACTCGTACAATCACGTTCACTCGGAACAGCCTGTTTTGAATGAGCATCTGAGCGCTTGATAAATATGTGCCGAGGAAACGTCACTATCGCGTTGCTTGATGCCTTTGATGGTTGCTGGGAGCATGTTCTCTCTACTATCAATCATTCCTTTGAAGACATTACCACCATGAGCTCATTATCCCATGTGTTTTCCACTGGGCTTCATAGCCTCAACGCTTCTACTATTCTCCTAACTCTAGTCACTGTCATTATTCTGCAGTTTCTCTGCCAAATCATATACTATAAGTTCTTTCACCCTTTGCGACATTATCCAGGTCCCTTCTGGGCCAGCGTCACAAGATTATGGTCAGCCTGGCACTACTTCCGTGGCACCGAGACTGAATTATTATGGCAAGCAGTCAAGAAATACGGTTGGCACCTTGTCGTCCCTATCAGTGACATTCTTAACGCAGCTTAGGGCCTGTTGTGCGTGTTTCCCCGACAATGCTTCTGATAGCGGACAGCACCCTCATCCCAACCATCTATCATCGGCGTTCAACCAAGGCGCGATGGTTTCCTGAAGAACTGTTCAAGCGACCTGGTATCCTCCTAGTCCGGGATCCCTTCAAGCACGCCGCGCATCGTCGTCTGGTGTCCAACACGTATTCACTTTCGAACATCCAAAAAATGGAGGGGTTGATTGAGAGGAATATCATTAGATGGCTCAATAAGCTGAATACAACATACGCTGAACGTGTGCAGCCCATGGACTTTGCGGTCTGGAGCGCCTTCCTGTCCTATGACACCATTACAGACGTAGGGTTCCGGAAGCCGCTGGGCTTTGTCGAGTCTGGCAAAGACGTCGATAACCTCATCCACATTTTCCATGCTGGTACGGTCTGGCTAGGTGCGGTGGCGCGGGTATATCAGCTGTTTGATTTGCTCACGCACCCGCTATTGAAGAAGTATTTTCAGGTTTCGCCGGAGCAAAGTCTTTGGTTCGGCGGCATTATGAAGCGCTCTAATCAGGTCCTCACGGACCGTGCAAAGGCCCTTCAGGAGGGACGGATTGTGAAGCCCGAGAAGGGTGATGATGATTACGACTTCCTCCAAGCGTAAAAAACCCCTACAGTCTCCCTCTTTGGCCCAGATGCAGTAGCTAATACCTACCTTTAGTTTCATGGACACGCGCACGCCGGAGGGGAACTTCCTGGACGCAGAGACTATCCAGTCCGAGATATTTGTCATTCTGAGTGCAGGCACTGATGGTTTCGGTAGTAGTGCCTCAGCGCTCTTCGCAGAGGTCCTCTCGCGCCCTGCCATCTACGCCCGCGTGCTCAAGGAAATCAAAACGGCAGTGCAGACGGGGCAGATCTCATACCCAATCCCCACCTACACAGAGGTCGTGAAAAGTCTACCTTTCTACAACGCCTGCATCCGCGAGTCGATGCGTCTGCAGCCCTCTGCATCTACCCTGTTATCGCGCGAGATAACTCCCTTAGACCCTGAAATTGTGATCCAGGGACGGAAGATACCCGTCGGTGTAGAGTTGACCGCAAATCCTTGGATCTCCCACAGAGACAAGGCCGTGTACGGAGAGGATGCTGAGGAATTTAACCCTGATCGGTGGCTGGATGATCCAATCAAAGCTAAGGAACTGGAGAAATATAACCTAGCCTTCGGCGCCGGGTCGAGGGTTTGTCTCGGCAAACATTTTGCGATGGCTATGCTGTATAAGGCGCCTGTTGCTGTAAGCCTCTGCCCATACCTATTTGCTTTCAGGCCCCTCGCCAGCCCGTTATACTGACTGCGGCACCAGCTGTTCATGAAGTTCGACGTATCACTATGTAAAGAGACGCCTCAAACGCCTAAGCTCTCGTCGAAGATGAATGGCGCAGTCCGGATTTGGGAAAACATCTGGCTTAACCTCAAAACGCGTGAGCCTTGGGTCGCGGTACGAGAGAATGAACAAGCTCAAACCGTGCAGCCACCGGCAGCAGAGGCGTAGCAGGATGATGGCGGTATAACCTTTGCACGCGCATCTACCCTTCTAGACTCTTGCACTCTTCCTCTTCCTTTTCTTCTTATTTTTCTTTTTCCTAGACGGTCATCTACTCCATTCCCTCGTTTGGCACATGCAGCATCCATTTGGCTTGCTTCAGGAAAAGATAGTATATTGCCCATCCGAGTGAATGAACTGGCCCCGCATGTTGTTTCATTTTAACGGCGATAGGAAGCACGGCCATCATACTTAAAAATGTGCGTTTGTATCTCAATCATAAAATGACAAGCAACTGCTTGAATACGACAAGACCATGTCAGGGCTGGAGCGCCAACTATACTCTAGATGGGTGTTGCCCGGTACGGTGTGCACAATCTCGTGGCTGGCCGGCCTTTAAGCAGTGAGCAGCGCTCAGTAAGCCTAAGGCATGAAAGATCTCTGCTCAACGATGTCTTTCCGTGCGCTTAGCATGGTCATGGGCATGTACACTGGCGTCAAATAGTGATAGCTCACTCCATTGCCCATTGTCCGCCACTCGATTCATCATATACTACCAATGATTCTGAAGTTTCCATTCGAATGGAGAGCGTAGATTACAGCATTTTATTAGCCTTTCCCCATATTCGTATACACAGCGCGAGAAGCAAGCGGCGCTAGTCACCTTGCGCCAAGCCTCCGCCCATTGTGGCCCGCCCATTGCGCCATTTCCGCCGAGAACGACGGGATCCCTCCCTGGAATTACGAGGATTATTTTTGTCCTCTTCAACCTACAGACAGCACTCTCCTGACGCAGAAAACAAAGTTATCGATAGCGATAATGCCACCTCCATCACTCACTAGCGTTTCCTCGTTCCTCTGCTACCTGATACAGCAATGGCGTCTTCAGGCAGCCACGACACCACCCGGCCACGCTCTGAGCAGCCGGGTCCTCGACGTCCTCCGGAAAACGTGGGATCTCGGCTTCACGGCCTTTGGAGGACCGCCGGTACACTTCCAGATTCTGCATGAGCGGTTTGTGGAGCGGGAGGAGTGGGTTGATGAGGAGACGGTCACTACACCCATACATATCACTAACCCTACCCTTTTATCCTTCACAGATGTAATCTGACCGAGAGCAGTATCAAGAACTCTTTGCGGTCTGCCAAGGCCTGCCCGGACCTGCAAGCACAAAAATGCTCTTCTGTCTACCGCTGCTAAGGGCAGGGTTTATCCCTGCCGTTGTGGTCTTCTTGCTTTGGTGGTGCGTCACCGACTCGTCCGGCCAGCACTCTCTATATATGCTGATTGCCGCACCATGCACAGTCTTCCCGGCGCAATAGGCATGTACGCACTTTCTCTCGGCGTGCAGCGCATAGACGACACCCTCCCTGACGTCGTCTACGCGCTGCTTTCGGGGCTAAACGCATCGACAGTAGGCATTATCGCGGTTGCGGCGGTGCAGCTCGCGGAGAAGGCGGTTCGTGATAAGATATCGCGGCTGCTAGTCATATTTGGAGCCTGTGCAGGGCTGTGTTATAGCGCGCTTTGGTACTTTCCCCTCCTTATGATGGTTGGGGGTTTTGTCACAGCTGTTTGGGATGGATGGGCGGCGAGGTGGGTTAGAGGTATCAAGAGGTGGTGGAGGAAAAGAGGCTCAGCCACAGATGGAACAGGGAGTCAAGAGCTGGAGGACGATAATGGTGGCGGTGATGAAGCTGTGGATGTCGAGAGGGTTGACGTGAGGACTGTCGCGGACGGAGAGACGCCGCGATTGAGAAGACCAGCAGGCTCGACCGGCCTCAATTCCAATCCGCTGGCATTTAGACCAGCAGGTCCAGCTAATACGTCATCCTTGACTCCAGCCCAGGACCAGGGCCACGTTGTGGGCGTGCGTATCGGCGCTGCCATCCTAGTCTCTTTCTTCGGTATGTTGTCTCACTTATGCCCCCCTCCCCAAACTGGTATCGCTCACTGATATCGGTACCAGCCTCCTTTATCACGATTCTTACCATACGCGCCCGCCTCTCCTCACCCCCCTTATCCCTCTCCCTGCTCAGCAACATGTACCTCGCCGGCACGGTTATCTTCGGCGGCGGCCCCGTAGTCATCCCTCTCTTGCGCAGCTATGTCGTTGACCCTAATTGGGTCTCAAGTCGGGACTTCCTCATCGGCTTAGCCATAATTCAGTCTTTCCCCGGCCCCAATTTCAATTTTTCAGTCTTTTTGGGCGCACTCGCCCTCACTCCCTCACATCACAGCGTGCTCGGTGCTATAATGTCTGGTCTTGCTATTTTTAGCCCCGGATTAATCCTCGCCGTTGCGGTACAGAGCTTCTGGCGGGTGCTGCGACGGAAGATGTTCGTCGTTCATTTTCTGCGAGGCGTCAATGCCGCTGCGGTAGGGCTGGTATTTACGGCTGTGTATCGACTCTGGGAAATAGGGTATTTGCAGCCGGGCGGAATGAGTGAAGAAGGGGTTAGTTTGGCGAGGGAACCGTGGTGGGTTCTTGTTGCTGCTGTCTCCTATAGTGGGAGTCGGTGGTTTGGAGTGCCGCCTGCCATGGCGATCGTTGCAGGCGCTGCGTTGGGGCTTGCGTGGTGGGGGGTCGTTGGGAGTGAGTGATCAAATGAATCAGGTATCCCTCGACTGATTGCTAGATCAGATCATTTTAGGGACAATTGCATACTGGAATTTTTCGACGGGTCTAATCAACGTAGCAAGGCTTTTGCAATAGCAGACGGGTTTGATGCATAAAGCAACTACGCAAACGATCTAGATAGACACTTTAGCAAGGAATAAACCGTGAAGTATATGTAGCTACGCAAAACCGAGAGTGGCCATATGAAAAGCGAAAGACATACGACGAGAGCTGGTTTTCATCAGTCAGCCCTAAACGCTCAGCTGCATCTCTTCAACCCTCTCAACCCTCGTTAATCTCTCCACCTCAACGCTATATTTTGCAAACTTGCTCCTCTCTCTCATCTTCCTGCCTACCCTGTAGAATATAAAGGGAACCCCGCAGAACATTGTTCCAATACCGGCAACCACATACCCAGGGACAATACTATGCTCCACTGGAAACAGGATATGCCCGATGAGCGGCGCAACGCCCGCAACAACAGCCCTTACAAAGGCAAGGCCTGCAAAGGCTGATGCTGCATAGACAGTATACATATCTGTTAGATACCCGCTGAGAGTATAGGCAATCTCATTAACCCCAAGACCAATGGGGACGAGCGCCGCCGTAGGGAGGAGTGGATGCGTCGCAGCTATAGCCGGCGGGGTGGTTGCGTAAAACCACAGAAGTCCCGCTGCGAGCGCGATGGTACCGTATATGAATCCGGAGAGCTTGTCTTCTGGCTCGATGGGGATCGACATCTTCCGCTTCTCCTTGAGCTGTTGGACTTCCCAAATATGGGGAATGGCGCCAAGGATAACGCCAATGATCAGCGCGAGGAATGACCATGATGCCTCGGTTCGTGACAGGTCTAAGGCTTTGAGGGATACGTTCAGGGATTCGGTAAAGAGGTAGATGACTCCCCATGATATGGTGCTTACAGCAGAGATGATGACCAGGATGGGCTCTGTGATTATCATCACCATGGAACGGATGATGACGATGTCGATGAAGACTTGGAAGGTTGGGAAAGGATCCGCAGTGTGGTATCTCAGCTCTGCGTCCGGGTATTCGATGTGGATGATGGCGATCTTTTTCGCAAGGAGCTTGCTGGGCCGGCTTTCGCGTATGCCCAGGAGGAGCACGTTGCAGAACCCTGTCACTATGGCCGCGCTGTAGAAGATCCAGCGCCTGCCATTGTTAGACTACTTGGAGAGTGGCAAAGACGGGAATAGAGCGTAACGTACCAACTAGCGATCAGAGTGATGCATGAAGCGTAGACCGGCCAAAAAGCCAGTCCAACTGTTGCCGCTGCATTCCATAGCAGGACAATCCAGACCCGGCGCTCGGTGCTGAACTGGTCCTCGACCGTGCCGCTGACTACAACTGACGGGACTGCAGAGGCAAAACCCGAGAAGAACCTGCCAATGAAGACGGCACTAAGGTGCGGGACGGCCCCGACGATGAGTGAAGACAGGCTGAAGAGGGCGCAGGACAGAAGGTAGGGCATACGGCGTCCGAACAAGTCGGATGAGGGAGGGATGATGAGGCCCCCTACGGCTTGACCAAGCTGATACCTGCACGATTCAATTTAGTTTTGATGTAGGTGACAGTGGGGGGGCCCCTAAATGGCTTACACTAGACTGAACGCCACGAGAAGGGTCATCTTACTGGCCCTATAGTCGTGTAACGCCAGCTCAGCTGCAGAGGCCTGTGAGCGGATCAGCTTTGCTGCACAATATTCCACCGAGCGACATCACGGAACCCACCCCTGTAGTGCTAATGACTGTTCTGGATCAAGTCAGTTGAGGGAAAGAGAGTGGCGCAAAGAGCAAGCCCTACTCACGTATATAATTCGAGGAACATGACCAAAGACGAATCATACATCTTTCTTGAACTCGACCAGTTGCGCGGATGGTCTTTGCTGTTCTTCTCCCATCGAATGCAGCCGCTCCCTGGGTCTATCTCGAGACCATGCGGACATAGTTGATCGTCTGTGATGGCATTGCTCACTGGAGACACCGACGTGACCGGGGCGGGGTTTACCTCCATGTGTTTAGACAGAGGCAAAACACAGCAAAAGCAATTATGTGGATGCAGTTTTCGACACAGGATTATCGGTTTCTGCCAGGATATAAAGGGGATTGGGAAAACTGACTGGAAAGTAGGGTAAGACTGGGTAGTATGCATGTCCACTGCAAATCATCAACTGCGGCCCCCAACCAACAACTAGACTCTCTAAGAAGATAGTCTGACAAGACAAGTAAGTCTCAGTGGGCGAGAAAAATTGAGGCAGTTCCTGGCCCTATAGACACTTGTTGATTGGGTGGCTCGGCTTCTATATCAGGTGCAGGGTCCAGGCTCCTGGTTAGGGGTCTCAGCGTAAAGCGCTAGCGGCTCCTACCGCCCACTGGCATGGATTTATAGGAGATACGTTGGGTCATGGAGTTAAGCGTGCAGAGAATCCTCAGTTGGTGAGAGGCTGAGCTGTAAGCTGACCACCAACCCTAGCATAACGTGGACAGTAACTGGTTACGAAGAGACTTGGCGCCTGCTCCATAGTGGATCTAGGATGAAGGGCTGAAGAAGTAGCTATATATGGTGTTGACTAGAGTTGATTGACTGGTCATATGTCCCATGGCAGAAGCCCTCACACTATGGAAGGGAAGCTGCGCCTTGAGCGTCGACTAAAAGGCTGGATCTATAAAAGTCAGAAAGACAGCCGCACCTTGAAAATCCTTGTCGACGATGGCAGCTGAAAAAATGACTCGTTTACTGGATAGTGTTCTTAACCCCCAGGTGCACACCCTAGCATGGGGAACAACGGATCGCGCCCATACAGATTTCCGCAGTAAGCTTTTCCTACAGAACATCTTCTGGAAACCTCTGGTAACCGCGCTAGGTGACGTGGTCACAACCCCTTCGACCGGGATGCTCGCTGCAATGGCCGGCGCCAGCCTGGGAGACGACGTCTTCCAAGAAGACGAGACGACAAACGAGTTCCAATCGCTCATGGCCGCCCAATGCGGCCTTGAAGCAGGGGCGTTTGTTGTCTCAGGGACAATGGCAAATCAGTTGGCCATTCGGACGCTATTGACACAGCTGCCTTGCGGGGTTCTTGTTGATTCTCGAGCGCATGTCGTCCATTTTGAAGGAGGCGGACTCGGCATGAGTGGTGCCTCTATCCAGACCGTCCGGCCATCCAACGGGCGATACTTGGTCTTGGAGGACATCATGTCGCGAGCTCTCGTCACCGACGATGTCCACAAATGCCCAACACGGGTCATCAGTATCGAAAACACGGCAGGTGGCAGCGTAGTGCCTTTTGCTGAGCTGCGCCGAATCCGCGAGTGGGCTGATCGAAACCACATCATGGTCCATATGGACGGTGCTCGACTATGGGAAGCCGTAGCCGCGGGAGGTGGTAGCCTGCCTGATTATTGTACGCTCTGCGACTTGGTCTCTGTAGATTTTAGCAAGAACCTCGGTGCGCCTATGGGCGCAATGGTGCTTGGGTCAGCCCAGCTCATAGCCCAGCTACGGCGGATACGCAAGAGCCTCGGCGGTGCCCTTAGGCAGTCAGGTCCACTCGCCGCGGCCGCGCAGTTCGCCTTCTTGGAACAGTTTGGACTCGGCCCCTGGGGAAGTCGGGGCAAGCTGCGCGCTGTTCATTTGCTGGCGAAGCAGGTCAGCCAGATGTGGGTGGATCTGGGAGGAGAGCTGCTGCGCGAGGTCGAGACGAACCAAGTTTGGGTCAATCTGAACAAGGCAAATATAGCAGTTGATCGATGGAATGCTCTGGGGAGTAAGTATGGGGTAAAACTGGAGGGAAAGAGGATTGTTTTGCATCATCAGATCTCAGCCCTTGCTGTCGATCAGCTCGGTCTTGTATTTAGAGATGCCCTGAAACTGCGTCCGAACTTGTGAACGAAATAAATAGCCCAATATAAAGAAACCATTGAGAGCGTCTCTTAACATCCCAAGCAGACTGGCCATTCTTCTCGTGTAAAGTAGGCTAAGACACTGAGTTCCCCAGGTCTAGGTCTCCCTCCACCTATCACGTAGACTACCCACTCTTCTCGTATACAGTATGCTAGAGTATCGAGTTCCCCTTGGTCTACAGAGATCTCTACGGATGATGGAGGGACATACCGCAGTCCGTTACGCTGGCCTATGAGCCGGTCCTGCAGGTATGCAGAAGGGAAAACTGCACGTTTGATCACCTGATGCCCGAATATGCGCAAGATCTCTTCAGACGCGCAGTATTACTCAATATGGAGAGTAAGAGTCATACATGTAGGCGTATGTGAGGGGAAGCGGCGTGAATGCCACGCCAATATAAAAATCACCCGATTAGGAAGGAGGCGGCGCTTTTGCATATATGCGGATCCTCGAGTAGATGTTGGAGAAGATGGGTTATACAATAGACATAAATACTGCCCAAGCGGTCCTTCTTCACCTGCTACAAATCATCCTTGCTTCATTCACAATAGCCGTTTACCTTTAATCAATCCCCTTCGATCCCCTTAACCCTCACCACAATGGTCCTGAACATCGCCGTCGTTGGCCTCGGCCGCATGGTACGGAAGCATGAGCGCAGCCAGTATACTTACGCAGCTGACCAGACGTTATAATAGGGGAAGCGCCATGTTCACACACTCTTATACCGCGTCCCCCGTGCTAGGGTGGTCGCCGTCTGCACTACCGAGCCCCACGAAATCGAATGGGCGAGGAGTAATGCCGAGTACACCGAATTCGGCATCGCAGTCTACGAGGACTACGACAATATGCTGGCGTCCCAGACAGATCTCCACGCGGTCTGGGTATCGACCAGCACAGACGTCCACGCAATCCAGTCTTTGAAGGCCATCGAGAAGGGTCTCCATGTGCTATGCGAGAAGCCGATCAGTACGGATTTGGCGGAGGTATCTTAACCCTTTTCCCTTCGATTGTCTATCGACCATGGCCAGAGAACTAACAGGGATGCTTGATGTGAATAAGGCGCAATCCGTCGTCGACGCCGCCAAAGCGAACCCCCAACTCAAAGTAATGGCCGGGTTCTCGCGCCGCTTCGATGCCTCCTATAGGGATGCTGCGCAGAAGATCCAGAACGGTGCTATTGGCAGCCCTTTCCTCGTGCGGTCTAACACCTGCGACTTGAAAGACGAAACAGGCTTTTTTGTTCGCTACGCCGCGCGTAATGGAGGCATCTTCGTCGACTGCGCAATCCACGATATCGACCTGACGCTCTGGTATATGAACAACCCGGTCCCCAAGGCTGCCTGGGCAGCTGGAACACTGCAGCACCACCCCGAACTTGCAGAGAACAATGATGTGGACAACGCCGTTGGAATCGTCGAGTTCTGGGGCGGCAAGATTGCGTACTTTTACTGCTCACGGACGCAGGCGCATGGCCACGATGTGCTGACCGAGATCACGGGGACAGAGGGCAAGGTCATGGTGAATGTTATCCCGCGGGCGAACAATGTGGTCGTGGCAGATAAGGGAGGAATGAGGCATGAGGTGCAGCCGGAGTACTGGCAGCGGTTTGAGCATGCTTTTGCCCAAGAAGCAAACGAGTTTGTAGATGCCGTGCTTCATGATAAGCCCGTCCCTGTTGAGCTGGAGACGGGCATGACCGTGATGAAGATCGGGCAGGCACTACAGCATGCTTTACTCAGTGGAGAGGTTGTGAGGTTCGACAAAAATGGAGATAGACTCAACTAAGTCTTGATACTTCACACCCCAACTGGACTAACTGTCGAGAACTCGGATGATGATTCCTTATTATGTGCACGGATTAGAGATCCTGGATTGATAGTAAAGGCTAGAGAGAAAACAGCTTTCAAGGGCCTAGAGATACCTACATAGTTGCATTGTTATATCTTGATATAAAAGCGGCGACTACTTCTAAAATAACTAGAAGTACATCGAGCCCTGAGCGTCTGAGAAAGACAAACTAGTGACCTGTTCTTCTGACCTTGTTACCTAATTGAACAGCTTCAATATAAAGACCAGGCTCGTTATACAAGATCAGTCTCGCCCGTAGATGCTTCAATACCTATTGTAACATATTATAGACTGAGGACCCTTTTCCAACCTGATATATAGCGAGCCTACATCTTTCCCTATCTAAACAATGCATAAAGGCCAGCGCTCTCTATCCCCGCCATCTATTTCTTCGACCCTTTTTCCTCGCCGGCGTACTTATACACAAGCCTCGCCAGAACATATTGGCCCTTGGTGTTCGCAACAACAACGCGTCGAGTATGGCATCGTTCGCCATTGATGATCTCGAATCCCCAGATCTGCAGCAAACAAGGTCAGTAGATGCTCACAGACAAGTGCCCAGTAAATTACCTGCTCCGCCGTCCACCCATTCCCGCGCAGATTCCGGACAAACGTATGAACCCATGCAGGCCCGTCCTGCTGCCCTCCTTTCTCCTCCACTCCTCCGGTTCGCCCCGTGAGATCCCAGAAACTCTCACTTCCATCCTCATTAATCTCCCCGCGGAGGAACCTGCCCGCTCTTAGATCATTCAGCTTTGTCTGCATCTCAACATCCGGATACACTCCCTTGCCCTTCTCTACATTTTCATGCTCATCCCCGCCCTCTCTTGGGTAGACAAAGTGGCTTTGCTCCTGGCACAATCCAAACAGGAAGTCGTCTCTCTCGAGGGGGCTCCAGTCCATCTTCCTGACCTCCGTGGAGCCTCCCATCCCGCCCGTGGGTGTGCCGGTGAGCGTTACATTCACCGAGATGACCTGTTCTCTAGGATCCATACTTTGCACCGAATCCGGCTCCCCTGGGGTGACGGATACGTCTATGCGCAGCCCGGCTAGGCAGATCATTTTGCGGAGCGGCCAGCTAAGGCCTTGCTGCATTCCGCGCGTCGTGCGGGTTAGTTGCATGAATCTGGAGCTGGAGAAGGTGAGGGACGGTGAGGTACCAGCTTCAAGATCGCTTCGAGGTCAGAGGAGAGGGCTCTATCCTGTTGAAAAAACAAAATCACGCTTAGCACTTGGTTTCCTCCCTGTCTCTTATACACATCTAGATGTGTATAAGAGACAGTCTGGTAACCGCGCTAGGTGACGTGGTCACAACCCCTTCGACCGGGATGCT
>QPHH01000012.1:323005-491650 GCA_003574815.1 Aspergillus spinulosporus | reverse complement strand
AATGGTAATGACGAAGATCCCGACATCTAAGCAGACTGTTTTGATTCTGGCCATGGAGACACTGGAGGAATGTAGGATCTGTCTCTTATACACATCTAGATGTGTATAAGAGACAGATCGAAGAGACTTAGGCTGGCTTACCATCACCCATCGACCGACGAATTGTTCCGCCATGATGATGGCGGCCAGGAATATTCTGTTTTTGTGGGCAGTCGCGGCTTTTGGTGCTGGGTCAAATGTATCCTTTTACAAGGTTATAAAGACAAAGCGAGAAAAGTGAGCAGGTGGCAGAAACATCCTTTGAAATAGAACGGCTTCCCGGCCGGAGTATACAACGCCCGCAAAAAAAAGCAACGTTTTGTCAACCCCTGCGTCAAGTAAGCAGCACAGAGAAGCTCGGTGGTGTCATCCTAGTCTAACGGTTATTGGCTTTGGCTACGCGGTATATCGGAGAACGGTCTGTCAATCTGGTTGCAATACTCCGCCCTGTTTTGTCTCGCGAAAGACACGAATTACCGGCCTCGTACTGTATCTAGTGACGTAGTATACAAAACATTCTAGGTGGCACAGCTTCGGACTTTTTTTCGTAATAGTGACTAGTCTGTGCATCGTGTGTAAACTGTCGGGGGACCGTTCGGGTGTACATGTACACTGGCTGTACAAGGTACCAATGGTAGCAGCCACGCAAGGGCAATGAAGTGAGATGATAGCTGCTCTCTATCACAACAGTCCTATATCATGGGTTCTGGACATCAACATCTACGCCGGTGGGTTGTGTTTGCACGATAGCCTATCTGGGCGCGGTAGCCCGTTCTGGCATGTGGAAAAGGAACTCGCCTCGATAATCCACGTACTAGGAGGCCGATGCAATAGTCCAGGACCAATGAAGACGGGGTTCGGTAGTATTACTACAAGATGGGGGCAGCATCCTGGCCTGATAGTGGCAGGGCAAGTGGCCGCGGCTTCGAATGCCCCTCATCGTATGGTCTATCGCGTCCGCCAGAAGATACTGCACTATAGCAAACTGCTCATAGGACATTTCCTATTCCTGTATTCGAATCCCACATCTCAATTCAATTCTCCAGTTTAATAAACCGCCCATGTTCCGACATGCTGAGAGCAGTGGCACAATATAACACGAGTCCGCCGGAGCTCCTTCAGCCAGGCTATCCTCGTCTATACACACAATCCCGCGCCCACAAAGGTTGAAGAGAAAGAAAACACCGAGGTATCCAGGAAGGTTAGCTCAAGCAGGATCTCAGCCCGGCGTCCACGTACCTCAGACGTGTCAAGCCCAATTTCTGGGACAAATTATCTATTCCTTCATACATATTCCATACTCAATAGCCTCCTTAGTGTCATCAACTAATGCAGGCGCCAGGTAGTGTGATTACGCCATGATCATTGGCAAAACATACTACTACGGTCACAACAAGCGATATGCCAGGAGTCGGCGCCATTCCGCTGGCTCATTCCGACTCAGAGGCTTAACCGGCAGTCATTTCCTATTGGACCGGACCATGGGCTAGTTTCGACGGAATTGCTTGGGGAATACAAACCAGCAGCGCTGATCGCATATCAAGGCCTCCCTGGCCTTTCTGGCTATCCTGGCATCGTAACTGGTCTACTGTTATCAAAACAACTGTCGCCTTCCAGTTGAAGAAATAGCTAAATAGCTACAAAACCGCTCCTTCCGCTGCTCCCTTTACATCACCAGCCGGCCCCAGATGGTAGAGTCTCGTGAAGCCAATACCGTTGTAGCCCGTTGATCATATCCCGTTTCTCTCGCCTAAAATAGCTAAGTCTGCTCATACCACACTAGTGTTCAGGAACGAAAACGGCCTGCGACGAGCAGCATGAATTCTAGTAGTATTTCTGAAGATAAAAAAGTGAGTGACCAAAAACAATATAGCTAAAGATAGCCATTGAACGAACTTTGTTAATGATTGGAGTTTGATCTTGTGCATCAAAAGACAGCCTCGCAAGCGCTTACCAGCTTGGCACCGATTAGTCATTTGCCATTCCAGCCAATCATGGCTGATATACACGAAATTAACCCCACCGCTGATGCGCTGTAATATGGCGATTACTAATTGTGTCACATGATTTTGCTGTTCTAGCCGATCAGCGGTTGTATTGTATTCTTAGCTTCTCCATATACGCCGCAGCGAACAGATCATTGACCCCACCTACATATGATCATTACGGATCACAGGTTGCGGTGTAAATAAGTGGTTAGTGAGCGGTTAGTACTCCGGCCAGTCCTGGGCTCACCCCGAGAGACCGAGAGCGCACTCCAATTCTGCCTTGGTTTGATGGCCTCTACCGTACCTACCCCGCAGCTTGCTACATTGACTGGTGAGCGACGTGGAAACCCGCGAGGCATACGGTAACCTGTCTTTTCTGTTTAATAGGAGTAATACTGTTGAGCTGAACGACGCTGCTGATTCAGCCTCGGCGCTTAATATCAGCAAGTCAGGTGCGGCGTTAACACATAAGATAGGCTACTTCAACACCTACCCACCTCCCACCCAATCTTCAACTGAAATCACCACCATTTCACATACTAGTTGCTATAACTCTGTCAGAGTGCCCTGCGTGTATTCCACTTCCAGCGTCTAGGATGGCGGACCCTCTGAGCATCACAGCTTCAATGCTGGCTGTTATCACAGCTGCCGTCGAGTCAGTCAAGTCGCTCCACAGCACCGTCAAGCGCTTCAAGGATCGCGATAAGACCCTGCGCAGACTTCGAACTGAGCTCGAGGACCTCACAAACATTCTCGGCTCACTGGGAGATGTAATAAATGCAGATATGCCAATGTTGGCTCTGCTTAAGGGCCCTGTTGAGCGATGCAGCCAACTATGTCGTGAGTTTGAACAGGCAATGGAGAATTTCGGTCGAAAGTCAACGACAGGCTTTCGTGATTGGGCGAAAATGGAGTTCATGAGGGGCAACATCAACGAATTTATTGATAGCATTGCGGGGTACAAGGCAACGATCAGTGTTGGATTGGGTACTATTACTATGTTAGTCAAGGTTCTACTGCTCCATGAGTCTTTACTGATTCTCTTGGTATAAGTCATGCTTCCAAGGTGACCGAACGAGTCCTGCGGGAGTACAATGAAATGATACAGGACACGGCCTATGACCTAGACATGCACCTCCAACGGATTAACAAAAAATTGGCACTTATAACTGCTCAAGATGATAGTTCTTCTGATGTGAGCATAGATTTGGAGGATGAGAGGGAGGTGACGAAACAATGTCTTCGCATCTGTCAAGATGCAAAGAGTTACATCGAATCTTTAACACAAAGGGAGTCAGCCGTGCTGCAAGAGGTCCCGCAAAATGTCGCCTCAGACGATGTGCAGAAGCGCTTCGAAGCTCAACTGCTGACACGCCAAACTTTGGATGAAAACAGGGCTGGTTTTACGGACATCATAAGCCGCCTTCAGGCACGGCTAAATTCCCTGATAGCAAACAGGGACCGAAGCGGCGAGGAGCGATTGGCACTGCAAGAAGATATTCAGATTTCAAGACAATGCTTAGAAGTGTGCAACATGGCCAGTGAAGTTTCTCGGCAGAAAATTTATCGGATTGGAGAGGTTGTTGCCGATGGTGACAGTGATCAAGTCGTGGTGACCACCCTGGCTGATCTGTTTGATATCAAGAAAGCCCTGTCCAAAGGTAATTCGGCACAATTAGTCGGATCGATGACAGAAGCGGCTCTTCAAAACCTGACCGACAAACGTTACAGCAGCCGCTTTGGCGCAGTTGACACAAAGTCGGCTGAGATTGCCACTCGAAGCTCTCCTTCCACTCTGGAGGCGCAGAATGACAACCCTCCGATTGGCATTATCGAGGATCTTTCTCAACGAACTGGAATAAGACGGAATAAACCGTCTCCCAATGAGATGAGAAAACGGGCTGCGGCTGGTACGGTGAAGAGCGATGACGATGAGTAATCTGAAGACCCTTTCAGAGAGTTATTCGAACTTAGTCCAATGCTCTGTCAACTCGACTTTGGTTCTGAGAGATGGAGGGGCATTTCTGCCTGGGGCGACGATGTTCAGGGGCTAGGTCCGCTGAGCCAGTGGACAGGAGACTATACCTCAAGACGGAAGGTTATCCCAAATTAGATGTTTAAAACAGTTCGATATATTACATTCACTGTTCCGTATACAACGTCTTCTGCGTAAGTCCGTACAAATAACATCTAGGAGCTTATTAGATATTACCACTCTAAAGATAGGCAAAGAAATTCACGCGACCACATGACGATAGCTTCCGGGAGATCTCAGGCAACTGATCCTTTCAGGTCTTCTCTCTGTGTTATGCTTTTCATCCATGAGCCAATTCTTCTTAGTTGGACGCCGAGGTAAGGAAGGAAATGTGATCCTGGCTTTTATTCCACAACCGTACAATCTTCACACTCAACTCCAGAACTAAAGGCGACTTTCACTTCTTGGTGGGAGAGGATATCCCTGTCCCGTGGGAAGAGCCCTGGTAAGGACACATCGTCTTCAAAGGAGTCAGATCATCATTAAAGGAGAAATTTTGATAGAGACCTCCTGCTTCCTACGGCCCATCACTGGTAAGAACTAGTCGGTGAAAAGGCTGTTTTGTGCATCTAGCACTTTGGCTGCTACTGGGACCTTTGGCGCACTCTCTGGTCCACGGTAAGTTAGGTAGGAGAACTTCTAGCAAGAAATACCAGCCATCAACGGCATGGACGAATAGACGTCTGGTGAACAACATCTGGCAAGAATAGTATGACTTACAGGACCATTGTCAGTGCACAATTCGAAAAGCGGGATGGCGGTGCCATCGAAACGGTGCTCATATATCTGATCCGCTTGGTCTTAGAAATGGTAATGACGAAGATCCCGACATCTAAGCAGACTGTTTTGATTCTGGCCATGGAGACACTGGAGGAATGTAGGATACTGTTCTCGGGCCAGGAAGTACCGCGAAGACCACGAAGATCCTTTATCATGGTCATACACGAAATGTGTGACAAGGGAACATTGTCCTGAAGCCTCTCGCTCTTTCGGTGGATGACATAAACCGATGCTAGTTTGTCTCTTGTTTCTCTTAGAATTGGCCGGAATCTTGAGGGATCTCTAAGCACCCTCGAGGGCCTTGCAGTGATGCTTTGCTCTGCGAAAGACCTTCACCTCAAACTTCACAATGTCTTGGGATCTTATAACCTGAAAATGCAATCAAGTTGGAAACTCTAAAAGGGACAGTCTACTTACCTTCTATAAGTTTAAGCATAGGAAGTGGCTTCTGTAAAGCCTAGTGACACTAGCTGGCATTACAATAACTCAGACGAGGGTGACGATTATATAGTGTTGACAACAATGGCGAGACGACTATAAGCTCCCACGAAGAAGAAGAAGATAATGATGAGCTTTCCATCGCTGAATGAGAATGGTTTCAGTTGAGGTAATAATGGCAACGGAGGAGTAAAGGCACGGAGCGCCAGCTGCAATGCGGCAGTACCTGATCATCAGACGACAATAGAGATATTCCAAGAAATAACCTCTGTGAGTATATCAAGTTGATTTCAGTGCCTCTGGTCGACGAAGCTGAGACATTGAGTGCGGTCGGCTGGTATCTCTGACTCCAGTTCAGGCACAAAACTGTAATGGCTTTATCCTTCTGTCCTATTTGCCTCAATAAGAACCCTCAGTACTGAATGTATGTGAGCAAATGACTGTATGGCCTTGATAGGCATAGTCAATCTCAGGGGTATGTTTATGTATAACACCCTACATCCACTGTACTCCTCCACGTTAAGGCCTGTCGACATTGGTTGGCCATGAGCATTAATACGAGGAAGGAGGATGGCATTCCCCACAACGTTGCGTCTTTGCTGAGTCTGTCGATTCTGCACTGTGGGATATTTTTGGATACGAGGCTAGCGGCATTCCCCTCCTCTTACTCTATATTGGCTCTATATTGGCGCCTTTCCGGAGCCAATTTAGTTTGCCGCGGTTTTCTGCCTGCACCCAATCATGGCTTAAGATGGCAAAAGGTACGGTAGCATCAGAGGCCTTAGATAGTCAAAGCGGCGATATCCATAAACTCTGTCTCGTATTGCTATCCAAGACTTAGCGTACGGCATTGTACCTTGTCCCTGCGCCCCCCGCCCCCCAGTAACCCCGGTGGTCACGGCGACGGAATGAAGGAGTATAAAGATCTCTCCTTTCTGCGCTCCGTCAAGAGTCCCTGCCATACCTATCATCCTCCCAGTACAAAGACGAACCGGCCGCTGCCAAAATGAAGCTCAGCCTACCAAGCGTCCTCAGCTGCCTCCTTGCCCTCTTCCCCCTCCACACCCTAGCTATGCCAGCCACTGCGGCAGACCTGAACTCCCGCGCTGTCACAACATGCCGAGTCATCAATACGGACTCAGAAGTGAAGTGCCGCGCGGGGCCTGGTTTCGACTACGACGTGCGAACGTACGTTTATCCAAACGGAGAATATGATTTTAGCTGCTATAAGTCTGGGGACTGTTATAATGGGAATTGGTAAGTTTAAATCGTCCACATATGTGATATCGCCCTTGCCTGTGGACTCTAGGCCACGCGGCGACCTGAGCCCCGGCCCAGTAGCGGTTTCTAACGTGGATGGGTGCTAATCTGAATGCGCTCACTCTAGCACGTGGCAGAAGGTTAGCTTCGGTACATTTTCGTGCTATGTTAATGGCTATTATACCGATAGTCGGTGTACGGTTTGTATGTGTGCTATTTGTCTCTGATGCCTTTTGAGAGCTGTTTGGCTGACCAAGGTTGACTGTAGCGGCTCTGGGGAAGTGCTGAAGATACGCAAGCGTCCAGGAATTGCTCCTGCGCAGGCCACATTCCGGTCGGTCCAATGGACTGTGACGGGTCGCATGTCGACCGCAATGGAGAATATCAGCCTGGATTGGTTAGGGTAGTGTGCATGCAGTGGATGGCTTTGGACTTTTCAATTTATCCACGAGCGGTTTGGAGATACCATGAACTGGAAGATAACCCTATGAAATTGCACTTGCTTCCACGAAAAGCCCTCTACATGTAAAACGTATTCCTGCCTTTTACCTAATGCCCTATAGATTTTGTCAACTATTTCTAGGAGTGAGGGCACTGCTCTATGTTGCGTTGCGAACAAGGAATTGTGACGCTTCTCCCAAGGGTGTTTCAGAACGTTAAGACATAGCTGTTAAGACATAGCTGTATAGGATGGTTGCGTTTAATGATCCGTCAGCATTCTACCCAAGTAAGTACTCAATTTGTATCCTCGCCAGATATAGATTGCAGTAATGAAGTGCCAGATTTCTTCAATCTTGAACTTCGCCCAAGCAGCATTATATCAACAAAGGATACTCAACAAAGGATAATGCAGACGCAGCACCTGCGAAAGAGAATGATACATTGTCCGTAGCTTTATTCCATAGACCAAGTGCAAACCAAGGTGAATTGCCTCCCAGAACTTATCGCGGATCCTGGGTATTGATAAAGTAGGGATCTTAAGGCAGTATCCGCGAAGTCGTCCACCTATTGTTGGAACAGGAACGAGGTACCGTCCTTCCAGCGGCTTGAGGTTCGAAACCTGAAAGAGTATGGTTGCTATCCATCATCTGCCTTCAATCATAGTGGAATCTGTCGCACGTAGAGTCAATGCTCATCTTTCAGGACCACCGGGCGTATCGGAGAGTATTAGCCTCCCCTAGCCCTAACTCTTCAAGCTTCGGCCAGTGCCCCGATATTCCTTCTCGCCTTCTTCGGCATTATATCCAGAGCCGAATTGCCCTATGCAGCCCGGACGAGCTGCAATTGACTTGGCCCCTCGACCCTAGCTGACTTTGCCATGGCTGTACCTGACTCTCCTAGCAACTCCAGCGATCAAGCACACGCATATTCTTGTAAAGTGCTGTTCGATTAAACTAGATGATTTAGTCTAGGATATTGCTATAGACCAACAAATGAACATCGTTGCCGGCAGCCCTAAAAGAATACCCGCTAATCTGTCCCATCAAGAGCTTTATACACTTCGGCCTCAACCCCTCCCCAAAGCTGCAGTATATTCAGATCTACAAACGGGAGTATCTGCGAACAAACCATTCCCGCCACCCCTTTCTCCCGGTCCGCCCACCACCACAGGTTCGCCAGTCCGGCCCAATGCGCCGTCGCAGTCGACCGCCCCGTTGGACCACCATTACTCAGCATAAACGTCAGTCCCCATCCCTGTGGTGGGTTTCCAGGGACAGGATATAGTTCGGGAATTGGGTTCGTCAGGTCGGGCTTCGATGCCGGGATCGGCTGTCGACTGTAGTTGGGCATATGGGGGATCTGGTTGCTGAACATGGTCTCGACTGTACTGGGGAGAAGGAGGCGGGTTCCAGTAATAGGACAGGTTCCTTCGTTGAGGAGGACGGAGAGGATTCCTGCGTTCACGCTTCTTGTCAGTGCCGGGTTTTCCAGAAATTCGGGCGGAAGAGCTGTGGACGTACTGCAATACTCCTGCGGCTTCGCAAACATCCCTGCGCCGCCGCTGTTAAAGACCCGTTTCACCTCTGCTGGGTTGCCGAGATCAACGACTAGTGGTGTTCGAAGAAGATGATCCCGAGGCCGGAGGGTGCCGTTGTGGTCTCGATGATTCATATACGCCAGTCTCGACCGCATCTCCTCGGTTGGGATCATCGACATATGCTTGATGCCCAGCGGCTGGAAAATATGGCGCTGGAGATATTCGTTCAGGGTCAGGCCGGTTGCGCGCTCGAGCGCGATGCCGGCCCAGTCAATACCGACCTGTGTAGGGTTAGCACGTCGATACCAGCAGACGAGTAGGGCAAGGTAGGAGATACCCCGTATTCCCACCCCTCCCCCGGCTGGAACAGCAATGGCGTCCTAACATCCTCGATCCGGCCGGAGAACTCGTCCAGGCCGGCTGGGTAGGACCACTGTCTCAGTCGGTCGTTGAAGAAGCTATATCCAAAGCCCGCGGTATGGGTCAGCAGCATCCGCAGCGTGATGGGATTCTTCTTCTCCTCCAAGGTGCCATCCTCCTTCAGCACGCCGAGGTCCCTCAGCTCTGGACAGAGCGACTCGATCTGCTCCTTATCGTCAAGATTCAGGATACTTTTCTCTACGAGCTGCATGCATGCAATGCCGACGAGCATCTTCGTGCACGACGCGATCCAGAAGACCGTGTCTAGCGTCATGGGCTCGACTGAGTCCACGCCTCTTTTCCCCGCCGCGTGCGCGAATAGCTCCTGTCCATTCTTGTCCACGATCACAACCGTTACGCCAGGGATGCCGGTTTTGGAGTCGGAGCAGGCGGCGTCGACGAGATCGCGGAGGGCGGACACGGTCTGCTCGGTGAAGGGCATGGTAATGGCGGCAAGTCTGTGTCTGTCTGTTGATAGTTTGAGATTTCGAACAGAAGGGGGGGGCCTGACGGGTATCAAAATCTCCGATTTGACGAGATGGCTTAGACTGAAGTAAAAGCGGGGTATTCAGAGATGCAGAGCTAACAAACATTTGCATTGCTGAAGCTGGCACTACATGCAGGCCAATTAATATCTCCTCTGCTATGCATTCCCCGTGATACTGCTCCAGCTAGCTGAGGGGGAGGGGGTAAGCTACGCCACCACCACCACCTCGGCGCTTAGACAATGGCTTGGGATCGATCCATAGCCACCATTCAGCCGTGGCCATGATCTGTGTTAGCACTGACCAGCGCTTCTTGGACTCACCATGACTTGATCGGCGTAGCATCCCCTACATATTTAGTGAATTGACTGACTCTCCCATCATGACCATAACCACGGGCACACGAGCGGGGTTTGCAGACCCGCGGTCAACCGTCTGCAACTCTGCGGAACCGCAGTGGAGCGCGACTCGACGTGAACCTCCGTTAGGGCCCAATTGGGACCCGCCAGCGAGTAGGAGAGCCAGTGGGCAGCGCGGGGAACAGGGCCCATCACGGGCTCGATCGATAGCCGGAGAGGGGCCCGGCTGCCTCGGGGGATCCGTTGGGGATCCGTTTGATCAGCGCTAACTACAAAGTACGACGGGCAATCAGTGCAGGGATATAACCCATTGGCTATCACGATCTGTGAAACCTGACCTCTTCATCGAGGTAACAGACATTGTGTAAGCCCAGCCGGAGATGCATGCTTGGAGAAGGACAAGGCAACGGTATAAAAGAGAGAAATTCCCCATCAAGTAGTATAGCTAGAACAAACCGGGTCTCATCATAGAATCCTGTCAGTTTACAGTCTATCAGATACTCTATCATATACAGTCTTCCATCTCGCCCAAGTCAACCAAAATGGGCAGCATTCAAGACCCGGACCCTGTGTCCATAACCCCGTCCCAATCCCCATCGGCCCCCAAGAAATTCTCCACCTCCCTTACGGACTACTCAACGATTCATACCATCAAGACGGGTCCATATGCCGAGGATCTCGACGTTGATGCCCTAATTGTTGGGGCCGGATTTGGTTCGTCTTGTCTCTCCTTTCAGCCGTCCACCACCCTTTGTACTATGCAGTCTAACCCATCATGTCTTTGCGCAGCCGGTATCTTCATGCTCAAAACCTTGCGAGATCGGGGTCTTCATACTGTCATATTCGAAGCCGGTAACGACATCGGCGGCACCTGGCGCTGGAACTGCTACCCGGGCGCTGCAGTCGACTCGGAAGTCCCCGAGTATGAGTTCTCCTGGCCTGAGGTCTATGAGACGTGGAACTGGAAGAGTAATTACCCGACATATAAAGAGCTCCGGGAGTACTTTGACCATGTCGACAAGGTGATTGGCGTCAAGAAGGACTGCGCATTCAACAGCGTCGTTGTGGGGGCCGAGTTTGATACCGGGTCTGGCAAGTGGAGTGTGCGTACCGCTGACGGGAGGGTCAGTAAGTGCAGGTTCTTGGTGCTGGGGACAGGATTTGTATGTTCGCTATCTCCTCTCTCTTGTTTGGTCATGGCCGTGGTCATGATCGTGCCCTAGCCCTGATCGTAGTATGGCTAATGAGCTTTCTGGGATAGGCCGCCAAACGCTGGATCCCTCCCTGGCCAGGCCTCGACAAATACCGCGGCATAATCCACCACAGCTCCTTCTGGCCAGACCGTGAAATTGATGTACGCGACAAACGATGCGCCGTCATCGGCACCGGTGCATCAGGCGTGCAGATCACCCAGGCATGGGGTCCAGTCGCCGCCTCCCTAAAGGTCTTCCAGCGTACACCGAACCTTGCCATCCCCATGCGCCGCCGGCCATTGAGCGCCGAAGAGCAAGGACGGAGCAAGACATTCTACCCGGAGCTCTTCCGGTACCGGGAGACCAGTTTCGCGGGTTTCCTCTACGACTGGGCGGAGAAGAATACTTTTGACGACACCGCTGCTGAGCGCGAAGCCTCATACGAAAAGGCATGGAATGAGGGCGGGTTCCGTTTCTGGGTGTCGATCTACAAGGACAACCTGTTCAACCCAGAGGCGAATAGGGAGTCTTACAACTTCTGGTGCAAGAAGGTTAGGTCTCGCATCGGGGACCCGGTCCTCAGGGAGAAGCTGGCCCCGAAGGAGATGCCGCACTACTTCGGCGTCAAGCGACCTTGTCTGGAGACAAACTACTACGAGCAGTTCAATCGCGAGTCTGTTGATTTAGTGGATATCAAGGAGAATCCGATTAGCCACTTTTCAGAGACGGGGATCGTCCTCCAAGATGGGACAGAGCATGAGGTCGACGTCGTGGCGGTTGCTACTGGATTTGTGAGTAAGCCTGTTTCTCTCGTCCGCTCAGTCCTGTCTGGTTCGTTCACTAGTGAAGGGTCCAACGCTGACGGTATGGTGCGGATATAGGATGTTGTCACCGGCGTCATGACCCAACTCGGCCTCAAAAGTATTGAAGGCGCAATACTTGATAAAGAATGGGCTCCCGGCGCGCAGACCTACCTCGGACTCACCGTCAGCGGGTATCCCAATATGTTCCACATCTACGGTGCTCACGGTCCAACACTGCTCAGTAACGGGCCGACGACGGTCGCTGTGCAAGGCCGCTGGATCGCGGACACAATAGCTAAGATTGAAGCGAATGGTGTCAAGTATATCAATCCAAAGAAGGAGGCCAGTGAAATGTGGAAGAAGCATGTACTGGAACTCAATGAGAAGACACTGTTCCCAACGACCACCTCTACCTATATGGGCGGGACCATACCGGGAAAGGTGTACGAGCCCGTGTGCTATGCCGGTGGGATTCCGGCGTACGTGAGGGAGATCCGGGAGGCACTGGATAACTGGGAGGAAGGGTTTGATATCGTCAGGGAGGCGGCAAGGTTGTAGCTGCAGTCGAGTGTTTCTGCTATCAGGTGAACTGTGAACTGATCCCTTAGCTTTAGCTGCAATATATATTATGAGTAGCATTATAATCTCCTTTTGGCTCGGGACAAACATATATCCATTAGGTCTACTGTGTATCCCTATGCTTTACTGATGTTAGGCAAGAGCCAACTTTTACATCGATCACAAATCCATTCTCATTTAGGCGCAGCTAACGCTCATTAAGAAGCTCCGAGATACGTCTTTCAAACCCATCGGCAATATCCTACATTCGACAGTAACAATCCAGAACCCTAGAAAATACATTCAAATACCTCCAAAATATCCAGACCAGAAAACAAGAGCCCACCACAGCAGACCTCTGCCTCGCGTTCTCCTGCAATAGATTCAACCCAGAGCCCATAGACACTTGAACGTGCCGGTCGTTCTCGTGTTGGAAAAGCAATGCCCGCAAAAGAGACAATGCGTGCACGGCAGTCCTGCAACAAATGCAGCAAGTTCTCTCCATGTTTCGGACGCTTGTGTACGCAAACAGGCTCCTAAAATGTTCCAAGCACTATATCAGAAATGTTGATAGAAGGATCTATTAGAGCTAGATAAACTACAGTAGAGAGCAGTTAATTTGGCTGAGATACGCATTGTTGCCAATAGCTTTAATTATTAATGCAGTTAAATTAGGTGAGCGAGCAGCTAGGAAAACAAAAAGAGGGAACAAGGATAAATTATCCCACTGGCACATATACAAGCATATGGACAAAAAGTTCATAGGCTGCGTTGTACATCTACTCAGCCAATGTCAGGCTCAACGCCCAGTGCGCCTCACCCTCAATATCGACAACCTCCTCCCACGCAAGAAAGCCAACACGCTCATACAACCTCTTTGCCTTTTCATTCTCGCGCGCCACCAGAATAATAACCGTTGCATTAACTTTCTTTGCCATGCTCTCCTTGTGGACCGTTCTGATACCAGCCTCAAGCAGCCGCTGCCCATTTCCTACTCCACGTTCTTCGGGAAGGACGTACATGCCAAAGAGGATATAGACAACATTTGAGCCATCAGGAATGAAGGCAGCGTCTCTTGCTGCTTGCTCGAAGTCAATATGTTTGAAAAGTTCCCACGGAGCACGGGTTGCTTTCTCATCGTTGATGGGGAAGACCGGTCCCATCAGAGTGAGCTGGCCGAGCCAGGCTCGCTTCATAAGCATGTTCTCGTCATCATCCAGCCTGGCGCCGATATTCTCGGTCGTGATATCTGGAGATAGCGCAATGAAGATTGTTGCGAGCGGATTCAAGACTCGGCTTGTCCAGGTCTTGTCGTCGAACTGGGCTTCGCGGGCGTAGGTCGAAGTGAATGCTTCCGGGCTGCGCTGAAGAGCAGCAAGGCGAAGGGCTCTGTACTTCGCTACTATTTCTGCGAGAGATTCGGTTGTTGAGTATTGTTTTGGAATCTGGATTATCGCGGCTGATTTCGACATCTTGAAGTGGTTGAAACCAGGCTGTGAGGGTATGAGTCAGAAGAAAAGAGGGATCGGGGAGGAATACGAGGGGAACGTTGCATCAGGCGAACACGTACATTTATACTGTGAGACTGGCTGCCACCTATGTCGACGAATCTGACGCCATTCTACCTGCCCCGGCTGCCATGCTCTTATGAAGACCGGTATAAACCAACACAGCCTAGAACTCAACATTGTCCGCCTCTCTCCAGGCCCTCTGTAGCCTTTCAACTCCCTTTCTCAACGGCCAAGCACGCATATCTTTCATGTGCTCAATGATTTTCAGCAGTGCATTCCGTTCGGCCAGATCGGTGAAGTACTCGCCGTAGAGCAAAATGGAGATAACCGCATTAACGAGCGCCGGCATCCGCCTCGAGACGTCGACCGCGATACCGCAGAGATTGAGCACGATACTCCGCACGACGGACTCGGTTTTGCGGTGCATGCTGCGCGGCACGTTGCTCTCTCTTTACATTTTATGAGTTAGTAGTAGAATGCCTTGGGGGATGTCTGGTCGTACAGTAAACGTGGATTCTCGGCGATCAATATCATCCTTGCCATCTCTAAATGCTGCACGCCGGTCACCTGCGCATCGGTGGCGTACCAGACGGTCGGAAAGATCTCGCCATTGGTTCTGTCGGCGAGTCTGTGGAGGATCGGGGTCAGCTGAGACGAGTAGGTGATTATGAGCTGCTGCTGCTGGTGTCTCAGGCGTTCTGCCACCCCCAGAACATAGAGGTTAGCTGTTTCCCAATCAATCCGCTGAGATTCGGGTCAGGTAGCAAAAAGCAAAGGCAAAGCAAGTCGTCACTGGAAACGGTGTAAAGCAAAGCAAGCAGGAAAGGCGTATGTACCGTATTCACTAAGAGTTCTATCTCCCCAGCACCACCTGGTCACCTCCCCTGCATGCATTATCATCTTATTCGCAACTGTCCCGCTCTCCCAATCCTGTGCCGTGAATGTAAGGCAGGGAGCACGCTTTCTTGTCAGTGCGTAGTAAACCTCCTGGCGGATGGCGATCCAGTATGCTGCCACGGCTAGAGGAGAGCGCTGCAGGGGCGAGGAGGACGATATCATGGTCTGGATGATCGATTGGGTGATAGCGAGAAAATTTACCTGTTCCTGCCTCGGGCTGTCTCCCTCACCTGCATTCTCAGCACCAACGTTGCTTTCAGTGAGGAAGGAGATGGGATTCGTCCCCGTCTCTTCCATTTCCTCCTCCATCTCTTCGTACTGCCGTAATATGATCGCCGCGCACATGAGATTTTCCTGCTCGGTGGGATCGCCGATATCGTGAAACGAAGACAGCCCGGGGATGCATTTGAGCATGTACTCGACCGCGGACGACGTCGAGAGGTCCCGCAGGAACTGACCGTGGTACTTGATATTCCCCTCTGGCGTTCTGTACTGAGGGAGCCGGCTAAGATGCCGTGCAGAGACAGCAAATATGGCATTGAGGAGAGATGGATACCGGCTTGTCTGGGCTCGCAGTGGGACGACTTGTCGGAAATGGGATTGGGGGTCGCAGTGATCGAACTGGCCGGTCGTTAGACAACGTAGGGCCGGTGCAGAGCAAAACAAAAAAAAAAAAAGAAAAGAAAAGAAAAAAGAAAAAGAAAAAAAGACACAGAGAGGGGCGGTAAGGAAGTCAGACTCACCCAGGGGGAAAGCTCCTCTATAAAGTAACGAAGCAGGCAGGATTCTTCAATGGGAGCCAGCGGCTGGTAAAGGGAGGAGGCCGGACTGTCGATGCTGGAGTAGGGGCTCTGGGGGCTTGAAGGGATGCTATAATTCCCTCCTTGAACAGATACAGAGGAGACATGCTGTCCCTGGTCACCCACTGCGGCGGAGACAAGCCAATTAAGCCGCGTTAGTGATGTATGCCCGTCAGCAGCCCCTCGTGAGAGGATTGCACTCTCGAGGCCAGAGTCCTCAGTCCGGGCTCGAACATTGGTCCTTCCTTCGCCGACGCAGTCCTGGTCTTGTGGATGGACCAGACTCGAGTCCAGACATGTCTGCCTGGGAATATGGGCGAGGTTCGGTTCGACTGCATCTGCTTCCTCTGACAACACCGACGCCTGATCCCGATTCAGCCTACCCGGATTAGGGCTCGCACCTTGCTGAGTGCCCTCGGCGGCTGATTTAGACCCCCTCCACTTCCGCGGCTGGCTATTTACCCATGTCTGATCGGCTGCAAACGTGTTTCCATGGAGATCGTGTTCCTTCGACACCCGGCCGTGCCGGAAGACAGCCTTGCGCTCTACGGGGATACATTCTATATTTCGAGATTGACAGCGGCCACATTTGGGTTTTTGCTTATCGCCTAGTAGGTAAGGTTAGTAATGATAAAGTCAGTACGGTAATTGCTTCTCTATGATGATGATTTAGGTGGTCGAATTACATTTAATGTGCCTTGCTAGGATTATCATGTTAGCGCCGGTGTTTTATATAACGGAAGAGGTGTAGAAGTACCGCGACAATTCGAACAAGGGAGTTTTGGCGCCGCCATCTCTTTTGTCTGAGGATATGATAATGTGCAAGTGAAGGAGAGCCGCCGTCTCCTACCTGAAAGGGTCCAAGCTGGCGGTTGGGGCATAGAGCGGCGCAACCTGCCATTAATGAAGATCGAATGCGGGGTATAAAGTGGGGGGAATTGGGCATGCCAATTGGAGGGCTTTTTTACTTTTTTAGGAGGATTTTTCCCTTTCCAGGTCTAACAATATTCCATTCGATACTATAAGCGGGTTGGCTACATGTGGGCTGCACAGCCTACATATAGACCACATATAGACCACATATAGACTACAAATAGACTACAAATAGACTACAAATAGACTACATTATATGTAACAACGTCTATTGATCTATCAGGACTTTTTCATGAAGGATAGGATGTGAACTCAACTCTACTGACCATTGAACCGCTACGTGAGTCCCCAAACCCCCTGCCAAATGCCTTGGAGGCTCAGGCCCTACGCTGGAGTATATGGTAGCCGAGCGCCTTACGGGCCTCAGAAATGGTAGCCCCGTTGTTAATCCTTTCACGAATGCCAGCCTCGGCTTCCTCGATTGCTCGAGCCACCCGAGTCACTTCGTGGACTCGCTCTCGAGGCACGATCACAACTCCGTTCGCGTCCGCGACCACCAGGTCTCTCGGGGCGACGTGGACCTGGCCGAGCCCTACAGGCTCGTTGACGGCTCCTACCTGCACGCGGTCCTTGCCAGTTCACATCCATCGCCCGGCCGTGAAGATCGGATACCATTCATTGATCGCAAGATTGACGTCCCGACATACTCCATCGATCACGGTCCCTGCAATGCCTCTGAGCCCTGCGTACTGTGTCAAAATATCACCCCAAACAGTGCAGTCTGTGCGGCCGCCGTTGTCGATGACCACCACGTCGCCCGCGGCGACGTCGTCGATAAAATCGCCGACGCTGCCCGGCGGATGGCCGGCTGGGACGTAACGCACTGTGAAGGCGGGTCCGACGGTGACCTAGTTCTCGTTTGTCGGTGTCAGCGGTAGGATTCCAAACGCTTGCCCGGCGATCCCGAGCCTGTCGAGCGCGTCCGACACAGCCGGGGTGTCCAGGCCGGCAAAGAGCGCGACCAGTTCTCGGTCCTCGCTGCTGGCTGGCTTGGGCCGGCTCTGGGCGTGGTTATTCTGCCTGGACTCATTGGACGCAGCCGCAGCCGCCACGGATAGGGTCTTCGCGTGGATGGCTTCAAACTTCGCATCATGCATGACCTCAGACACAGGCTTGCCGGCGCGGACATTTCGATCATGAGTCTCTCGCGGTGGTCGATTCGCTCGGCCAGTTTCAGCACATCCTCGATATGCGCCTGGGGAATGAAGACCGTCCCGCAGTTATCGGCGATCACATAGTCTCCCTCCTGAACGGTGACGCCTCGCATCTGCACCGGGATCCCTGAAGCAAGCTGCACCAACCGGCTACGCCCGCTGATCATGGTCACATTCCTCCCATAGACAGGGTATCCGACCTCGCGGCTGCCGTCGATGTCGCGGCACATGCCGTCAATCACGGTCCCACGGATTCCCTTGACCTTGGACGCATTGGCGATGATATCGCCCCAGCAGGAGACGCCTTCCAGTCCGCCCGAGATGACGAGGACGCGGTCATCGGTCGTGATTGCGTCTATGACAGGAGTGAACGGGTGCGCAGTGGCCGCGGTCCCAGTCTTGGGACCGACCTTCACGGTGCTGGCCAGGCCGACGATCTTGGGGCATTCCCAAAGGGGACGCAGCCCGTAGGTGGCGCCTTTGAGGTGTAGGAAGTCTAGCGCGTCAGAGACGGCGTTGGTGTCAAGGGCCGCAAGGCGGGTGAGGTTGGAACTCATGGCTGCGATAGTTGAGCACTAGATGAGTCGCCGTCAGATCCTTGGTCTCTTCTCTTCTATTTATTTTGTCTTTTCAGCGTATCGCTTGTTCTGGTGCACTGCATAGCGGAGTTTCCCAGGCCGCTGAGGGAGAGACGGAGTGCAGCCTCCGCACGGACTCTTCATCCTACTCCGAGGTCAAAAGATGCGCTTTTCGGGCTGGAAAACCAGCTAGGGCTTTAAAGATAAAAAGTCACCTCTATGGGGTATCTGATCCACTTATCATCGTGAGCATAAAGGCATCATAATGGATGCAACGCACCTGGACGAGAAGAGTGGCAGCGCCGAAAATGTCGAAAACTGCGCGATCATTACTACCATCGACGAGATCCAGGTCCTTGGACTTGCGGCCGAGGATGCGGCTTTCTACCGCAGTTTCTCATCTGAGAGAAGGAGAAAGGTGATGCGCAAGGCACAGTGAACCTCAACCCCTTCTCCAGGCTGCACAGCATCCAGACTAACATTGGACACTACTGCAGATCGACCTGCGACTTCTTCCCTGTTTGACAATCTTGTACTCGATCTCGCATTTGGACCGCGCAAATATTGGAAACGCGAAGATCCTGGGACTGACTGAAGACTTGGGGCTGAGCGGATTGCAGTACAATATCGCGCTGAGTCTCTTCTTCATCCCCTATGTGCTTCTTGGTGGGCGTTCCAAAAGCATGAGCGTCCTACCCATCACTAACTGGTGATCAGAGGTGCCCAGCAACATCCTGCTCAAACGCTTTACCAGGCCCTCAGCGTACCTGGGCACTTTGATAGTCAGCTGGGGCACCATCCTGACATTAACCGGCATCGTCCGGAACTTTGGCGGGTTAGTAACGATGCGGATTCTGCTAGGCGTATTCGAGTACGTTCTGCCCTCCCTCTGGTCTCTAGTCGCTAACCTCACCGGCGCCAGAGCCGGCTTCTTCCCCGGGTCTGTATACCTGTGTTCTCTGTGGTACATGCCGCGCGACCTAGGCACGCGCGTAGCCTCGTTTTTCAGTTCCAGCGCGCTTTCCGGCGCATTCTCCGGCCTTCTCGCGGCGGCAATCAGCAAGATGGACGGCGTTGCTTGGTATGCGGGCTGGCGCTGTATTTTCATTTTCGAAGGTCTCATCACAGTTGTCTTGGGGCTCATGTGTTTTCTCTGTCTGGTTGACTCTCCTCAACTGTCGAGCAAGTGGTTAGACCAGGATGAGATCCGGTTCCTGCAGATCCAGCACTTTATCAATGAAGGCGGCCAGTTCAGGGAGGAGCAGCAGAGGACAACATGGAGTGACGTCTGGGGCGTCATGCGCAACTGGAGGCTGTACCTGCTGGCATATGTCATGATGTACCAGTCTGCTTGCAACTACGGTGGGTCACTTCCCTGCCTTGCCCTAACTCTGGCTTCGTCGTCGACAAATTACTTATCTATTCTGTTGTCCAGGAACAAAATTCACTCTGCCGACGGTCACAAAGGCCATGGGCTTCACTGACATCAACGCCCAACTCATGACCGTTCCTCCTTACATTGCCGGCGCTCTCGCTGCTATTATCTTCTCAAAACTCTCCAATCGCTGCGCCTGGCGCATGCCGTTCGTCGCCATCCCTCTACTCCTCATCATAACCGGGTACACCATCGTCCTCGGTCTAAAGGGAAACCTAGCCGCCCACGTTGGCCCTGGGTTCTTCGCACTCACCATCGCATGCATGGGCATCTACCCGACGTATCCAGCCACGGTGTCCTGGGCAATCAACAACTTGGCTCCCTCAAAGCGCCGCGCAATTAGAAGCGCCTTTAATATTTGCATGGGCAATACGGGCGGGATCATCGGGAGCTACATGTACCTTGGTCGCGAGGCGCCGATATACCCTATAGGGTTCGGGCTTAGTTTGGCGTTTGGGGTGAGCGGTTTGATTGTCGCGTTGACTCTGGAGGGCTGGTTCTGGTGGGCTAACAGGAGAAGAGGGAGGATGAGGGAGATGGAGATCAGAGAAGTGTATACTGATGAGCAGCTGTTGGCCATGGGAGACCGGTCGCCGCTGTTCAGATATATGCTGTAGGCTGTATGATTTTGCTCATCTGCGGCGGGAGAATACGGTAACTGGTAGCAGGCTATCGATACTGTAGGATATGTAGCAAAAACCGTACGCAGAGGTAAATGTGATATTGCCGTAAGACCGCCGTGCGTCAGCTTACTAGAATGGATATGTTGTTTGGCTGTCGTTTTAGACGGTTTCTTGCTGATAAAGTGAACCTCCTTGCAATCACAATAAGCTCTAGTCTGCACCTGTTTACACTGTAGAGACAGAGGAATGGGATCCTGTTCTTGCAACCCGCAATTCCGCCGTATACCACTGATGCAGTGCCCTGGCATCATACCCCATGGCCACCGTATCAAAGACGTTGAGATGCTCCCTGCACGATGCCCCGTCATTCGACAGCCGACCAACCCACTTTCCATGCCGTCTAGCTGCTCCCACGATTCTATCAATGGCATCAATAAATTCGGGCTCGTCCCCGCGTGCGGGGACATAGCCCAGGACTGATAGGGCGAGGTCGTTGGGGCCGATGAAGAGCATATCTGAATGGACGAATCAGCAAAATAGGACAAGACAACTTAGAGATTCCGCGCAGCAGCTTAAAGACTGGCAATGTGCGTACCGACACCTGGAACAGCACAGATCTCGTCTACATTCTCCACGCCCGCCGTCAACTCGATCTGAACACAGACCAGGATCGTCTCATTCCCCGTCTCCATGTACGTCGGCAGGTCAATGCCGTGCGCGATTGCCGGGAACGCTGAGCCCTGCGCGCGTCTTCCCTGCGGGGGGAATCTGGAGTCCGATACAACGGCGCGAGCTTGCTGGGCCGTATGGACCTGTGGGATGAGGATCCCGCTGCCAAATAGGAACGGACTATCAATATCGCCAACCGTTGCTTGAACCTGGCAAGGCGTGATTGTTCTTCGAGGGCTCACTTACTGCGCGCCCGCGTCAAGAGCCCGTTTGATCAAGTCCCCATGCGTCATGCGGACGCGGACAAGCGGCGAGACGCCCAACGCCGCAATTGCGGCCGTAGCGCTGTGCATGGAGTCGTCACTGATATGGCCGTGCTCGCAGTCGATGATGATGCCCTGGTTCGTGGTCAGTATCAGTAGCCTGCTTTTTCATCAAGTGGGACTCCAACGTCGAGACCGGTCTGGGCGACTATTTGCGCTGTACGGAATGAGGGAAGGCCCAGAAATGTCATGATGGGCTTTGCATTGGCGCGGAGGGCGTTGAGAAGTCGCAGTCGCGGGTTGTGAGATGGGGGTGCCATAGTGATCAGGCTGTCCTGCTCCTGCAATTAATGGCGGGCACGCTGGACATCGTCAGATGCTGGCTTTATCAGGTTACTGCCTCATGTCAATATCACCGCCAGAGGTCTTTCCATTGCCGGTCACTCATCTACAAGGCCACGGAATTTTAGGGCCCGTCTCTCGGAGAGACAGGCTCCGTACGCGTAGGCGTACACATACTAAGAAGACTAAAGCAATTAAGCGCTGGCATTTTGGTTGCTAAACACGTCCTTCCCCGCTCCAGCCCCTCCTCATCGAAGACCTAAAAGAAACTAGCGCATTATGCTACACCATGATCGAGGGAACTGGCGAATTGCGGGAAAGTCATATACTACCCTCCGTTGGGGCGTCGTCCCCTGAGGGCCAAGCCTATTGCTTCCACGATACAGTGTATTTGCACCATCCTAAGCAATAGTTACCAGGTACCGCAGGTACAGCATTACTATGGCCCGCTCATGCGAATTTTGTCGCAGGCGCAAAATCAAGTGCGATGCCAGCAAGCCCACCTGCGCCACATGCCGCAGTAGCAATCGGTTGTGCGTCTACCACAGCGGCCCTCGGCGGCCCGTATCGAGTCTCTTGAGAGCGAGAAGGCGGCGCTGGAGCAGACGCTGCTCCGTCTGAAGAGCCTGGATGAGGCCGAGAGGGGCGCTCTGCTTGAGTCAATGACGGTGTGGCACGGCCGTGTGACGGTACGCCTTCCAGAATACGGGCCAGACAATCCGTTGAACTGCCAGGGCCCTGGGGGCCTTGAGGACAGCCAGACGGCCCGTATGTCCTGTGCAGATGGGAACGTCACCGAGAACCACTCGCACGATGGCGACGGGAGCACGTCTACCCTCCAGCAGACCGGCTCCTCGACGAATGAGGGGATCTCCAGCTCGACCTCGGTGGTCCAAGTCAGCAGGCCAATGCGGACTGCTGGGTCAGGGCTCGCGCCAGGAACCACTGCAGACGCGCGGCGCTACCAGTTGATCGCAAACGCTGCGATGCAGAGGCAGCAGGAACACCGCCTGCGCGGCCTGATCACTATACGAGGTATCCCCGCGGCCCTAGTCCTCCATCTGCTTGATCTTCAATGGAGCCGGCAGCACCATAGATTCCTGCTAACATACCGGCCGACGTTCATGCGAGAGCTGGAACACGGCGGGCCATACTGCTCCGACCTCCTACTCTATACGGTGCTCGCATGTGCCTCAAAGTTTTCCGAGCAGCCGGATCCGGAGACGGGAGAGCGTTTCTTCGCCCGGTGCGACGAGCTCTTGCTGCAAGACGGGTTGCTGACCCAGTCGAGTATACCGACAGTCGTTGCGCTGATCATGCTAGGGTCAACATTTATCGCCCGAGGCATGGCCTCAAAGGGCTGGTTATATACCGGGTATGCGATGCGCATGATCTACGACCTGGATCTGCACACAGAGACCTGCTGTGAGGTTAGCAGGGATAATATCGAGCAGATTGAGATCCGCCGCCGTGTCTTTTGGGGCGCGTTTGCCTGCGAAAAGCTGCAGAGTCTCTATCTCGGCCGACCTCCCACCATTCGACTGCAGGATGTCCATGTCCCACAGGAATTTCTGGACACTTTTGAGGAGCTGGAGCCATGACAGCCTTATAGCGATGGAGAAAGCTGCGAAGACAGCGGCGGTGTCCCGGTTTCGTGTGCGCTACCGTCCACATACTCGGTATCTGTCTTCCAACGGCTCTGTCTCCTGTCTCAGATCATGGCCCAGATCATCGACAGGGTGTACTTTGTCGGGTCGACCCAATCAAAAGCCCGCCATGAGATCCGCCCTCTTGATGATGCCCTCTCAGCCTGGTACCGTGACCTGCCCGCGCATCTCACGTACGAGCCCTGGAGAGCGGACCTTAAACCACCTAGGGTCGCGCCCAACCGGATCATCCTGCTGACAACCTACCACGCGCTCATTATCCTGCTCCATCGCCCCTTTATCACCACCTCGGCTCCGGCTCCAGCTTCCGCTGCCACTGACCCTCCAGTTTCGGCTGCCTCGTGGCAGCGCTGCGCAGCAGCAGCTCGTCATATCACTGCCCTAGCCCTCAGCTACCGGTCTGTCTACCCGCTACGCAAATCAAGTTACTTGCTGAGCTATGCAGTCTACGTGGCATGCACGATTTACGTGCTCGCTACGGCATCGCTTACACTCGGAAGTGAAGCACATGCCGAATCCTCAACGTTGTTGAGCTCAAGCCTAGAATGCCTAGATGCGCTTGCTATACCCAACTCTGGAACCGCGGACACGGCGCGCATTATCCGTAGGCTCATGGCCGCCAATGGTGTGCAGGAATCACCGCGTAAGTATTCTCCCGTCTTAGATGGAAAGACCTTACCCAAGCACTCTTCAGTCCACCGGATGCTGACGCAGTCGGTTCTCACGCTAGCGGCCGTAAAGCCCCAAGCTTCAGCTACTGCTCTAGCGGCAGCGCCGGATCCGGCCTGCCGCAGTGCTTGGTCTGGGCAATTCTCTAGCTCAAGCTTTGATGGTGCAAATACTGGCGGGTTTGAACAGCTGCAGTCGGCTGCCTTTCAAGATTTTTCTCAGCTCGGCCAAGATTTGCTGTTTGGGTTCATGAACGAGAATATGCCTCCTATGACCTCGACCTTCGGTGTTGACGAGTCTGTCCCTTAGCCAGTACATCCTTGCCGGACGTGGTGTTGTAGGCCCGGCAACCAACATCACTGCGGTGACTGCGGTGCCTTCTCCCAGAGTGTGATGTATCAGTCACGACATCGCATTTTGATTGACTATACAATACTGCGGAGCTTTAGGACATGCAAGCCAATCTAAATACAATCAAGCGCCCTGTTTCAGAGGCGACCGATAATCTTGAAGCACTGGTTTGAGGTTGGGCAACCCTGAACTGTTACTCAGACGTACTCTCAGAAACAAAAATGATGAAGAAGACTAAGAAAGCGCAGTTGATTCGAAAATTTGCGTATAGAAAAATTGCATATAGTCGTGTTTAGGTTGGGTTCGTTACGCAATATAATTTCCAGACTTCATGCATATAGTATAATATTCCTAGGCCTCACTTCAGCCAATACTCTGGCTGTATATAAAACAACTCTTTTTCCTTTCGTACAGAAATCGGCCGAGTGGCCTAGTGGTAAGGCGTCGCTTTCCGGTAAGGGTTACGGCGAAGATCGGGTGTTCGAATCGCTCCTCGGTCGTCGATTTTTATTTTCTTCCCGTCGATCTCCTGCACAACAAATCGGTATTTCTCGTCTTATTATTCTTTCTTCTTTTGGAGAGAAAAAAAAGAAAGAAAAGAAACCCCCCTCTCCTTCCATATTAGAGGCACATCTCGACCTTGATACCCCGAATATCATTGCATTCGCTCCCTCAATGACGGCTGCTGCGCCTCGACTCCTCTCATCTCAAACGGGGATTGGATGTGCTTCAGGACCGTCCGCTACTCCGTGCTCTGGATGGTTATGGCTGCTCGACTAAGTCTGTAAGTGTTTGATTGAATTTCCGTGCTATACCAGTCCTGATATCATTAGCCACTCTCATCGACTACAACTCCAGCGGTACCTACCCGAATACGCATACGCCCATGTCAGATCGGATCGCGCATACTCCATCTACGGACTTCACCCGTTTACCACGTATGCGTTTCGAGAATGACAGTTTTTGAGCGAATCTGTACACATCCAAGCGTCATGTTTGGAATCGAGTAAGCTCTGTGAACTTGTTGCCATACATAAATAAAGCAAACATCACGCTCGAAAACCGAGCACTACAAACACCGGCAAACGAACGCTACCAGACCTAACCATCAATCATGACAACTTTACTCCTCTTGACGATACTTTCTGTCCTGGGCCAGTCAGGGCAGGTGACTGCCGGTCCAACAACGCAATCAAACGCCTCCAGGCCTTGCGTCGACATGATCCTGCCCATCCCCATCACCGCAAACAACTCCATCTACGACGTCCCCCGTGTAGATAACAACATCGACGCCGTCGACTACGTCTGGGATCTCGACCACTGGTCCGCTCCCAATCTTACCGAGCGTATCAGAGGCGCAAGACCCGTGCACGAGACTTTTGCAATCAGCGCCCAGCTCTGCGTTCCTCAGGACTCCAATAAAGTGGGTATTCTGCAGATCGCGACGCATGGGTTTGGATTTGACAAGCGGTATGCTCTTTGGCTTGATACCATCGCAAGTAGGGCTGACTCCCTCTCGCAGCTACTGGGACGCCGAACTACACCCGGACAAATACTCCTACGTCGACGCCGCGCTGAATGCCGGCTACTCGATCCTGACCTACGACCGGCTCGGTGTCGGCCACTCCGACAAGCCAGACGCGTACGAGATCGTGCAGGTACCCGTCGAGACTGAGATCCTGAAAGAGCTGGCGGTCCTCGCGCGCTCTGGTGACCTCGCCGGAAAAGCGTCGTCGATTCGAGTGCCCTCATTTGATAAAGTCATCCTTGTCGGCCACTCTTACGGCTCTGGCCTCACCATCGCCGTCCTAGCAAACTACCCTTCCCTTGCCGACGGCGCAGTCTCAACGGGGCTAATCCCCAACACCCAATTCGGCGCGGCCGGCCAGCGGGCCTTTGGTCTTGAGTACGCGCCTGCCAGCGATCCGTCCCGCTTCGGTGACCGGGGCAGCGGGTACCTTGTTCAAAGCACGGAGAGCAGTCTGCAGCAGATCTTCTTCAAGAAAGGATTCTTTGAGCCTGAATTGTTAAAGTACGCAAACGGCATCAAGGAGACCGGCACCGCAGGGGAGTTTGTGAGTTTCCCTGCGGCGCTAGCAGTGCCTGCTGCTGGATTCAAGGGGCCGATTCTGTTTGCCCTGGCCGAGTTCGATATGGGAACTTGTCTTGGCGACTGTAAAGGGACCTATAACTTGACAGCGTTGAGGGACGACATGTTTCCGCGCGCTGGCGATGTCAGTGTGCATCTTCAGCCCGGAAGCGGGCATGCATTAACAATGCATGTGAATGCGACGGGGCATTATGAGGCCATCTTTGCTTACCTGGGAGAGCATGGCTTGTAGATAACGGATTCAGTTACGATGTGCTACCTGGACGAGGGCTGACATAAATGGTGGGGAGGTGATGAGATGAAGAGGTCAGGAGAGAGAGAGCTGGTGGAGGTGCTTTGGTGGATAGCTTTCTGTCAAACATCGGAATAGCTACACATATTAGTGCCAGGAAATGAAAGAAACCGGGTATACAAAGCCTCAGAGAAAGAGTATAGGAAGAGATCTACAACACCATCCCAAGGATTAGGGCAAGCAAGGCCGCCCGACCTCAGAACCGTAGTCCACCTCCTACCCTCAATCCGACTGCTGCGTTTGTCCCATCTCTATCCTCTTCCTCACTGTCAGTGTCAGTTCCATCCTCCGCATCCCATGGCTCCCCGGCCACCAATCCGCCATTTACCCCCAGACTCTCCTTCTCAAACGCGTTCTCCAAGCTCTCGCACGCAACCCTCGTCTCATCCTCTTGAATTTCATTCGTCACCGAAATGGGCAACTCGAAGATGGTATAGTAGTCTTCTCCCTCCCACCGAAACGCCTGATGCAGAGTGATATTCCACTCCCCTCTCCAGTCCCCGTCATCCCCATCCTTGTCTCCATTTCCATCTCCAGAGCCGACAAAACACTTCGGCCAGACCCAGTTGACGTGTTTGACTGTCGATCCTGGTTCAAGGTCGAGGACTGGTCCGACGTAACCTGACTCTGAATCCGAAGGGTTGGTCCCGTTTGAGATGGTCAAGTTGCGCTCTATTTCGGTCGACGTCAGGAAAATGCTTATGCTGTGGAATTCCGTCGTCGCCTCGTCTTCGTCTTCGTCTGCGGAGAGGGCAAGTCGGCCATTCCCGGACACGTCGATTGCGATGTGTAGATTATCTAGGGTTCCCCTTTCCATTAAAGACGGTTCCTCTCGGCACTATCGGGAAGGCATACCTCCACCAAGCGGTGTATACGGCTGTGGCGCATCAATGATTGCCAGACCGGGGGTGTAAATTTGGCCGTTGACGATGGTGAAGGTCATTCTGCTATACCTCTACGTCTCAATAATGATTATTTTTCCGAACAGTAGGTTCAGGCAATTAGAAGAGGACCCGGACCCTGCGTGCATTTAAAAACTTGCCAAGGGATTTTCATTTCCGAGAGATGAATTAGGGCTGGATAGAGGCTCCACTCTGTATATTAATTAAGATGATGCAGTTGGGTTCGGACTGGACTCGATTCAAATTCAGTCCCTTGACGAATCGAGTTTAATGCCAAAGGTTCGATGACCCCTGTCCAAGAGCCCCTCCCTTTTTATTGGCGTGAAAATTGACTGAATGCTCGAGAGGTATTCTCAAAGCTACTCAAAGCTGCTGATATCGCTGTTTCTAGGACCGCTCTCATGCCAGATGCCCCAAAATCGTGATGATCAAGCACTATTCGTTGCAATGACTGGAGATCCATCAGATATTGGCACAAATACCCGTGATGACATGGAGGGCACAATCGACCACCGTCAAGACGCCCACCGGCGTGATATGCTGAGCACGTATTTTGCTATCTTTCTCCTTCAACAATGACGCTGTAAACAGCCCTTGAACTGGCCTGCCCTCTGACGTCTCCCAAAGACGAGTGAAGTGCACTGATGTTGACTGGTATAATAAGACGGCCATATTGCACTGTTTAAACCAGCCAAGATTTTCATCGCACAAGATTCAGCTTACCTTCGACCTTTGGTTTGCTATCGTTCACATAATTTGTTTACTGCTCAACCGTGACAGCTCCGGCTCCGCTGGCTACGGGATACTTGATCAGCATAGCCAGAATCCCACAAAAGATTCTGCAGAAATCACCTGCTGCTAGAGGCCCCTCGTTGTTGAGCGTCAGCAATTGATCACGAAGCGGGGTGATAACGTGCGCAGGCGTGTGGTCGCACGACAGGATATCGATTTGGAGAGCTGTGTGTTGGAATGTGCCACTGGATGTATGCCCAGTCGAGCCTCTAGGGTCCGTATACCATTAAAGCAGGGATGGAGAACCGGCCCGATTCATCTGAGTTCTAGGTAACACTCTACTCCCAGTCCAGGCACGGGGGTCTGTCTCATGGCTCGTATTTTCTTCGTTGATGGCATTTCCTAATCTAACCAAATATCTTGTACCGGGCGCGACTTTAGGACGCTCAAGAAGGTACAAGCCACAGCAGGAATACAGCCATTATCGTAGATCCAGATACTGGTTCAGGTCAGTGGGTGTGAGATCCGAGCTGAGAGTCCGTCAGCTGGCTTGTTCTTATGCGCAGAGACATGGCCCGTACACTGGGTTTGACTGTAAGAATTAGAGAGGCTTGTCTATCCCATTCCGAAGATTGGAGAACACGGTCAACCGTCCTCTACTTAACCCAAAACGTAGCCAATATCAGAAAGTAATGTTGACATGGATGTCAAGGTTCGCGCGTGGTTCGATCCTCCTGAGTCCGAGTTCCCGATAGTATAAGCAAAATCCGTCGTGAATATCACTTGGGTTTACATGTAGAGGCTTTTTGCATTCCGTGTCAGGCGACATCTGCCTCTAAGTTGTGCGTAGAATAGGAAGTGTGCCGTTCAGACGCCCGTCAGCTTACTTGCATTGCCAACGCACCAGAAAAATAAGATCACACCACTGGGACTCAGGCATTCATGTTCGTTGCTTATATTGTAGAGACATGCTGATTATGCAGTATACCTACGCCAGGAGCTCTTATTTGTTGCGCCTCGTAGACCTATCAAGGACCAGGTCAGTTCGATAGTTTGTGCTCTTGAGACAGAAGTGACTGAGCGCGCTCAGTCATTGCCGCTACAACAGCCCTATAGCTTTAGGCTGGAGACGACTTGGCCATCGTGAAAGCTGAAGCCATGGTAAGAGCTACAGTGCATCGGTATACCTGCTTATAGGCAAGTTTCGAGGTATACCCAGGCTATCAATCTTTCTACATTCCCGCAGCTAACTTGGAAGCCAATCATCGACAATCATGGCCATCAAATGCCGGCTACAAGAACCCGAAGTTTACGTACCGTATCACCAGGAAATGTGTCTCGAGTAGAGATATATACAGCGTTATGCTGCCGATAGCGTCGCTCCAGGAATATCCTGGTTCTCCTGAATGCCAATTCTAACAATATCCATTCAAAACCCTACCAAGAGCTGACCCACGAAAGTGCACTCGAAGAGAAGTCTGCTGATAGGATCACATTTTGTGTTCAAAGTAATCAGTCGAAATTGAAATTAGTCCCCTTATGTTAGTCTTGAATCCTCAGGATGACGGGTTCATTGTATGTATAGAGCTCTACAGTCCGTACTGAGGGCCCCAAGAATACCCTAGTTGGAAGGATGTCTTATTGAATAAACCCGACCCCTACAAGTCAGTAGCCCTGTATCATCTTCCGAATCTATCTTTCTTTGCAGCGCAATGTACGTTTCATATCCCGCTGTTATATTGTCCTTGTTGCTCCTGGCCATATCCTTCAAACCTACTATATCTGCACCCAACCCCCCCCGTGGAAAGTGCCGATGCCTGCCCAATGACCCATGTTGGCCATCTGCGCAGACCTGGAATGCATTGAACCAGAGCGTCAATGGGCACCTAGTTAGTCTTCGGCCCATTGGCGCCGTCTGCCATGGCCGCGAGTTCAACAAGGCCGAATGTGCTTTTGCCCAGCAAAACACCTACAATTCGCAGTGGCGTGCTTCGCAACCAGGTAGATTATCTTACCTTTGACCCTTTGCATCTCGTATGTAGCTCTGTCCGAATGGCTAATAAAGATCTCTACTTAGGTGCACTGCAAATCACTAACTGGGAGAGCAAGGGCCAAACCCTATTGGACTGCGACCTCAACTCTCCCCGTGAAGCTCCCTGTACTCAAGGCCGGATCCCCGTCTACGCCGTGTTGGCCGAATCAGCAGATGAGATCCAAAATGCTGTGCGCTTTGCACGGGACCGGAATCTTCGCGTTGTAATCAAGAACACGGGCCATAACGCACTTGGACAATCTTCTGGCCCCGGTTCCTTGCAAATCAACACCAGCCGACTCAAGAGGATTGAAACTGCGTCTGACTTTATTCCCCAGGGAGCCAATGCGTCAGTGGGACATGCTATGACTCTTGGTGCGGGCGTTCTCGCTCTGGAGGTAGCACAGATTGGGCTGGACCAAGGGCTCACGACAATTATGGGGCTGTGCAATACCGTCGGCACTGCTGGTGGCTTCCTACAAGGGGGAGGAATTGGATTGCTTGGGCCCCTATATGGGATGGGCTCAGATAATGCGGTGGAATTCAATGTTGTTACAGCCGAGGTGAGTTGCTCCTGCCCTCCCTTCCCAATATCAATTCACCGTTTTCCACTGCCCGGCAAAGCTAAGCAGTCCGACAGGGTGATCTTGTCGTCGCCAATGCTTTCCAGAATGCAGACCTCTTCTGGGCCCTCCGCGGTGGAGGCGGCGGTACGTTCGGGATCGCGGTTAACACCACCATACGAGCCTTCGCAGACGTTCCAGGTATCGCCTTCTCCTTGTATGCCCAGGTCTCGCGGCAGGATCCCAAATACCCGGACTCGGAGAAGGCCATATTCGACATTACCAGACAGATCGTGGGTATATTCCCAGCATTGAGGCGGGCAGACGGCGCAACAAGCGGCTATGTCGTAGCGGACATCACACTGAATAGCACGACCGTGCAAGTCCTATCCGAGATCCTGTTCCCAAATACCACGGATATAGACTCCATTCGGCAGCGGCTGGAACCGCTAATGGCCGCACTTGACGACCTAGGGTTCTCGCCTGTGTACACAACGACTCTAACCACGTTCTCTGGACTCTCGACGTACCTTAACCTAACACGACTGATTCCGGCAACGGGACGCCTCGAGGGGTCTATCATAGTGTCTGAGAGGCTGCTTCTCTCCCGCAACGGCCCGTCTCGCATTCTAGATGTTGCTTCAGACCAGGCCTACGCCAACGGAGACCAGCTTGAGTTCTTCATGTCCGCTGGCGGTCAGGTCAAGGCGAACAGGGGTGTCATCGACAGCGGCCTCAATCCAGCATGGCGGGAAGCCGGTATGCTAGTCACTCTTCGTCGGATCTTGCCAACTAACTCTGCGACAAAACGATTTGTTGATAGTCCCTTGCCGGCTCTGCGTAGAATTGAGACGCCAAGGCTAGGGTCGTATATCAACGCAGCCGATCCGGATGAGCCGGGGTTCCAGAAGGCATTTTGGGGAAGCAATTACGAGAGACTGTATCGGATCAAGCAAAAGTGGGATAAGGAAGGGCTGTTTGTCGTTAATTCGGGGGTTGGGAGTGAGGACTGGGATGCGGAGCAGATATGTCGGGTGAGATAGGGCTGAGGGCGCAAATCTGAGCAATGGTCTAGTATGTAGTCCTTGAATCAATGGCGAGCATGACTTGGATCCAATCGTTCTGCTCGCCACTGTATGTATCTCGCCTACTGGCTCAGGAACCGGGCACGTCTGACATGCATACCAGTGCCGTACCCTCAAAGCACAATCACGAACTGTCTGGACCTACTGAGCTAAAGGGGGGGAAGTCTACAGAGTTATGCAGGCCTTGGTTACGTTCTGTCGGTATTCTAGCCGTCTGGCCATGCGTTAAAGACATCAATTAAGCCAACTACGCCGTCCCTGACATTTTTGAAAGATGAGTTGATGCCCGCGAATTCCGTACGTATAATCCTCACAGTGTAGACTTCGCATCACAGCGGCTTTTGCGCATAAACAACATGGCTAATTAAATCCACAAGTCAGTTTTCCGTCTACTCAGAGTCCCCAGGGCAGAGTGAGTCTCACAAGTCATGCATCATATGCACTCCCCGATCCTTTGCATCTTTCCTCACCAGCGCAAGGAACACCTGGACCTCCTCGATCGTCCATCCCAGGATGTTTGTGAACGTAGCCGCGCTGAATGCTTCCAAACCGTCCAGCATCTGAAGCATATTCAACGCCCCTATTTCCTTCTACCAGCGTCGAAACTACGTTAGCACAAGGCAGGTACAAGCTCCCATCAATCCTGTGATAGAGACGTACCATCCTCCGCTCCTTCGGCCACGTCCCCAGCGGCAATTGAAAGACCTCATGGTGCACATTCACAAACCCGGCCTCCCTCACGATCCGCTCCAGTTCTTTCCCGATTGTAACAGGGCGGTTGATCTTATCCAATGCCTCCCGCAAGAGCTCGTAGAATCGGTTCACGTTGTTTCCCTCCTTTAAGGAGCCGTCCTCGGAGTAATTCACAAGATGGAATTCCTGGAACTCGATCCAGCCACCAGGCTTCAGCTGGTTGTACGCTTGCTGTGCGAGTCTGGGCCAGTCCTCGATCGACCCGCACATGTACCGCGAGTGGATAAAGTCGAAGGGGGCCCGGGGCGGCCATTCGGATTCGACGTCGTCGACCTCGAATATCACATTGGGTGGGACCCTAGGTAGCTCAGCAGACAGTCCAAACTTGATAAGGATGTAGTTCAAGCTGAAGGGGAACGGACCACGGCGGTTGTATAGGACTCAGGTCGTTGCCCGTGATCTGACCATTTAGTCTTTGCCCTTCGTAATGGGATGAAGCAATACCTCTTGGACGGACGGAAACTCGTCCGCTGATGGTTGGTTAAAAGTTAGGCGTCTTATAGAGGAATCCAAAGTCAGCTCAACGTACCAAACTCTATAGCCCAGATTCCCGTCCCGGTGCCGATATCCAGGACACGCAAAGGCCCGTCTTTGATGGGAGCCAGGAATAGCTTGCCATTCAGAACCAGCCTGAACATGTTATGCAGCATGTCGAGACGATCTTGCTCGCGCTCGTCGTTGGGAAATTTGTAGCCTGATGCATCAGTCAACAATTCCAAGGCGAAATTTAGAGAAAACTAACTGCCCTCCTTGAAAGCATGATAGCGTCGACCATATTGCCAGCGGTAGTTCATCACCGACGAGCTCACAGACGTTGCATAGCTTTCACTGGAAACATTATTAGCGTCTTTGATATTGCCAGATTTTCTCTATTTCTTTTCTTCTTTTCTTCCTTTCTTCTCTTTCTTTTCTTCAGGTAGGGGTAGGTATGGGGAAGGGGCTTGGCTTGCATTTCTGAGCTGTACGTATCATCGTCGTCTGGAAGCTTTAGCCTGCCAGTTAGTATGAAGAGCCACTACTGCATCTTCTCTCTAGCACACATGGAGTGCCTCACATTGTTATCCACAGGCACAGCAACAGTGGCGCACTGTCCTGCAGGCGGTTGATCTGCCATCCTGTCTGGTCCAGGAGGGAGCGTGTACGGACTCTCGCAGTCTGAAGAGACCCAGATCTCGATGATTCTCGAAGGCCATGAGACAGTCCACAGAGGAGTCGATCGGAGGATCGGGGCAATCGCAACCGGACAGGTAGTGGGGATTGCATTGAGCCCAATGAGCCCACTCTCAGCACGGCTGGAAAGGGGGAATTAGTCCGTCTCACTAGGAACAACACGGTTTAGGGGTCCCACGCGCATCCTTCGGCCTGGCTGCCTGCGTATCAATGACGGCGGGGATCGCGCGGCCCCATCCATGCCTTGAAATCCGATTCCCTCCATGAGAGTGGGTGAGAGTGGTCCAAGGCCCCCCTCCTCGGCTCCCGACGCTCGCGGGACTCCGCAGTCTTTTGAAGCCTGCTCCTCAATTGCACGGGTTTTTGGTTTTTCGTTTCAAACTGAACTTGACCCTTGTCCCTCCTGCTTCACTGCTTGCTAGGATTCTCAAACCTTATTCCAGTCTCTCTGCATCCATCGCACTCTTTCTGCAGTCTGATTGGCAGTGCCGGGACCCTAAAGGCCCCTCATAGTCCACAGCAGACCGAAAGGGGAATAGGAAAGGAAAATTAGACAAAAAATAAGCAAGCACTACGTTACAAATATTCATTACGTTCAATTGCAGGCACCATGGCGAGCAAGGGGAATGGCACCAGTTCACCGAGTCCGAGTCTGACCGCACTCGCATCGCAAATCTCCTCGTCCGCCTCCATAATCGACACCTTCCTGCTATCCAACAACTATCCCTACCCTTCTTTCGCCCCTGATGCACCAGCCGCCTTCCCCGCGGCCCCTGCAACCGTCCAGCACGCCCGCCAGTCCCTTATTGAGGCGGCGCAGTCCCTCATCGACCTGCTCACCGGCCCCGCCGAGCATCTTCGCTGGCTCGCATGCCGTTACCATGACATGTCCAGCCTGCGCTGGATCTACCACTTCAAGATCGCGCCTGCGATCCCTCTAGACCGCGCCGTCAGCTACGCCGACGTCGCGGCCAAGACGGGCGTCGACGAGGACCACCTGAAGCGCATGCTGCGCCATGCAATGACGAACCGGCTCTTCACTGAGCCCGAACCGGGGATGGTCGCGCATACTGCGTCGTCGGCGCTGCTAGTGACCAGCCGCGCGCTGAACGACTGGGTCGGGTATACGACCGAGGAAACGTTCCCGGCCAGCGCAAAGATCGTCGAGGCGCAGGAGAGATTCGGGGCAAGTCGCAGCCCCACGGAGACCGGGTATAATGTTGCCTTTGGCACGGCGAAGCCCATGTTCGAGCATATGGCGGAGGATCCGGAGCGGGAGAGGAGGTTTGCTAACACCATGGTCGAGATGACGAGTACAGAGGGGTACGGCATACATCATCTGGTGGGCGGCTACGGGTGGGATCAGATCGGTAAAGCCAAGGTGGTCGATGTATGTTTTCCTCCTTCAGATTTCTATTCTTTGTGGTTATTAGCAACAAGGCTTGGGTTTGCTCGGCTTCAGGGTTGATGCTTATGTGGATATCCAGGTCGGCGGCTCAACAGGGCACGCGTGCGTCGCGATAGCCAAAAAGGCGCCCGAGGCGACTTTCATCGTGCAAGATCTAGCCGGGGTCGTTGACCAAGGCCGAGCGTCTCTTCCTGAGTCTCTGAGACCTCGAATCACCTTCCAAGAGCACGACTTCTTTACGCCGCAGCCGGAGGAAGCGGATATATACCTGCTCCGATTTATCTTGCACGACCATCCCGACTCTACCGCTATTGATATCGTCAAGAATCTTATACCGGCCATGCGACAGGGTGCCCGGCTTATCATCAATGACGGTGTTTATCCAGAGGTCAATACGTTGCCCAAGGGCGAGGAGAGGATTGCGCGGTAGGTAATCACTGATGAGTGATCTTTAGCTTGGTAGAGGCTGATCCAATGCTAATAATGTCTTGTGCTGTACAGGATAATGGACCTCGAGATGTTGACCACCTTCAACGCAAGGGAACGACCGCTAGCAGACTGGGTCAAGCTCTGTGCAGACGCCGACAGACGGCTGAAGCTCCGGTCGGTTTCGAAGCCGGAGGGCAGTGTCATGTCCATCCTCGAGTTTGTCTTTGATGAGTTGAATGAGGAATCGAAGTTGTAAATGAGTCACTCGTTGATATGTAGAGAGAAATCTGTTTATATCTTCGCAAGAACAATATACGTGTCTTCCGCAAGCCTAGTGTCTCTGATATGCATAGAGAGCTCAGATCCTTCGAGGGTGACACGCGCAGTATGGATATGTATGGCCTGGAGAACGACGCACCATCTGTAGTTTTGTGGCCAATGGTACCACGCAGTTCGCAGCTCACTGCTAGTCCATCAGAAGCCTGCGATAGCACTGTGCTTCCAGATCTAATGCGGTCTATGGAGCTGTCGACGGAGTGGTTTCCTCCCTCGCATAATACACATCTAGGCAGTATAGAGTCAGTTCGGTTTCGGGAATCCAGCTATACAAGAACGTCGAGGTATTGCATCACTTGCGGGGAGGAGAAGTAACCTAATCGAGTTCAGTAGGTAAGAGTTCCTGGCGACTGCGTGCCTTTTAAGAGATGCAGGATGAGGGCTAGTCGACGCCTTGATGTCTGTCAAGAGGATTCTGTAGCAAATCTTGAGACATCTAGTACACCTTACGAATGCTCTGCAGGACATAGTTCTTCACACGCTGTTCAATATATACATCAACCGCTACGAGGCCAAGGGCACCTCAACCCCCAGGGCATTGTTGATGTGGGCCTAATGCTGGCGGAAAAAGGCTTGTCGAGAGTATATCTCAAAATATATGTATTACTAAACGTCGTACTCCTCAAACCGAATATTCCAGATCGTGCTGGCCGAGTTATCGAATCCGTACCCCTTGGAGCTCGTCGCGCCAATATGCTGCAACAGTGGAGGAACAACAGCCCACCGGCTCCAACCCTGGCTATCCGCAATTTTCTCAACCATCATGTCTACCAGCCAGTCCGTCGTCAGGTCCGTGTGTTCGAGAAACCGCGGTATAATAGCCCGCGGGAAAACCAGGCCCTGCGAACAGCAGCCGTACTTGTTCATCTCGTGCACGCCGGGCGGTATGGGCCACATTGTCTGCCGGCCGGCTAGGAAATGGAGGACGATGGCGGCCGGAATGAAAACGGCCAATGTGAGCCAGACAGCGCTCATCGGAATGGACCTGAGTTCTGTTTTGAACGTTCTCTTCGAGGCGACCATGGCTCCAGTAATGGACGCCCAGACGACGAACGACCAGGCCAGATATCTCGGCCATTCTTCGCCGTTCCAGCCTAGCAGGCCGTCTATATAAAAGAGACGCAGATAGATCCAGTCTCGGCCCGCGGTCCGCGACTGGACGGTATCAAGCGCACGCATGGTAGACGGGAACCAGCCCTTGACTGCCAGGGTATCATCTTCGAGCATTGCGACGTAGTCGGCGCCGCTTTCATAACATTCTCTCATCAGAGTCGTAAAGTCATAGATGGTCTTGTTCCGATACCATCCCCCCTCCTCCCATTCTTTGAGTTGTTCATAGTCGGGGTCGTCGGGCGAGTACGTCAACAGCCGATCAGGCAGCGTCTCTACCCATTTCTCCGAATAGACAGGGTGAACCTTTGGGTCCGTATTCCCGATACGGAGGTATAAAAGGATCTTGCTCCTTTCCCACTCATTTAGTCCATCCAGGAGCGACGCCACCGTCAAGCCAACGTATTGATCGCCTCTCCGCTCGACCGACACTATGCCCATGCACAAAGACGGCTGCTGGCCCGGTACCCTTGATGGAGGCGCCACATCACCAGCCGCGCTCAGGAATGATTCCGCCTCCGCGACTCGTTTCGCCGAATATTGCCGCTCGTAGGCGCGGTCTGCGTCGAAGAAGTACGAGGTCGGATCGCGGTAGCTAACGCCATGGTAGTACCGGAGGGAAGTAGCCGAGAACGATGACCCCCGTCGCCGACAGAGAGAATCGGCCAAAGTGAAAGTAGCGCGAGACGTCAGTCATTCCTGGCGTGTCCACCGCCGTGGACGGATGGTGCCGCCCGATCGTCGGTCAGTCTTTAACGCGGGCGTTGAGAGCGCTGATGGCGGCTTTCGCGGGTGATAGATGCAGTTCAGGACATCTGCGCAAAATTAAATGTACTGTCGATAGTACAACCCTAGAGGATGACGGAGAGTCGATGGTAGAAGTGGGTGAGCTGGAAAGAAGTTGGAGATTCAGGAGTCACCGACGACAAACACGCTCACGACTGAGGCCGAGATCCTTGGCCGCCATTTTAGGTCTAGCGTGTATTTCTCAAGTGCTGACCAATCATGTTTCAGCCCTAAGCGCCTGCCCTTAGACTGTCAGCGAGTGTATCAGTACAAGCAATGCTGTGCCATCCAATGCTCAAAAACCCATCTTTACTCAGACAAATATGACTGCGAAGAGGAGCGGCCCACAGATTTGGAATGCCCTGATCTCGGCGCATGGAAAGTTGGCTTTTTGGCCCACCCCCTGCTAGTTGTCCACGTCCGATGAGCCGTCTAGTGAACTGGTTTCATGGAGTCAATCAGAAGCAGGCTACTTCTAGCCGCCCAGGGTCTCAGTCAGATAAGACATCCTTCCCCTGAGGTGGCCGTCTCTTGCTATTTAGCCTCATCCGCTCCCCTGTGGTCCATGTTTACCCCAGCGTCCAAGTGAAGCTCAGCCTCCTTAACATTCAGCAGCCCTTAGACCTAGTACATGCTTTTCTATCACGAAGCATGCGAACGGAATGCCTCTGGCAAGCACGTATCCATGGACACTCCCTCCACTGCGAGCACCTGCTCCGACCATGAAGAACACCCCAAAATTGTCATAACACGATCTATATCAGCAGCACTCAAACCTTGCGCAATCCATCTCGTTCCGATTGTATCATCAAGCATCATAATAGCATATAGCATGAAAGGTGCCTATCTCGGCGCAGACCTGATGTCACCTTTCAAATCCGAGACAATCAATCTGATGCTCTTCCAACTCGCCGCCAAAGCCCATGAAATTACCATCGTTGCCAGTCTAGGCGTGATCGTCCTGCACTATGTCCGTCATGAACTGCTCTTTGGAGAAGGGCTCCCTTTGGGACTTCTGGGCTCCGGACTAGCGTTCAACCATGTTGAGTATTTCTTCTCAAAGGAGTTTTGCGGCAGCTTGAGGTATGTGGCTGCCGGAAGCCAGGCCCGCAAGATTGCTCTGATAGCTCTTATACTCGTCGCAGGAGCAGTAGCTACCCTAGCTGGACCTGCAAGTGCAACACTCCTCGTCCCGAAGTCTCAAGACTGGACCGCAGGCGGGACTCACTTCTACCTGAGCGGCACGGACGAGCAGTTCTGGCCGGATGACCTGTCTGGAGACATATCAGAGCTCGAGTTTGTACACGGGGAACCTCCACAGAGCGAGCAATCTGTCCCGGCGGCGGATACGAATCCTTACGGTCTCACTGGGGAACCATGAACAGCAGCACATTCCAAACCCAGGGCGTCCGCTCCTATGCGAAGGAGCTCTCGGGATCGAAGTTCTACTGGCCTGTCTCGAGTCCCTTATCACTGATTCCCCCTCTTTACGCCCTCGGCGATACCCAGCAAGAGCCTAATGGGAAGACCACGTTGACGTAACCACACGCAGCTACTACGGTGATATTACAAAAGCTAGCAGAAGACTGGTGGAATGCCCTTCAGGAACAGAAAGGCCTCACAGATAACCAAGTTGACGACCGGACCACCTTGGCTACTTTCAAGAATGCCATTGCAGTCGTCCAGTGTGGAGAACCCCAGCAACTGCGCGCTTCAGACACGGTCTTGAAATTCCCTGCTATCCACGGCCGTTTTGATTTCGCCGATGGACTGCCGCTTCAGGTAGAGACCCTGAACAAACTCGCGCCGAACACCTGCGGTTTCAATGGGTTCAGCTGCCCACCGACTTTGGAGCCGCCAGCGTAGGAGGACTCTTCGAATCGCCACGGTCATCAAGATGGACGGACGAGCCATCCAGAGCTGTGATCGGCTGTACAGTCCAGGCGGGCTGGGTTCCAGCCACAGTTTACACCGACAAATACACCTTCTGGAAAGGCTGGTACCCTTGGAATATCCTCTTCGGCGACCGAACCCCCGCGTATAACCCTGCCTCCACTGAGCGAACAAATGGCCGCGTTGCGTTCGGCGACGACTGGCTTGATCTGTTGACGCCGCCGGCGCCTACCACAGCCTTAGAGGACAGTTCCTGGTACCCCTCCACAATCGAAAGCATCTTCCATACTGCCGGCGTAGCAACAAGTCCGGAATCATGGCTGTCAAGGGACAAAGCAGCCTGGGAACGCGTCTCGCTGGTCGAAGCCATCATCTGCAGTGTTATCGTTGATTGTCTAAGCCGATCAGGAAGTCATCGCGTGTTCAACACCACTGGGCCCTTGTCAGACTGGTCGATAACGAACTATACCCCCTCCCAGACTTCAGTTCTTTAATTCTAGAAAACAGGCCAGCTATGCAGCCCCCATCAACCAGCCCAGACGGTTACATCATGCTTAACGCAGAGATGAAAATCAGCGGCTTTTCTATGCAGAGTTCCCTAGCTACGTACCTTGCCATGTCCGTTCTCCTAATCCATATGCTCATGGCGACAGCGCATACGGCCTACAACATCGTGCAAAGACACACATCAGGGAGCTGGAGCACAGTCGGCGAGCTCATTGCGCTCTCCCAGAACTCCCGACTCGCATTCTCAGTCTTGCCTAATACTGGGGGCGGTATCCATTGTTTGAAGACTTATGCGAAGGCAGCGAAGATCCGAGTCGTAAGATGCCCGGATTCGAGCGTTGACGACAACAATGACGAGCGTATTGAGTTGCTCTTTGATCACTCGTCAATCCCAGATTCCGCTCTCAGAGATGGTAAGCTCACTGTTAAACAACCTGGAAACGAACTGCGTCGCTTGCGCAGGAGCCGGTTATTCCACCCGGCGACGTGGCCGAGACTCCTTGTCCACACTGAGCAGGTCGGATCAATAAGCGAAGATAACTGGCCTTTGCCGAGCTCTACAGAAAGGTTGGTTCCGGATTCAAATTTTGGTACGGGGTTGGCTGAGAGAGCAGTCGCGACGAGAGTACAGTTTGATAGTCGATACTCGTGAGGGTTGTCGTGATAATGATAAGTTTATATAGAAACATGAGATATTCTCCTTTATGGAGTAAAGCCTCCTGAACCAAGTCCATAAACCAGATGGCTTAGGGTAAGAAATTCTCAAAAAGAAATACCTAGCTGTGGCGTTCAGTGTTTTGGAACAGCCAGAACCACTGCAGTCAAGGTGGTTCATCACTACTGCCTCAAACGCGCTTCTACTCCCAGGACTCGTCAATGCTGTACTTGCATATCAGCAAGATCGAGCTCGAGCTTGAGAAAATATCTCAGTCATGAGCCTATCCATAAAGTACTGCACGGCTAGGAAAACAGCAATTCGCCTCATATCAAGAGCCAGCGGCGATCCAGCCCAACACAATGAAACCGGGTCCCTGAGAGCCTGGCTCGTTCCCAGTAAACTTCCAGGATATTAGAGGCGCTGATAACATTTAGGCAAGCCGTCAGATCCCAGATCCTCTTCAGATAATCATGCACAAGCCCCTGCTGGTCTCGCTCCAGGCAGTGAAGGCCGGCAATGAAAGTCGGCCAGAGGAGACACTTGAACAGCGTATCTTGGGTTTTAAGGGCGTCAATTAGACCAAGAAGCCGCAAGACCAAGTCTTTACTCTCTGCACTTGCCAACTCCGACCCAAGGACTTGTCTGCCGTATAGCAGAGCAGCGGTTTTGTACGCCTCACCCAACATATACAAACTTTCCATTCCTGCTGTATACGGGAGGGACGGGCTTGATTGCTGGTTTTGGAACCCCGAGGCCCATTCTTGTGAATTGAAGTTTTCGGTTACGTCGAGCATCGCAAGAGTATCCTGGACGTGCGCTGCATTGTGCGGCGGCGACTCCGCAGCAAGCTGTCTTTGGCTTGAGAAAAACTGAACAGACCTTAGGATAAACTCCGGACACCCGAGGAAGCTTCGAACAATGGACTCTTGTCCTTGACTGACTACGTAGCTGGTAGAGTCAAAATCTTCAAGTAAGGGGTTAGATTGCGAGAGCGAGGCGCCTAGGGTTTCAATTCTGCCGCCGGTCTTGTCAGTTAAGTCACCTTTTGATAACCACTCGGGCAGACGCACAAGGAAAATTGTCTGGTAATGAACGCGCGTATTTCTTGGTCCATCTCTCCAGACCCGCCATTTTTGCAAGTCTTCCCTCTGAGAGACTGATAAAGACAGACCAGAGCTCTGGCTCCCTTCAGATGGACATCCCACCCGTCCAACCCTGACTCGAGAAGCTCAAGGAAGATAAGAAGCAAGATGGTAGCCATCATCGTGTCCGTCTTACCGGGCTCCAGATGCGGACGAGTCAATCTCTCCCGCAAGGCCGTGATAGCCTGCGTTTTGAAACGGAGCGCGGCCAGGGTGGTATCCGTGAACCGAGATGCAGGAACAACCACGTCGTTTTTATCAGACTGGTCAAATGAATACCCTGTGTTGGCGAGATGCCGCGCTGCAAGAGCAGTGATACTTTTAAGCAAGGGCGCATCCTCAAGCGCGTAAGCCAGCAAGCCGCGAAATGGGTTGCTGTCGCTGTCGTGCAGGATATACAATCTGCAAATACGCTGGCTGTCTGGGCCGGGTAGGTGATATTAGCATAGATATCTCGCAAGTCGAGCCTACCCGGTGGGTGCCCGATATACTCACAGTAGTCAATGTAATATCTAGACGACGGATCCAGGTTCCGCATGCGTGGATCCTGTAGCGAAAGCTGAAGCTGGTGGCTCCCTCTCCTGACCTGCTTGGGTCTGATGTGTGTCGACAGTAGGGCATCACGATTTGTAGGCGTCTCCTTATATACATATCCCCGCATTCTCCCCCGGATTGCCACGCCTTGAACCCATCGCAAGGGCTTTTTGTCTCGACACTCCAGCCCGGCTTTTTTGCATTTCAGACAGGGAAAGCAGGACTGGTCGCATTGGATGGTGCGATTACGACATGTCCAACAAGCATCACGCATGTGGGGAGCTGGTCAAGATGACTGTATGCAACAAACTGGGTGGAAGGTAAGTGATGAATCAGAGATAGGTCTAGGTAAGGAGTAGAGGGAATGACAAAAGAGCGTTTCGGCTCGGACTATCGATCCTCCATTTCCAGTCTATGCCGGCAGTGTATAAGAGGGGGCTTGCTTCTTATCCTGGCTAGACATATGCTGACAGAAGCACACATTTTGATGGTTGAACAATTGTAGTGTTCAATCTACCTGGCTAGAGGCTCCGTCCCTCTATTGCCCTAGGTTCTGCTGGATACACATTTACCAAGAACACGAAATAGAAGGTAGAAATTATAAAAAAAAAAATTAAATAAATAAAAATAAAAATAAAAATATAATAAATAATAAATAAAAAATAGAAATAAAAATAAAAGTAAAGAAAAGTAAAAACAAAAATAAGGAAAAATATGCAATTATAAAAATTATAAAAATTATATATATATATATGTATTTAAATCTATAAAGAAAAGAAAAATACATATTAAAAGAGAAATAGAAGTCCCATTCGTGCTCAATATATTCTACCCCCACTGCTTCATAAGTATATTCCCCTCAATCTGCTTATCAAAATCAACAATATGTGTCGAATGGCACCATGGCTTGACGTCCTCCTCCTTCCGAATGACGCCTGCGAAGAAACCACACCATCCCATCCTTGGGTGCGCCTCATTAACCTCCCCACGAAACGTCGGGTGAATCAGCTTCTCAAACCCCTTCACCCGCGGGTGAGCGCCGACATTATCATACAGCGTGGCCAGCTGGATCAGCTGGCCCAGGAACGTGATCGTCCCATCAACGCCCATATCCTGGTGCCGGATGATCGCCTCAGCGGCTGCTTCGGCCTGGTCGACGGTTGCGCCGAGGTCTCTAAGAACTTGCAGCGCCTTGATGCCGCCGTAGAGATCGAATGACATGCGCGTCGTGGTGAGATTCTCCCTGGCTGTGCCGAGGTCGTGCAGCAGGCAGGTAAGTGCCCAGGTTGCCGGGCTCAGGTCGGCGGCTTGGGAGGGGAACTGCTGCTTCGCTATGGCCATTCCTTCACGCTTGGTAAGTATGGATAGAGCAAATCGAGAATTGAGCCGGGCTTCCGGTTCGCTTACCGTAGTAGTAGACTCTCATAGAATGGTTGAAGGTCTCGGCGTCAAGCACGGCTCGGGCGTACTCGACGGTCTTGCTGACGACCAGGTCCTCAGCTGGGAACCGGAGCTCTTCTAGGGAGACGGGATCGGGGTCCTTGACGGCCTGGTTGGTGAAGATGGCGCCTGCGTCGACAGGGACGGCAGTCCAGCCATTGGCAGCAATGTCGGGATGGCACATGGTAGACTGTGTGTTAAACGGACGAAGAAATATGTCTTGTTCATTTTGCGTAGATTTTGAACTGAGTAAAAGGGAGAGAGGGAGAGACTTATATATGTGTCGTGGTGATTCATCATGACCTATGTTTCGTCCTGGATGAGCTCGGCCATTCTATAACAGGAAGTTGATCTTGGTGGACCCAGGAGGCAAGTAATTTCTCAACCAATGGTATTTCTGCCAAACAGATAGGGTGATTGGTTGATATCTATATGGCGCATCATTTACTTTATGTTTTCACATTATTGGACAGCAAGCCAAACAGAGACTACGAGACCGAGGCTTGAGAAATTACATTGGATGTCGGTATAATCTCGCGGGCTACAATAAGCTTGACAGAGCGGACACGCATGTCTACAAGCTATTCTAATGCAACCCTAGAACAGACGCCCTTCAGGTTACCCCAAGCTGAAGCCGAGTTTGGAAAGCGTAGTCGAGAAGTCGAACCCGCTGCTTGGACGATTATCCGCTACTTGGAGTTGTTGAAGCGGTGGAATAACATCGAAGACAGTTTCAGAGAACAGCTGCACCAGCCAATATGAGAGATCCTATTTGTGGAATCGTACATCCGCAATAGAGCTCTTTGCCAGTAAGCAACGGAGCCACGGAGCAGTAGCTGTTTGTACTAGCCTGCTGGCCCAGCTCAAGTTACCTGATCTGGCCAGTTGGGGGTTCATGATCGTTGCTTTCTACAAGGCCGTCACGTCGGGTTCCTTATATTCAATACAGTTAACCTGCCGACGGGGAGAGAATATGATATGTTTACATAGAACGCAAGCTTGAGATATGAATTCCACTCTGACTTCAGTGGTCACGGTCATGACAAGAACATAGACCATTCAGGGGCCGGATATCAGGAGATCCATTAACTGATTCGAAATCGTGAGACAAGAGATAAATCGGCCGTGCTATAAGAACTAAGACCTCAGTTTGGTCAAGGCCAGGCCTGCGAACGACAAGAGAGGCAATGACGGCTGTGGTTGGCATGCCATAAGATCTGCTCTATGAGCTCAAGCCGCGTATCTCGTCAAAGGATGAATAGAAGATAAAAACTCAGAGAATAGCAGCAACCCCCGCCGCCAGCATGGGCGCCGCAGTGATAATCGCCTGCACAGGCCCGGCGAGAACGCCAGCCGCAGCAGCGCCAGGCGTCTCCGTGGCCTCGGGCTCATCGAACTTTTCCAAACCCCCCGTAACCTCAAGGCCATAGTACTCGACCTTGTCCGAGGCAATCGACGTCTGGGTGCTGTAGGAACTGCTCGTCTCGAGCCCATCCGAGCTCCCGGAGTAATACACGCTATACGTGCAGCTAGCACTCTCACTATAAGACTGGAAGGAGCAGTCGTAATCCAGTGTCGCTGTCACGGGCGGTCTCCAGTCGAACGCGGTGTACTCGGCGCTAAGTCGGAGGGTAGAGATTCCCTGCGTGATGGTCCAGGGGTCCTTGATCGAGCAGGATTCGGTCTTTGCGCCGGAGAGACAGGAGACGGCATAGACGGTTTCTAGAGCGTTGATAGAGACGACGGAGCCGGCGACGGAGGTGTAGGAGGGAATCACAACACCAGCGTCAGAGTCGTCCGTAGAGCCGAACAGCCCGACTGTAGTGGTGGACTCAGCGGCCGCGAGGGCAGCCAGAGCCAGGGTGAGGGATGGGAAAGGAGTGCGCATCTTGGGTTTCCAAAGGGTCTGAGGAGTTTTTATTACTTGCGTCTGGAAATCTTGGAAGAAGAAGGGGTGAGACGCGTTGGGAGGGAAGGGGTGGGCATTCTTATGATTAAGGGTGACTGATGCTACCCGATGATACTCTGGCTAAATGCTTAGTGACTTCGAAGGGAGCAGGTCGGTTAGAACGGAGATTGCAAGATTAGCCTGAGCCAGTATGACTGTTCTGGAACATAGCCAACCAGTTGGCCTTGTTAGTGATATTTAGTGCGGCTCTTAGCGCTGTCCAGTTCCTGAACTTCCTCGAAGAAGCCACTCACAAGCGAGCCCAGGTTCCTCAGCGTTTGATTTTTCCACAAACTGGCTGCCATTGGCCGGGCCTCCCTGGCCATCAGGAACACTCTTTAATTTATGCCAATAGTTAGGGCTGCACGGACAGCAAGACATGTGATCGATGTTGGCGGGGTTAGGCATTACTACTGCACAAAAGACTCGAAAAGACCTGGAAGCCCTCGGGCTCTGGAGAGAGCCTGGCGAATGGGAAGGATTTCTGCCTCGAGGACAGCTGGGTCTCCACAGTGCAAGATAAATTGTGGATCTGGATTGAAGCTAAGAGACTCAGGGACTCGGGTTAGTGGCCACAAGGGAGGACACTGGCGGAGCGAGAACGGGATTGAATTGAAAGAACTCTGTCGTTGATAATGGCCGTTCTCATTGTGCGTCTTTATGTGCATGTCGGTCATCAAATACTAGGCCTTTGACCCATCTTCACGTCCGAGTAGTAGCAATTTCATGGGAGGCCGCTGTCAATTCATGGTACCGTTGGGGGACCTAGGCCTGGCACAATCCGTATCTAGTTAGCCTAATCGATGGGCAATCGCGGCAGATACTGAGTTGAAGGGTGAGTTTAGAGTATTGCCTGAGCCTAGAACAAATCCATACATGAGCCGGACACGTAGACAGCTTGTTAGACCTCTCGTTGCAACCACAAAGGGGCGGCTCAATCCCATAGACTAGTTTGAAGTCGCGCGCAGAATAAGTGGAGATATCCGGCTTCTATTCCAGATAAAGAACTGTTTTGGAGCTTGTGGCACAACTAAGAGGCCTTCCAATACTAGGCTTTGGTCTTATTCTACTCGATATCCATGGCTGTAGTCCAGCGCGTTGGAGGGTTAAAGTCGTCGCGGGCCCTCTGCCGCTACTTAGGATGAACGATTGCTTCAGAATCTGGATTCCTGCATCTATTCTGTCTTATGATCAGCAACGTCCATTTTGATATTTCCCGTCCTTTGAGCAGGTCCGTAGCGTTGCGCATTACCAGAATATCGAGGCCCCCGTCAGCATACTACATTAGGTGAGACCTCCTGATATACCACTCAAATTAACCATAATTAGGGTTTTACGAGCCTTCCCGCCGAGATTGACGCTCGAAATAAACTATGCGGAGCGAAGCAATGCGTTATTATCCTCTTGATAGGTAATCTATCCCATCTTTATGAGTGATGGAAGCTCAGTCGTTCCATCGACTAATCTATTAGCCATATGAGGCAGCTTGGATCCAGACTATAATAACCTATGTCTGCAGAAGCCTGCTGAGCCATCCAATGGCCAACGCAGTAGGGGTCATGAGCGTTGCATCCTGGTTGCAGGAGGAATTTGTATTGAGAGCTTCCGGAGTATCCGGGTGGCATAACGGTCCAGTCTTCACCATGATGCAATCTCGGTGATGGTGTTTGGCTTGAAATGGTGAGCAAACGTATCATTACCCATATCCGACCACGCAGGCTGCCAGTCGCCTGGCTATGGTTGTAAGTATGACTGTGAGAGCTGGTTTTCGTCTGCTGTCTCTCGACGTTCTACGGCTTGTCTACAACCCTGCCTTGAAGGGCTACACTCGCGCTTCAGGAATTGCGGCAGCAGCGTTTGGGACTGATAATGGATGAGTCGGAGTGCCACTTATAGAAGCCATGCACAGTCACTTAGGGTCTGGGGACTGTAGAATAAAAGTGTCCGAGTGATGATCAACAATTTGTGATAAGCCGAACCATTTAACTATAAGTTAACTCGTTGATCAGGGTCTGGGACTGCTATCCATCAGCTTTATCTAAGTTCAAGGTTTTGTTTCTCATCACACACTCATCTTGCCATGCCCTCTACAGCCCTCATCACGGTGCAAATGGGTGCATCGACAACGTCTTCGCCCGCTCCTTCTCCCGCGCCGGCTGGATCGCATATGGCCTCATGCATTCTGAGCCTGCAGCACGGTCACTGCAGCTTGAAGAGATCCTCCCTGTTCTTGGTCAGATTCACGATACTGACTCGCACAATGCCATCTTGCACCAGCTGCCAAAGACACTTGATGCAATTGTCTCGACCACCGAGAACCTGGACGAGTATATCACCCACTACAAGAACACCGTCCAGCGCTTACGAATACTCTCCCTCTCCAGCGGACGGTACGGCGTCCGTCCGCTCGTTCGTCTCCTCGGGATGCAAGGATTACGGTATCGGCCTACACTATCATAGAGACCGGGATCTCAAACCACACACCGAAGAGAGCCCGCTCAACCCGCCTGACCTCGAATCCAATCGCGCAAACATGTCGCTGGAAATCTTCGAGAATAGCGATGCTTTCGCCCCCGTTCTCATTCGGCCTACAAATATCTACGGCCGTTCAGCAAGCTATTACCGCGGCATCTTTGAAGTGGCGGCTCTGGCTAAGACACAGAGTCTCCCTCTGCAGATTCCTGTCCCGCCAGCCTCCATCTGTCATGCGCTCCATGTTGACGACTGCGGCGATGCGTACGTTGCACTCGCCGCGCCTCCGCGCCGGACGGAAACTGAAGGGGAGATCTTCAAGATATATGGGCGGGAGTACGAGACCGTTGATCAGATCGCGCGGGCGCTGGTCGCCGAGTATGATCTCCCCAAAGTGGAATATGTTGATCCTGAGAGTATAGGGGCTGTACGCAAAGTATGACCGCCTGCGTTGGTTGATTTCCCGCTGTGGACAGGATCAAATAGGATAAGAGATATTACGGGCTGGAGGGATGTGAGGCCGCCCTTTAGTGAGGCCATCGGTCTGTGTCGATGGGCACACGAGGCGGCTGTTGAAACTGAACATGAGATTATTGTGAAAATAGTCAAAGGGAGAAGACGTTCATGGGACAACAGTGAATAACAGATGGTGCTGATTCTGAGGAGTAGGTGATGACAGAGTGATATTAGGGTTCAGCAGCACGAGCAGGAGCATATAGCCATCCTTCTACCCGTGACAATGAAGAGAATTATCATGTCTTCGTAGTTTATGTTAGTTAATGTCCTTATTATGGGAGTAGTGCAGCAAATCACATGCATGCCTAATAAACACCTGCATTAGCTACTATGGAAATTCAGGCAAGGATACCGCGCATAGAATTCCAGGTCAAAGCTCAATATAATATCAAGGCAATATTGTGAACAAAATGGCAATGGCGCCATGTAGATATTATTTCCTGTGAAGGTGTCCTGTACCCTTATACTACTTGCCTCTGTGCCGTGGGCATCTCAGTCTACCCACATACCAATCCAGGCCATCTCTTTGCGCGATTACCAAAACTTATTCCTCTGTACTTGCTATGTAGTGAACATACAACTTACGTGAACCTCCAGACGACACTTATTACTTGATACCTTTCATTTCTTACCCCCGCCTCCGTCAACCCCGTGACTACTTATCCGGCTTTGAGTGGTAGGGATTGTAATAGGTGGATAGGGGCGATAGAGGGGGTGTTTCTGGACGAGAATACAGACATGATGAAGGATCTTGGGGGAGAAGGGGATATATTGAATGAAAGTGTGGTCTATGATCAGTTGCGCCTTTGGAGGAACAGGTGGACACGGTAGTTATGTCCACAGCCAGACATATCGGGTAGATTGGCTGTATCAAGTCATTTCTTGGACCTCGCTTCTGGTCATTCTCTGTCTTTGTCTTCTGCCGTTGATCTATCTGTGTCTTCTCGACCCCGATCCCTCGACGCCCAGGCACCACTTTCGTCCATCGTGGCCTTCATCTAACCCTACTCCCTCTCCGGCCACCCCAGCCCCAGCACACTGATGACTTTCTCCAACGCCGCAAACGCCCTCCCTTGGTCCTCAAAGTAAGCGCCCACAATCGCCTCCATCGTCGTCGCCATCAACTTATCCGAGATATAGCTACCCTGCGATGGATTATTGCGGATCCACTTGTCAATGCCCAGATCGAACCCACGCTGCGCGAGGTTCCTCTTTCCGGTGACTTGCGATATCGCTTGCGAGATTTGCTCTGCTCGCAGATCAGCCCCGATTAGCTAGAAAACTGTCTACTGGGTGTCCTGAGGGGTCATAGAGGGGGGACATACCTAGGCTCACCTCCCGCTTGAACCCTTCTACCTGCAAATACAGCTGTAGCGCTGTGCCGCCGAGCAGACCGAGCGCCTTGTTCCCCTCACGGGTGGCCACGCCAGGGGCGAGGAGGGCCCCGGTAAGGAGAGTTGGATTAAGGAAAGGCAGGTCGAAGTGATGCTGAAGTCGGAGAGCACCGTCCTGGGAGGTCATGGTGATATGGATTCTCGAGTGTAGTTCAAATACGGTGATAGTCTGGTAATGGGTTGGCGCGGGTTATTGATGAATAACGGAGCCGGAGAACACTGAACTCGGCTTGCAGTGGACTTATAAGCCTTTGTCTAGAACATAGGCTGACACTGTGTGTGCCTCAATTAACATCTGCAACATTGCAGCGGCAAGGCTAGACTGCGCCGTCATTGGGAAGCATTGCGCCTGGGGCTCGACTAGTTAGATAAGAACCGCCAGAACAGAGAAGCAAGTATTGGCTCTTAATTGAAGTCCACCCGTAGGGCTCCCAACGCCGGCTGGAGAGTCTGAGTATATGTAAGGATAGTATGCAGTGAAATGGCTGGCAGGGATCCTACGAAACATAACCCTAGCGCCTAGTCAGCCACAGAATCAGGCTATAGGAGAGAACAAAGTACGAGCGCTAATCTATTGTTTGACAGTTTTAATGTACCGTTACATTGGTGCCTGATTATACAGTACGTACTATATTCCTCGCTCGAATGGCCAGGGACGTTGCGCCTGGGATAGCACTGGGGAACTTGGTCTACTTCGGTCTACCTATCGAGTCTGTGAGAAGGAATTCTCGACTAGCCGCTTGCATGTATTACGTGGCTTTCACATAGTATCGCTTAGGACTGAGGCTTCTTAGCCTGATAAGTGATAACAAGTTTACCTACATGCTAGAAAGATATGACTGGCAAAGCGCTTAAAGCATTTATCTCAAGGCATCTACTTTCACCAGAATGGTAACGCGTAGGTATGCTTTGGTAAATGGTATCATGATGATACATCTGGAAGCGGAATAAAGTTCAAAACACAACTTGAATCAGAAAGCTAGGCATCTGAGGGCTGCTAGTCATTGACATGGCAGGCTTAGCATTTCATAAGGGAATTTGAAAGTTGAGAGATGTTATTACTGATATATTTTGGTCTATATTTTATAATATACTTGTATTTTTCAACAAGCAGCATCATTGGTCTAGTGGTAGAATTCATCGTTGCCATCGATGAGGCCCGTGTTCGATTCACGGATGATGCACATTACTTTTTGCTTTTGAGTTTTCTTTCTCTACCGCTCAACCTCCGGCTGTTTGTCACAAGAGCCAATTAGGCAGTTTATCTGTTCCTTACAATCTCAGTAAATAATTTGCGCTCTACTCAAGTATATGGCTGGGTAAAGTGGACAGCAGAGATAACCAGGGCCCGACTCCGCTACCTCGTCCCACGGGATGTCGGCCAAAGAAGGGCAAACTTCAAGATAGGAACTTGGCAGGAGGTATCAACGCCTCTGCCGCATTGATCTGCCATAGCCCCAAGCAGATTTGATGTACATCAGCCCAGAGCCAGGAGAACGAACGCAGTTGAAACTGTTGCAGACCAACCAGGTCGAATTCAATGAGCCGTGAATCTATGTACTTGTACAATATCGTACGCCATCTATGCAACAAATCTAGATCGAACTATCTCCCCCACCCACTAAAGAACCCGCCTGACGTCGTTGGGACCTCAGTGTGAGTCTTCGAAAGACCCGGATTCGGCGGTACTCCAAGCAGCGAATTCCGGTTCTCTGTCGTTGAAGATCGTGTCAGGCCACGCCCCTGTCCTCCCATCATTTTCCGTAACGAGTCCAGCTTCGCCTTAACCTCTTCCAGCTCCTGTTTAGCAACTGCCTCTGCTGTCTTTGCATTTACCAGCTCTAAGAGCAGCGCCTCATCACCCGGTGGTTTGTTGTTTTCTGTGGATAGCACGTTCTGCAGGCCGAGACTGCTGGTCCGTTTATTGAAAGTAGCGGGTTGAGTGTTCTTTTGCGAAGCGGACCGAGCAAGTTTGAGCTCGCGGAGTCCGCCCGAGCAGAAGCTTTCACCGTGATCACTTGTCGGCGAGCCGTATGACTCTGGGGGTGTATCGGGGGCTTTTGTTTTGATGGAGCGGAGCTCACGCACGGTGCGCTCCAGTCGCTGACGTTCACGGTAGCCGTCCTGAATACGGCCGCGTGCTTCGCGAAGTTGTTCGCGGAGCGAGGCGGCTTCCTGTTCCTGTTCGTCGATTCGCCGGGTGAGGTCGAGACATCGGCCGGCTTCAACGGAGTACATGTTCTTCCATCGCTCGAGATCATCACGCAGTTGATGCTTCGATTGGTCGATGGATGTCCGCCTGGCCGAGTCCACCGCTGCGAATTTTTCTTCTGCTTTGCTGATAAGTTCTGATGGCGCGGCGTCTGCGTTGTTTTCTTTAATATATTCGAGCATTGATCGGGCGAGCGCTTGGTCTTCCTCGCGCTCTTCGCGCTCCCGTTGCAGTTCGCGCGAAAGGTCTGCTTGTTGACGCTGCAGGTCACTGAGTGCCATCAAGAGGTCTTCGATTTGGCTGTGGAGATCACGGTCTTTGTTCTGGGACATGGCGGATTTTGTTCGTGGTTTCGGAGCTTCGACTGAGAGTTCAGTTGGTGCTGTGCTGGCGTCTGACGTCGACTCGACCGAGTTGAGCGTAGACGCCATACTTTGCTTTGAAGTTGACCGTCGGAGATTGCTATTGGGGTTGAGGTTGATTGATTTGACGGATGTGTGAGGGCCAGAACCGGCCCAGAACCGGCCAAGGAATCGAGAAGCTGCGGCCTGCATTTGGGGAAAGGAGATACCGGTAGGTACCCCTTGGGACTGGTTGTAACTGGCCTCCAATGCCTGAAGGCTTTCTTTGGTGACAAGAGTGGTTAGAGAAACAAAGTCGTTAACGAAATCGTCGGCGTCAAATGCATAGCTATACTGGTCAGTAAGAGTCGCACATTTTAGGACAAAACTTACGTATCCCAGAGACTTCTAGAAAGCAGCAGTTGCATGACATCTTCAAACTCTGAACAGCCCAATATCTTCTTCTCGTTGCGCTTCATCAGCGATAGCGCGACGCGCATTAAAGTCTCGCAAGCACCTTCCAAAAAGATGACATCGTAGATCCGAAGGAGCATCGGCATAGGGCAGGAGACGGCAAAGAACGACAGGAACCACTGCGAGACATAGATAGGTTCGACGCCCAGCGTCTCTAGGTGTTCGAAAAGGGCGGGTCGAAGGCGGGAGAGGAGATTCTGGAATTGATACACGCGGAGATGCAAACCTGACAGGTCAGGAAGGTAGCAAGTCCGCAAATCATAATGGTCCATAAGCCTGAAACTATCAGCGTGATCCGGTTCGACGATGCAAGTCAACCTACCGCACAAGCACGCAGAATGCTTCTGCATCCGTCATGTGCATCAACAAGGGGCCAACCACAAAGCCCAAGCCTTGGCAGTAGCCTATCTTCGTATCATATAGACTGAAGCATTTGAGCACACGGCCAAGCATTCGCTGTCCTTCGCCGTTTGGATCGCGGAACATCTCAACATTGGGAAAGCTGCGGCCAATGTCCTTCCCAATCAATCCCTCATACGGGCTAGTCTCGCCGCATAGCTTCTGGTACTCGGTTAATAGCGAGGGATCCCTTGCGCCCGACAAGCTCGGCCAGACAACACCACGCAAAGGAGGTGGAACTCCGCCTCTGATCTTATTTGATGTCAAGGTCGGAAGACGCTGCACTGTTTGCGGATAGTCTGCAACAAGGGCGGCCCAAAATTCGAGTTCCGTCATGGGCGGCGGCGGGAGCTGTGAAATCCGGAGAGAGGATCGAGGGTCCTCGTTGATCAAGCGCTTGATCTGATGCAGGGACTGCGATCGAGACGGACGCTGTTGTGCCTGCTGGGCGGCAACCCTGGCAAGACCCGATTTCGGGTTCGTCACCAGAGCATTGTTCTCTTGCTCCAGGCGAGCTAATAACAGGGCGGTCGTCTATGAATGTCAATTCTATCCCTCCCCATACCATTTCCCCCAAACATACCTCATCAGATGCCTCCATCCGAGGCTCCTGCTCCTCTGTTTTCTCCAGCTCTTCCCAATCCACCGCGTCCCCTTCAAGCGCATCCGGCCGGTCAGTTTCTTCGCTGATACGCGCCCGAGCGAGCTCCGACCCTAGGTCCCGTTTTGCCGAGGTGGGTGTGGATTTCGGGCTGATCTCATCATCGGAATGGATTGTGGCATGCACAGGGGTCTGAGGAATCTCGAGGGTCCGCCAGTCGGGTTGAGTGTCTTCTGAATTCGACGACAGAGGCACGGTCACCATCGAGTCGGTTTGGTGAGCCGTACGGACCGAGTCTGAACTGGGACGGGACGCGGTATGCTCGGATCGTTCCATTGTCGCTAGTCTTCTCTCAATCAAGGGTCCAATGAACCTCGACGATCAAATCGAGGGGTGAAACGTGAAACGCGAGGGCTGGAGGGGTCAAATTCGGAAGTCGCGATAAGGTCGGGGAGCTGCCAGTGGGAGATGGACGACAGAGAGCGGCATCGCTCGTGGGCGTAGGCGAGTGGTGACTCAATTAGAAGTTGAAAAGGGAGAAACGAGAAACGAGAAACGAGGAAGAAACGGCGCGAGTTGAAAGCAGTATGGTGAGGTCAGTAACTTAAGTGGTAGTTAGTCTGGTGCTCCTAAGTGGGCTTCAGACTCAGGGGGCGTTGTCCTAATTGGGACTCCACCAGGTCTCGCCCTGGCGATCGTCAAATTATTATCGGAGCGACAATACTAGCGTGTGATGGGACTCAGTCTATTATTCTATGTCCAAGGCGAGTATATTAAGGGATGTTCCGTTGTGCTGCTTCCTAGTTTAGACGTTGGCCATGTAAAAGAAGGCAGGTTCGTGAACTTCGATAGATTCCCCTGATCTCCGCACAGAACAAAACAGCACAACCATGGAACCTGAAACTGGAGTCTGGAACACTGGGACACCCGAGCCCCTCAGGAACCGCCTAGGAACTCACGATACACGAGGAGACCATATTTCCTTGAAAGTGCATATGTCATGATGTAGAAGGATATTGACAGGCCTCGCTCCAGGGGCGAGGAACCAAGTCTAATCTAGGGAAAGGGTTCTACCGCCCTCCAATCGGCCTTTCGAAATCAGCGGTAATGTAATAAAACGTCGCATGACCGTTTGAGCCTTAATGGAGGGTTCACAGCGCATTTACTGAGTGGACATGTAATCTACCGGGATTTGTCGATTGGCTCCCATGAAATAGATTACACTCCAACATACGGCTGCATACCGACATCTTGAAACCAAGCCCCTCATGTTTGAGTCAAAACTGGCAACAGGGACAAAGTATGTCACGATAATTTACTATCAAGTGGTGTACTCTGAGTAGATGAGTATAACGCTATTGATACTAGCATCTTGTATAGCTCTAGAGAAGGAGTGCCATATCCAAGTTACCCTATAAATAGACAGATTACGGACCGTCTGTAACTAAAACGCTTGGGAGTAACAAACATTTATATCAAGCACAATTATACATATTCCCGCAACGACAATACCCATTACTGACAGAAATTTGTCCAGGTAGATGGTGCTTACCTGAGAGAGTGCACCAGTTGAAAGACCAAAATGGAACACAATTGCCGCGTAAAATGAGACAGGTTCGTTGATTGTTGAGATAGCTCTTTGTTGCCCGAGGGATCCCACGGTTGCACTGCAAACTACTGAGCCTAGCACCCAAATCAGCCCCTTTGTATTGAGAAATCGAGGTGGCGTTGCTTTAGCTTATCCTCATCACGCGCCTCATAAGCTTCCAAGTTCTGAGCGTTAAGGATAACAGTTAAGAGTGCTAAGAATAGCCGAACCCCGCTCGCGTGTTTTGGTCGCGCCTACTCTTTTGGGATGGTCTGTTATGAGTTTTCCCTATTTGGGTGCGGAGCGGGGTAACTGATGATCCGGACAGAAACCATTCACCACTTGAGAGGCCTCCGGGCGCAAGCTTCAACTTAGCGCGTCGCCAACAAATCATCAACACAACATTCATCGAGACCGTGGAGGAGGCGCTGTATTTTTTGTTCGCTCTTTATCGCCCTCCTCGTCAAGGAGTCCTCGCGTGGGACGCGACCTCTTTGTCTCTAGTCTCCCTTTGCTTCTTTCTTGTCACTCATTGCCCTCGCGTTATTTCGGTTTATCCTGCATCTGATTTGACTCGAAAGGCTCCTGTACATAGCCGTCCTTGAGTCACAATGAGCGACGACGACTCTTCAATGGGCTCCGTCTTCTCCGACGATGGCAGCTCCGACTTCATGCCCGATGAAGCCCCTGTACGCATAATATCCTCAACGGTCCGCGATAATTCTTGCTAATTGCGATTGACTACTAGAAGCCCAAGAAGGCCGCGAAGAAAGCAGCCATCAAGAAAGCGCCAGCAAAGAAAGCAGCTGTCAAGCCGAAGAAGAAGGCCAAGGCCGACAGCGAAGACGAGATGTCGGATCCTGATGACCCCCTAGACGCGGACTCTGTGCTCTCGCAAACGCCGCCGAAGAAGGCCCCACCTGCTGCGACCAAGAAGAGCGGCTCCAAACCGCTCGCCGATGTCGAGAACGAATCGATCCCAATTGACGATGTGGATGCATCCGAGGAAGTAAAAGCGTCTAGCAAATACCAGAAGGTAAGCAGCAGCGCTGAAGGGCCTGAAGACCCGTGTACTGACGGTTGCAACTTAGTTGAATCTCCGCGAACATATCACAATACGTCCAGACTCATATATCGGCTCAGTTGAGCGGACCACACAGGAAATGTGGGTGTACAATTCCGAGATTGACGGGATGGAGTTTCGTGAAGTCTCCTATGTTCCCGGCTTATACAAAATCTTCGACGAAATTGTCGTCAACGCGGCCGATAATAAGCAGAATGATGATAACATGGACGAGATTCGAGTAACATACAGCCGGGAGACCAATGAAATCAGCGTTTGGAACAACGGTAAAGGTATCCCGGTGGAAGTGCACGAAGAACACGGAATGTACATCCCTCAGCTGATTTTCGGTAATCTATTGACATCCTCAAACTACGATGATGCCAAGGAGAAAATCACTGGTGGTCGAAACGGTTTCGGTGCTAAGCTTTGTAACGTCTTTTCCACCGAGTTCACGGTCGAAACCCAGGATTCGAAACAGAAGAAACGATATCTCCAGACTTGGACAGATAATATGCAAACTGTCGGCAAGCCTAAGATTACCGCTGCTAAGGGCCCCGACTACACTCGGGTAACCTTCAAGGCGGACTTTCCCAGGTTTGGCATGGATGGCATTGATGACGATTTCGAGGCGCTTATCAAGCGACGAGTCTACGATCTGGCTGGTACCACGGGTGTGACCGTCAAGCTGAATGGAAACCGTTTGCCTGTCCGGAATTTCAAGAAGTACATGGAAATGTATACAAAAGCCATCCGTCGAGAGCGTGGTGATGACGACTCCAAGAGCGATCCAATTATCACTTGCTCTCCTCATCCTTACTGGGAAATAGGATTTGCCGTGTCTGATGGCTCTTTCAAACAGGTCTCGTTCGTCAACTCTATCGCCACGACGTCCGGAGGCACTCACGTAAATTACATTGCAGACCAGATTGCCGGTAAACTTTCTGAATCCCTCAAAAAGAACAAGAAGGGGACAGGTTCAATCCTGAAGCCAGCGCAGATTCGGAATTACTGCTTCCTTTTTGTCAATGCCAAGATTGTCAACCCGGCTTTTAGCTCACAAACAAAGGAGCAGTTGACGACGAAGCAGACTCAGTTTGGAAGCAAGCCGATTCTTGACGAAGCTTTTCTCAAGAAAGTGGCCAACTCCGGTGTTCTAGATTCCCTCAAGAAGTTTGCTGACCACAAGGCCGACTTGATGCTTAAGAAGTCTGACGGCGGTCGACGAAGTCGCATGAACAACCCAAAGTTGACGGACGCAAACCGGGCAGGTACCAAGGATGGCTACAAATGTACCCTCATCCTGACGGAAGGAGAGTCTGCCAAGGGTTTGGCAATGGCCGGCCGTGCTGTGGTCGGTGCGGATCTTTTTGGTGTCTACCCGCTCCGTGGAAAGATGCTTAATGTGCGAGATGCCTCATTTGATCAAATCTCCAAGAACGAAGAAATTCAGAGCATCAAGAATTTCATGGGTTTACAGCACAAAAAAGAATACACAGATACTAAAGGGCTTCGCTACGGTCATTTGATGATCATGACTGATCAGGATCACGATGGTAGCCACATCAAGGGCTTGCTCATCAACTTTCTTGAAGCTCAGTTCCCAAGTTTGCTGAAAATTCCCGAGTTTTTAATTGAGTTCATTACGCCCATCGTCAAAGTCTGGAAAGGCGACATCAAAGACCCGACGAAGCAACACTCATTCTTCACTATTCAGGAGTACAATGCTTGGAAGGAAAAGCACGGTCACGAGCGCGGATGGGAGCACAAGTACTACAAGGGTCTGGGTACCAGCAGTACCGAGGAGGCCCAGGAGTACTTCCGTGATCTCGACCGACACCTAAAGGAGTTCCATGTCATGCAAGACAAAGAGCGTGAACTGATTGAGCTTGCCTTTTCCAAGAAGAAAGTCGAGGAGCGTAAAGAATGGCTCCGTCAATACAATCCGGACACATTCATGGATCACTCGGTGGCTAAAATCAGTTACACTGATTTTATTAATAATGAGCTGATCCAGTTCAGTATGGCTGATAACTTGCGATCAATCCCATCGATGGTTGATGGCATGAAACCTGGTCAACGAAAAGTTATGTACACTGTCATGAAGCGTAACATCAAAAAGGATGTGAAGGTGCTTGACCTTACTGGCCAGGTTTTCAGTTTGACTGCATACCATCACGGTGATGCCTCCATGCATCAGACAATCATTGGGTTGGCACAAGACTTCGTCGGATCAAATAACGTTAACACCTTGGAGCCCAGCGGTAACTTTGGTAGTCGTCTGAAAGGTGGTGCTGATGCCTCCAGTGCCCGTTACATTCACACTCGACTTTCTCCATTCGCCCGCAAAATCTTTCACCCGCACGACGACCCCATTCTCAAGTACTTAGAGGATGATGGTAAAGAAATTGAACCATGGGTATATGTCCCCGTCGTCCCAATGATTCTCATCAACGGCGCAGACGGCATCGGCACAGGTTGGAGTACTTCAATCCCGAATTACAATCCCGAGGACATCGTCGATAACTTGAAGCGCATGATAAGGGGCGAAGAAATAAAGCCGATGCAGCCGTGGTTCAAGGGCTTCAAAGGTGAAGTCACTCAGTTGGGACCCGACAAATATAAGTTCAGTGGTGTCATTAAGCAAATTTCGGACAAGGAACTGGAAGTTACGGAACTCCCAATCCGGACATGGACACAAGATTTTATCAATAGGCTTGAAGAAATGATCAAGGCTGACAAGGCACCCTCTCTGATTAAGGACTACAAGGACTACAACACCAATTCTGACGTTCATCTCGTTCTCCAGTTGGACGAGAAGAATGTGAAGGAGCCTCTGACGCAGGAGTTCTTGGAGGACAAATTCAAGCTCTCCAAGACAATTGCAACTACAAACTTGGTTGCCTTCAATGCCGAAGGTCAGATGACTAAATACCCTAACGTCGAGGCTATCCTGGAGGAGTTCTATAGGCTTCGGCTAAAGTTCTATGGAAAACGCAAAGTAAGTGCATCCTGTTCGCCTTTCTTCGTACGGAAGTGCCATGCTAACATCCTACTCAGCAACACCAACTCGACCAACTCCAGATTGAACTCGACAAGCTGACCAACCAGGCACGATTTGTCCAGATGATCATCGACGGAGAATTAGTTGTTTCCAAGAAGAAGAAGAGTGTCCTTGTTAAGGAGTTGGACAACTTGGGTTTTAAGAGATTCAACAAAACTGCCGACGCCGCTAAGGCTGGTGAAACCGAAAAAGTCGTTGAAGCGTCGGAAGACGAGGACACTGAAGCTCAGGACGATACGCAGGACCTTGCTCATGCCTTTGATTATCTCTTGGGAATGGCCATTTGGTCCTTGACTCAGGAGCGAGTGGAAAAGTTGCGCCGCCAGATTGGCGAGAAGGAGCACGAGATTGACGAATTGATTAAGTTGTCAAGTGAGGATATCTGGTTGCGCGATCTCGATGAATTTATCAATGAGTGGCGATTCCAGCTTGCTGAAACAGACCGCCGCCGTCGTGGCCAACAAAAGAAGGGCCGCCGCGTTTCTACGAAGCTTGCGACGGCAGCCCGTGCTGTCGGCGGGAAGAAGCGCAAGGCTGCCGGGGATGATTCGGATGACGATTTTGTTGTTTCAAAGTCCAAGAAGAAAGCAGCGGCAAACAAGACCGAGCCGGCAGGGGGAATTATGAGCTTCCTAAAGAAGGCACCGAAACAAGAGCCGGCCGCCAAGGACTTGGATAGCGATTCGGATTTTGATTTTGGCATTGAAGAAGTCATGCCGAAGAAGAACAGGGGCCCCGCGAAAGCGTCCCCACAACCGAAGGATGAGGACGGTGATCTCGATATGGAAGTCTCCGAAGTTGAAATCGCTCCAAAAAAGAGTCGCGGCGCTCCAAAGGCAGCTCCCAAAGCGGCAGTGAAGCCAAAGGATGAAGACGACGATGAGAACGAGCCTAAAGCAAAGCCAGTAACGAAGAGGGGCCGATCAGCTAAACCAAAACCTAAGGATGATGACAGCGACGTTCTCGATGACGACGATTTTATGGAGATCACCAAGGCTGAAGCCGCCAAGACCGCACCCCCTCGTGCCGGCCGTAAGGCTGCACACAAGTACACACTGGATGACTCGGACAGCGACAATGGCGATGATTTGCTTGGCGATGTCAGCAAAATGGTTAAGGGTATCGGTGGCGCAGCCGGTGGATCTGCTACGGACTCGCGACAACTCTTTTCGGAACTCTCGCGACCTGGTAGCAGCACGGGTCTGCCCACTAACTCCAAGACTTCGAGGTTTGATCACGACTTTGACGCGGACGAAACCGACTACAGCAAGCTCATCCCTCAAAATTCCCCGCGCCGCTCGCTTCAGGTTAAGCCCAAGGACGTAAAGGCGTCAGAGAGTATCGATTTGAATGACGAAGAAGACAACAAGCCCATAAAGCCCACTAAGACTAAGGCTGCTCCAAAGGCCAAGGCCGCGCCAGCTCCAAAGGCAGGCACAGGTAAAGGCCGCGGCCGTCCAAGGAAGGATGCCACGGCCGCCGTTTCTTCCCTCAAACAAACCACTCTGTCGCCAGCGGCCAAGGCATATGCGTCCAAGCAAGCCAAGGGGGCCTCTACAGCGTCCAAGAAGAAGACATTGATGGACGACTCAGAGGACGATATTGACGCTATGGCTAATGACATCCTTGACTCTCCGGTTGGTATTAGAGATGAGGCTCCTGCTCCTCCGCGCAGCACAGCTAGTCGACCGTCGCGACGAACGACCACGAAGAAGAGCTACGTGATTGAGGATGACGATAGTGAAGGCGGAGCGGATAACCAGGATGATTCGTTTGACCTGTCGGACTAAGCGTGGTTTCCGTTTCATTTTAGTCGATTGAGATTTCTCGGGACGTTGATCGTTCTCAGCCTTGTGTTTTATTCTGTCTTTATTCTGTTACCTTTTCGGTATCTATTCGGGTTTACAGGTTTAAGGAATCCAATATTTATAGTCTCGATCGTACTCATTTCGGTCCACTACAGTACCTCTAGGTAAATGTATAATAGGTGGGGGTGGACTGGTGATTGCACGCCATGTCGTGGTCGAACCGAAGCTTCACTTGCTTTACACAAGTTACACGACAGTATACATTCAACTGCTCTGCTCAAAATAACTACAACGTAGTACAAAGGCGTTTCCCATCTGTAACCTATAACGGCAACGACGACGACCATCACCACCGCTACTACTCCTACATATTTGAAGCGATTGGAATTAGTTAAGTACCATCATGTTCGTACACAAACCACATATCACAGTCTTAGTGTGATATAAACTACTGGTGAAAAAGTGAACAAATCATCTCTACCCAAAGCAAAAGAAAGGAACAAAATGAAGAGTGAGAGCAACGATCCACGGACTGGATAGGTGTCCTGCAGGTACAAAATAGAACTGAATCTCAAACTCCACGCAGTCTATAGTATTCCACTGTCCGATTCGTTTCCTCGTGAGGGTACGGTAGGTTAAACAGAGATAAAGCATGCGTAAGAAACAAATGAACATGGAAGGCCAAGAATAAAACGAGTTTAGGACGAACGTGAGTTGTTTGAGGTAGAGTAGTGGTTTGGTGTTAGTTACCATACAGTAACCTGGACAGAGTGACAGTGAGAGAAGGAATGGATGAGGTGTATGCAGTTGATGTAAGATCGAGAAAATGTTCGGTGAAGTGAGATACGTAGGAAAGGGAGGCCAAACTTAGGCTGACGCCCGGCGTCTCTTTTGTCCCGACCCTGTAGAAGGTTTAGGGTTTAGTCTGATACCAAAGAAAGGACCCTTGAGGTCGTTCCTGACGCCGCTGTTGAGGCTACGCCCACATCCTAGTCGATTGTGGGTGTCGCCATCAACGTCACTGCTCGCTGCATCATGCAAGAGACTTATAAGGGCATGGGCGGCTGTCATCTCGCACATGAGTCTGGCGCCTGATGATCTCTGTGCGTGCTTCCGTGCTCGCCAAGAGGTCTCTATATTACCATGCTTTTGATGATTGACTCTCCTTTCCCTTCCCCGTTTCCGACCTCTAGCTCCAGCTGTCGCTATTCTCTTTGGCGCGTGGTCGTCGACCATTTCTTCGTCTGTGTCTTGGTAAGATTTGTCATCATCATCGTCATCATCATCACGATATGAGCGGTTGCAACTGTTGGCAGCAAACCCGAAGCTGGCGCTGCTACTCGTGCCTGAGGAGACAGATGACGAGGTAGATGATTCGTCAGACGAGCTGAGCTCGAAGTCAAGATCGTGTTCATGTCCAGGGTCTGTTTTGGCGTCTACGTCGATGTAACTCTCTTCCATTGAGGTACTGAGCCCGGTATTGTCTTTTTCCCTAATTGTGATGGAGGTGGCAGGAGATGGCACGGAGCTAGGGATTACTCTTGCTCCTGTTATTTCTGATGCCCTTTCTTTTCGTGCCCTTGCCCTTGAGGCAGACGAGGAAAGTGAAGCAAGAAGCTCATGTGGTGAACGGAGGAAGTTTGTGGATGAAGAAGGAGGATAGATATCCGTGCTGCGAGGCGTATTTATTGGCGTAAATGAGCTCCGGATCGGACTTTGGGGGGAAACACAGTATGGTTCTGTGCCGCTGCTGTAGTACTCCACCTCCGGGGAAGAGCCGTATTCAACCGAGGACGTATTAGTTGACGGAGACGTGTTGCTGCGGTGGTGATGGTGGTGGTGAGATTTGGGGAGGATGTGCCGGCTCAGGGCTACTCTGTCCCTTTCCAGGTCTTGGTCCGTCTCTTTATCCGGGGCGGAGCTGGGACGCAGGACGTAGTCTGCCCTGTGGGAGTTTGTAGTTGAGCACCGGAGCTCGAGCATACGGTAGTAGTTTGCTTTTTCTGTCGCGAATTGGACAATGCATGGGTCAATGACCATCCGACCGAATCGAGCGCGGTCGTCAGGGTGAGTGCAAAGGTCTGGGAAGTTGTCGCCGAAGAGGGGGGTGAGTGCGAAGCGGATCTTCCAGCAGAACGTTGCTGCTACGGCTTTGGCGGCTTCATAGGGCATCCAGTACCCTAATATGACGCGTTAGGAATATCAAAGGTGCTTGACGAGTGATGATTATTACCTTGTGCCGCAAGGGCGCCGCCTGTAATGCTGTGACAAATATCACGAAGCCCGGGGTTCTGGTTTAGCATTTTTGCTGGAGTTGTCTAATTCTTATCAGGTATTGTTTGACTGATGAAGGGGTACGACATACCTTTGAATAGTCATTGCATTTGAAAAGATGTGTCGTTCGAACAAGGCCAATATTATAATCCCACATTACTGTCCACTGTTTCTCTTCTCCCGGGAGCTGGAACGTGTACTGAAAGACTGGAGAAGGTTAGCTAGTATTTCAAGAGCTTTCCGACATCTTGCTCGCAGGCTTACCCTCAAAACTTTCTCGACCTGTCCTTTCCTGAAACGATTTCTTGTCGCTGTTATACGGAATGTGTCTTGGATAGTCGGCAATATTGCCGAGGGGATGGATACGGAAGTCCCGATGTTGACAAGAGAACTTGCCGTCTCGGTCTTCGTAAGGAGGATAGCGCACTTCGCCTCTGGGTCGTCCGCGTTGGAATATCGGGGCGTCTTTGGCCATCTTCTGTTTCTTCTGACGAGGAGAGCGTAGCATGGCAGTGCTTGAGGAGATTGTTGGTGATGGAGTGGGAAGAGGACAGCGATCCGAGCTGGGTAGGCTGGGAAGAGGATTAAGGAGAAACTGTATAGAAGTCATTTTATACGCGAGAATTTCTCCGTCGTCGCAGACGGAGGCGTCTTGCTGTTATGTCGGTGAGGTTGCCCGTCTGCGAATAATAGAGCGCCAGAGAAGGCCGCGATGCTCGGAAAGCAAGACAGAGTCCTGATTTATCTGCCTTGCGGATTCAGAAAACTCTGATCGGTTTGACCGCCCTTGTCTGATTTAAGACACAGGACCAAAGGATTCTAGAAGGTCTGGTGAAGTCTCAAGAGGGGGTGAGTTACAATGAATGAAGATGACAAAAAAAGGGCTATGGAGGATTGGCAGCGATGCACGAGCGTGTTTGAAGCCGACAGATAGCTAGGCGACCATGGAACTGGGATAAGGCGTAGAAAAAGTGAAAGTGAAGAAGGAAGGGAAGGGACATCAAAGATGAGAGGCAATCTCCCTTTTGTTGATGATAGGTTTGTTGAATGAAAAGCTTTCCACGAGTGGATAGGTGACGGCATCTGGTCAAGAGCTGTCCAGATGGCTTCCCCTCCTCTCTGTTTGACCGATTGGGATATGGAAATGCAGGGCGTGAAGTCGTCCTTTTCTTCGAGGGGCAGCGGTGAACCTAGGTCGTGAGTCAAATACCTATTCTAGACACCCAGAATTGACAGATGTCTTGGACGGGGAAGCGTCCGGCATGAAATAACCTTACCGGTTCTTGGGCCCAGGAAGACATCACGAGGCACACATCAAGAACGGGTCAAAGGGTACTGGGCGATCTGCCATACTTCAACCCCAGTTTGTGTATAGTAGGTGCTCCCAAGGGCGCACCTGGGTACCCTGTTTTGCAACGTTCTCCATTTAGCGCTCATTCAACGGCAGCGCCAGACGAACCTATCCTCAAGGGTACGTCTGTTTTGTCACTAGCCTGAGAGCCAGAAATGCCGCTCATGGCATGCAACTTGTCGAGGCTTCAGCTGTTTCACTCGTTGTCTGCAGCTACCCAAGACTAGGCTGACGCAGACCCAGCGAGAGAAGACATGGTAGATCACGTTTCAGGGACTCCTGCAACCATGTGGAGGTCCTGCAGACCCGACCGTAATTGAAACCAGGCTTACGGCCTTCTGAACCAGATACTCACTCCCTTGCAAACAGAGAGAAGACAGCGGTCTGGTAGGTGTGATCTGTACGTGAGATATTAGGTTCTGTACTTTGAGAGCTAATAATAGGACCAGAAGCGTGTATTGTAGCGCATCACTCGCCTTCAGACATGGACATGCATGGTCTATCCTATTCCCGAGTCATGGAATACAGAAATAGCCTGAAGACCGGGTCAACATTGAAAAGTCTTGTGCTGGTAACGAACTCGACCATCAGCTGGGAGGAGCCGCTGGAGCAACCGGAAGATTAGTTCTCACAGACTATCGGCCAATAAACAAACGGGCCATGACGGCGCTGATGAGCGAGATAGGTATGGGTGAGGCCTGAGACCGCGGAAAGCTGCATGCCGCCTTTCTTCTTGTATCACGGGAAGCTGCGGTTGTAACCACCAACAACGGGCCCACCTCTGTCATCTTTATGGGCAGGGAAGTTCCAGGAGCGTCTCGTAAGACAGCGGCGTGGGTTGGAGTGGAATTATGGCCAGGAAAATGGCCAAAAGCAAATCCTAAAGGTGAAAACGCCATGTTTCTGACAGGGTTTTAGGCACTTGCTGAATATCGACCGTTTCAGACTTTGAGAGTAACTCTTAAGGGACAGACTAGGAGTTCGCGCACTCAGCCACCCAGATGGCAGTCCGTTACATCCACGATACATCCCATAGGGCATAGAATCTATCATGAGCTTCCCTTGCTATTGTCAGGCGACATCTGCGTATGGATGGGAGGGTCAAGCCTCACTCGCCAGGCGTCACACCCGCGTTGACCATGTTGCTCAACTCCGATAGACTGTTGTGGACCAAGTCTGGCCGTTAATGGAGCAGCTGGCGATGAAGATACAGTGGGTCCAGAAGGACGATCGTAAGTGGATGAGGACGACCTCAAAGAGAACCTTCCACGCAGGCTTCTTTGCAGCGGAGCCTACGCATTGAGCCTGAGATATAACAATTGTCTCTTTCCATAGATTGGCGTGCCTTCAGTTCTAGTGTGATTTTATCCTTAGTGGCCATTTGGAACGTTTGCCCATGCAGCTTACCTTGGGGAGATAAATCTCCACAGATCGCTGTAGAGCCAGCTAGATCTCGTGCAGAGATGACATTTGGTACCCACAATTTCAAGTGATGAACAGCGAGAAAGAAAGGGACTGAAAAAGAAGCGCCGGCGTAAAGGGAGTGCGAGACACCAACCACAAGCAGTCGGCTGCCACAAACCTAGTGACGAATCATTACTAAGATGATGCAAAATCTAGATGCTGAAGGGCATCACCCGGGCGGCTTAAGAGTCTTTCATAAGGGATAGAACCCACATACGAGAATCGAGTGCCTGGTAACCATACGCGACAGTATCTCGTAGAAGAGGCGGAGCCGGGCGCGAGGCCGATCAGTATGGGGTGCAGCCATGGCATACAACTCCACTCGATGCAAGGGGACGACGTGTCTGCTGCGTCTCCTCTGCAAGAATAGAGATTATCCCAAACACGGACAGCCGTGTAGCAGTGGTGGTCAAGATGAGTGCAAACACAACAAACAGTGGAAGAAAGGTATCTGGGCACTGTGTCCTTTCCGAAGGGACTTCTTGCCTCATTGCAGGCCCGTTGTCATTGCCCGGCCACTTTCCAGCCGGGAACCCCCTGTTTCAACTGGAACGGCATCATAAAACATCCCGGGAGCACCTGTGCCACCGGGCTCGATCTGGGGTAAGCAGAATCGGGAGACGATCCAGCGCTCGGATCCTGTGCTCGATCATTTGCTCCCTCGTTGCTTGAACCTAGTGCCATCGCACAAGATAGAGGTGGATCATCGCCGACGGCTGTGTATCCAGTGGTGAAACGGCCCTTACTCGCAGAGAGGAAACGTCCTCTACGTAGGACAGTTCGGTCCTCGAGACCACTGCCAGGGATCAAGGACTTTTGTCACGCCATCGACTCCCTGCTACAAACTGTGCGACTGTTCCATGAACCAAGGATGGTGTGCTCAACATCTGAAGATTAATAACTCTATGCTATTTGCGGGGGGGGGAAATGAGTATAAGAGAAACAGAGAAGCAAGTGCAGATAGAAAGAACATAAAACATGCGACAGGAAACTACAAAGTAAAAAGGCTAGAAGAAGACTTCAAAATCGTACCATCTCGTCATCGTACAGGCCAAGCCATCTGAGGCCCTTTCATGTCAAAGAAGCAGTTTACGACTGCTTTAGTGCACAAAACTGGGTCTCAATTTTTCCTGGACGTTGAAGCTAGATAGCCGGGTTCGGTCCTGCGTTGCAACCCGACTAGTCCGTGACACCGGGCGAGATTAGGACCGCAGGAGTCGTGCAGACTCATTTAAATAGCCAGGAGAGGTTCTTTCTCTGGTTGACTTTCGATAGATTGCGCCACTGGCTCATCCTTGGGTGCTTCAGGGAAATCCGACGTCTTGACGACAGCCTCGGGCTCGGGCTCTCTCTTGACCACCGGCCCTCCAGCAGGGGCTTTGGCGACTTCGGGAGAGGCGGAACGACGGCCGATATATTCTTGGGCTTTGTTGCTGTAGTCTCCAACATACTGTTTCACCACACCAGTGGCATGGTAGGTGCGCTCCTCCGCTAGATCCTTCAGTTGGTTAGCCTGAGAGCCGACCATCTGGCGGACGTTTTCAATCTGAGCATCAATGACTTCTTGGTTGTTGATGTAAACAAAGGGTCCAAGGTAGGCAATGGTGACGGCCAAAAGAGACAGGCCCCAGAAGGGAAGGATCTTAATCAACCAGTAGGCGGAGAACGCGGCAGTGGCGGCCTAAACATCATTCGAGTTAGACCTTTAGAAGTCGAATGAGGTGAGCGATTGTGTCTAACTTACAGCTGTGGTATGGACGGCATTCTCGGCAAACAGAATGCGCTGGAACTCAATGAAGAGGAAATCGACGAGCTGCTGGAAGTCCTCCAGCACAGCCTCAATCGTTTCCCTGGGAAGAGTGTAGTATTTGCGGGGACGGAAGGAGCTGGTGAGTCCCTGAGAGAGAACGACTCTGCCGCCTATTTCGGCTGCAGCGGTAACTGTATTCCCATCAGCGCTATCATTTTATCACCCTAGGATATAAGCTTACCCCCGAGGACGAGATAGAGGAATTTGAAGAACCAGCGGAGGAGAGGGAGATAACGGGCAGCAAAAATGAAAGCAACGACGCTGGCGAAGGAAGCAGCAGTGGCACGAGGTTGTTCCCACTAAATTCAGCAGACTCTTGGTCAGCGAATCCTCGAATTATGCAGTTAGGACTAGTTACGTACGCTGAGAAGGCTGTAAAGCATAGAGTGGTAGTCTGATCGCAATTAGTGATGCCATTCCAGTCGGATCTCTGATTGTTTCACGCACAGGTCAGGGGCTGGCCGGTGGCCGTGGTGGTCGAAGGGATCACTTTCGCGCTCTTCAGGTCGCGAAATTCTTGTCCAGTGCGGGAGGCCTCGGATCGGATGGTTTCAGCAACTGGACCTAGCAGCGCGTCAGTATATTGCGAAAGAAAAAAAAGGCTGAGTCGAGTACCGTTTGTGATCGACTCCTTGATTGCTGCAAACGAAAACGTTAGTCTGTGTGACCTTTCGCAAGGGCACCCGAAATCTGAGCCGACGATGGTATTACTGAGAGCAGAAAAGAACATCAGCTTTAATTTCTTGAGAGAGCGACCTTGGTTGAAGGCTTAATGCTGTTTCTTACCTTACTGGCATTTGTGTCGGGATACCTGACTTCACCGTTGTCGGCCATGTTTGGGTCTGTGCGGAAGCTTCAATCTAAACAAAGCTTTTTTTTTTGGCCGATAAGAGCCGGGGAGAGGGCAAGGGATGATCAAACGGCCGGTAGTTCGAAGATAGCTGGTAAAGGAGAAGATAGAAGCGATGGAACAGCAAGAAGGGAGATTCAGTGAGAGGGGAAGTAGGAGAAAGACAGGGAATGAGAAAAAGATAGGAGAGGGAGAGGCCGGGAATCAGTGATGCAATTGACAAGCGAGAGGTCGTGTGCTGTCCTGTGCTTCCCTGGGCTCGGAGTCTGCAGGTTCCACCAAATGAGAACACTGTGAATAAGCAACAAGCACCCTTTGGAGTATGAGAACAGAATAGTTGGGCTCAGTTGGAGCTGCTGGAAGCTGAAACTCACGACCAATCTATTGTTTGACAGTCTAGCCCGTACTGCAACAGGATGATGTCCCTAGTATGTCGGCCTTCTAGCGACCGTGACTTGATGCCCACGTCAGTGCAGGCGGCCTAGACCAATCGGCATGTGATAGCACCTTGACCTCATTTCCGCCGCATAGAGATGAGAGGAATAATGGCCATTAGATTGAATTCTATATACTCCGTACATTTAGAATCATTCCAGAAAACATAGCATTGGAGGCGCCAAAAGAGGCTCCCCGGTATCTGGGATCTTATTGTCCGATTTATCATCTTGTCACCTGAACCGTCTCTTAATCGGGATATCTTGTGGCCTACTTCCTACCCATTATTTGATGAAAAAGAGGTGCTCTAGCCACTGTGGGTGGCTTTATGGGGCCACATAATTTGTTCTTTGTAAGCATAGCATACGACACCACAGAAAATCAGAAACGAGAAACACTTGGTCTGGTTAAGTGTGGCCTGTTTACAAGTTTGAGCAGCTTGTCTCCCAGTTCTTAATATATATTTTTCGCCCACATGGGACATATAAGAATCTTCAAACAGTAATAGCATTGTGCGATTGGAGGAGTATACAGACATTGTCTATAAAGCAATTTCTAAGAGTGATCGTTAATACATCCGTAAGTTTTTACAAGCTCTACACGTATGCACGCGGGGTAAACGTCTCCAGAGTTGCACGCAGGAGAAAGATGCAGGTGATTGTTGATGGTCTGGAATCCGAGGCCCGGATTTATGCCTGAGGATCATGGCCACAATATCACGTGCGTCGGTGGTGGGACGCGTAGCCGATGTTTTGATGCTGGCTCTCCTGCGGCAGCATCGACCTCAATCTCCGAGTCAACTACCGCCACCAACCGCCCAACACCGAGATTCAATGAATTACTCCTGTTAACAGCTTTTATAGATGGATTTCCATATCTTGAGCTAGTTATTTTTTTGATCTAGATCTCGTTCTACCCGACCGCAAGCGAGATTGCCTTTGTTTACATTGTCATGGCTGCGACGGGCGCGAGGGCGCAGAAGCCGGTCGGCTCTGCAGCCTGGATTTCTACCGAAAAAGAGAACTGCGCGCAGCTGGTAGCCCAGGAGATGGAGGAAATAGAGTTTCCTGCTCGTTATGAGATGGAATGGTTGAATGAACATATGGCAGAAGTCTTCTCGAACAACAAACTGTGCGTTGCTTCGGACGGTCGGCGGCTCACCCTAGCTTACTGACATTCCCACAGCAATTTCGCGGATGTCTTCAAGACACCCGGAAAACTACGAGGCAAGACTCCTCGGACGTTGCGAAAGCGTGACCCGACGGAGAACCGTGTGGTTAGTTGAATCCCCCTTGTCTTCGTGGCCCTCGCTGACCACGATAGCCTCTGAGTGAGATATTCTCCTCCGTACAGAAGAACCGACCCGATCCCACATACTCCACTAGCCCTGTTGCTCAACGCTCGCCCACGAAAGCTATAATTGCTCCGTCGGCACCTACCCCGCCGGTCGTAACCCAAGGTGCCCCTACTCCGTCAGCTGATGCTCCACCAGCCGCGACTTCCTCAGACAGAGCCAAGAACAGAGCGCCAGCCCCGACCGAACCAAAATACCCCGACTTAACGCAGGACATCAATTCTTTCTCACAGTACAACACAGATTCTGGTTACCATGGAATGCCAGACGATGACGAAGAAGTCGTCCTTACACAGGTGGTGCCGGAGTCTCAGTCCACACAGCAGTTGGACCCTGAACCTACTTCATTCCGCGAGGCACGTCGTTCATCTGTTGATCGCCGCACGACAGATGCCTCATTCCACTCAGCTCCCGAGGAGGTACGACACCGCGGAGAGACTGCGGAACCCATGAACGTTGACTCGCCGAAGCAAACGCCCAAAGAATATGCGCCTAACCCCGAACTGTCAAAGAGGGCCGAATCGGAAGCAGATGAGGTTATGGAGGATAAACCTGCTGACGATCGTGAAGCCGTGGCGGCGCTAAATTCCAGGAATGTGTCGGGGCAAGATGCTGAGTCGACACCGGTCAAAGCTATCATTCCCCAACCTTTATCACCCAACGACCCCGAAAAAGATGAAATGGCTCTTGATGACCTGGACGATATTGGTTCGCCGTCTGAAAAAGATTCGCCAGAACGACCGCCGATTCGCAAGAGTAGCCTCAGCTTCGCGTCTCTTCCTGCCAGAGAGCCTCTTGCACCCAAATCTATTGGTAGCTCAAGGCTTTCCAGAACTAGCCATCTTGAATCCATCAAGTCAAATACGGCCTCAAACTATCTTGGTCGACAGACTGGACACCTATTGACTCAAGCGGATAGGATGGATGTTGACGATTCCAAGGAAACTGCGAATGAGGAAGCAGATGAAGATGTAAAGGCAAGCAAACTTCACAACAAGTCATCAACTCAGAGATTGCATGAGAAAATTAGCATGCTTGGGAAAATGCAGCCATCGCGGCCTACCAAGTCAATTCCTGCTGTTGCTGGTCTGTCATCAGGATCAGTATCATACCCTGAGCTACCTGCAGTGCAACCTGAAACCAAATATGAAGCTTCCAACAAAAAGCAACGCGAGGCTATGCCACCACAATCCCCAGACGCGGAAGACGACTGGATGAAACCAATGAGTTCGCCGTTCCAAGCACAACCTTCGGCCAAGTCAACTGTCAGCAAGCTCAAGACTTCCGATCCTGCGACGAGCGACGCTCCTGAAGAACATTCTTCTCCAATCAAGAGCAGAGTAACCCAAGAAGCAACAAAAATGAACGCTAGACAAACCTCTGAATTAGCTCGTGGTAAATCTACAACCCCGGTATTCTCTTCACCGCAGCGGTTTGGACATACGAAGAGCGCTTCCGTGAATATTGACGCCAAGATGACAACAACGCCGATCGGATCCCCGCGCCAGGATGGCCCGCTGAGTGCGTCCAAGTCCAGGCTTCAGTCGATCGTCAGGTCTGCCAAAGGTCTTTTCACAAGTGCCGCAGGCATTTCGGCAGCTGCTCGGATGGAGGCCTCCTCGCCTGACGAGCCCAGGACGCAGCTGCAACGAGCGGATACGGATAAGACCAGCCAGCGACCATTGTCGGTATTTAGCCCTCCGCGTCAGGAAGGACGCCGAACCCGAAGTTCTACCGAACGAGAGGAGAAGCGCCGGCAACAAGAACTCGAAGAGCGCAAGCAGGAGGAGGAGCTTGCTGAAAAGGTACGGCAACAGGAGAAGCTACGGATGACACAACAAAAGATCACCCGGGAAAGGGCGCACACAGAATCCGAAGCGCGAGCCCCGGCTGTGCCCTCTAGCCCATCCAGAATGTTGCAACAGAAGCCATCACGGGAGCCGGAACCGGCGGTGGACGTTGCACCGAAAGCTGCGCAAGTGAATAGACCAAACGACCGGCGCCCGCCAAAAGCGACACGTGAATCCCAACAGAAGCCAAAACCTCAACCTGTATCGGTTCGAGTTGGCAGCGCTCTTTCCCGACATATGCCTCTAACTTCGTCTGTGGCCTCCAGTGCCGAGTCGAGCATTACCGTACCGCCTCCGTCCGCCTCGAAAGTACCGTCGCTGAAGAAGAAAGCAAGCAACCAGTCACTTCATACAGCTTCGTCAAACAGCAGCTTTAAGAGCTCTGTATCCAGCCAGACGCAGCGTAAAGCACAGCTTGCGAGCGAAAGGAAGCGAGAGCAAGAGGAGCGAGAGGCACGGCGAAAGGAGGAGCAGCGACGCGAAATGGAGCGCAAGCGGGCAGCTCAGCAGAGTCGGGCTGAAGCTGAGCGCCGCGAGCGACAGGCTGAGGACCCGAAGAAGGCGGCCCAGATGCAGGCAATTGAGAAGCGGAGGCTGGAAAACGCCCGGAGGCTGGAGAGGCAGGGCAGCCAGCAACCTGAAATGGTAAGTTGTTGCTTTTGTGCCGGTTGATCAGTGCTGACGGCTTAGGCTCCGACCTATGCGGAGAAGACGGGACCTCCAACGTCACACCGCGAGACGGGCGCACCTCGTCCCGCGTCGCGACTGGGCTCGGTGCTCGGTCGAACAATCAATCCCCCTGCACCCAACCCGGCCAAACCGCCGAAGAGAGGAATGGAGGAGGAGAATCATCGTTCCGCAACCGCCAAGCCTGGAGCGATGCAGCTGTCTGGAGAAACCAAGCGGAGAAGGACCGATGATGAACAGAGCCGTGCCTCGATGCGACCCACAATGGCGCCGCCGATCCGACAGTCTAACATCCGCAAGGTAGCCAAGCTCAAATGTTTACTGAAAGTGCCTATACTGACTATTTTAGGAACCTGCTAAGAAGCCTTCCATGTATGGAACTGGCCAGCACTCGGCCGCACCCCAATCTGGCTCCACGATTTTCAAGTCTGGCCAGCCTCAGCGGCCAGGGCACCCCATGGATATGGCCAAATACGCCAGCGGCAAGATTCCTTTCGCAGAGCCTCCAAACGCCGGTCCGTCACAATCGCACCGTACTCCGGGACCCAGTTCTAGCAAAGCCTCGAAGCCGTCGCCCAACTACCCAGACAGCGAGAAAATTCAGCTTCCGGAGATTGCGACTGATAGTGAAGACGAGGATTCAGAGGCTGAAATGCTTCCAGTGCCCAGCTGGGCGCAACCGAAGCAGCTCGAAACGCTCCTTCGGGATCAGGAGGGCATGGAGGTTGACTCTATCTTCGGGCCGATAGCGCCGTTCTCGCTGGAGGAGACATTCAAGACGGATAAGAGAATCAAGAAGTTCCGCGAGCGGACAAGCAGCGCGAATTGGGCTGGGCCGGATGGACTGACACAAGAGGAAATCCGGAGGGATGTTGCTGAGCGACAGCGTCTGCGTCTGAACGGCGGATGGACTTTTGGGATGTAGCATTTTATCTGCTTTATTATTTGGCGTTGTATGTGTACACAGATTGGGGCATTGGCGTTATTATTGCATATGGAGTAGGCATAGGCATTTAATATATTGTTTTATTGTTCAGTCATAGCAAAGCCCAAACTTCTCGTCAATCGGCGCCAAGGCTTCTTCGCCTGAGCCTAATCAACTTTTCCTCCTTCACACCCCTAGTCTCCAAGGCATTAGCATCTGCCATTACCCCGTGTCTATTCGCTAAATGTCCAGGATTCTTCAATAGTCCTGCCGCCATGCCAAAGGGCATGCACAACCCGCTGCCCGCATCACTGGGCAGTGAGTCTTTCTTTTGCTGTGACCGGACCACTCAAGCTAACGAGCAACCCAACAAGGCGAATGCAAAAAAACAACGCAGATTCTAGACTCCTTCATCAATGGCTCGTGGCGCGGGAGTCCAGGGCGCGAGCTGCCTCAGCACGTGTTGCGAAATGCAAAGGTTTTTCCCTATCTGGTGAAACTATGCTTGTGTTTGTCTTCGATTAACGCGTTTCTTCTACGGAAAGGCCCTCGCAATTTTAACCGTCACAAAAGCGGGTTTCCTTGGCTCGCTCCGCTTCGGCTCAGGCATTCTCATCGCGCGTCTTCCTGACAGTAACAATCCAGACCGTCAAGATGGTGGCAGTGGCTGGTCGCCCCCTTCCGCGATAAGCATCTTCGGTCTTGGCTTCGGCGGACAAGTAGGCTTCGAACTCACCGATTTCGTCTTCGTACTCAACGACACCGATTCGGTAACCACATTCTCTAAGCTCGGGTCCTTGACAATTTCTGGAAACCTCAGTATCGCTTTCGGTCCGCTTGGGAGGAACGCGGAGATTGCCGGAGGCCTCAACGCCAATGGCGGGGGAAAGATGATGAGCTTTGCGAAGACAAAGGGACTCTTTGGGGGCGTTAGTGTCGAGTCTGGGGTTTTTGTGGAGAGGCGCTGGGCAAATAGGAGGTTTTATGGAAGCAAGGTTACGGCGGGTGTGATTTTGGAGGGTGATGTTGACGTCCCGGAGGGGGAGCGGCAGGCAGTGGAGGGGCTGATGAGGGTTCTGGGAGAGCTTTTTGCCGCGGATGCCAACATTGACGGTGAGGGTGAGGATGGCGATGGGCAGCGAGGTGGAGATGTCGTGGAGGGGATACCTGAATCTGACCCTTCGCCCGCGCCTCGACCTTAAGGGCCCAACCGGCCCCCAAAGGCCCAGTCTAAATCAACAGCAAAGTCACAAGCCGTGCCTGAGCCTAGCCCGACCAAGGCTGCAAATGCAAGAAAATCCTAGCGGGCATCCGTTAATAGTGCTTAGGCTTTTAGGCTCCTGCGTTCTTATCGCGGCCATAGGACATGCAGTGCATCGTGCGTCAGCGATCCCAAAGTCAGGACTGAGACGATATCAACTGTAAATGGCCCGTTAACACGAACTTGAGAAATTTGAGCCAATCAGCGATGAAGCGCGGTGCTCCTGCAGGTTGGGTAGCCACGAATAAGATTGACCGTTGGCATTGACGTGGCTGTGTAGCGCATCGTCAGTGTCGTAGTCACCGCAACGCAGCAGCACTGGCTCTTCAAAGCCTCATCTTCTTGCGCGCGTGGCTAAGCCGCCCTTTTTAAAGTGAATACGGTCGCGATGAACCTGCGGCTCTGATCCTGCACTTTTGAGACTCTACGCGACAATGGCAGATCGCGAACTCAACATACTCTCCCTCGATGGTGGCGGCGTGCGCGGCTTGTCCACGCTGCACATCCTCAAGAGCATTATGGAAGCAATCGACCGCGAGCATCCGCCGAAACCGTGCGACTTTTTCGATATGATTGGGGGGACGGGGTCTGGCGGGTTCGTTGACAACCACCAAGTCAGTCATCGCGCCCGCTAACTCGCAGCGGATAGGTTGCTGGCGCTCATGCTCGGCCGGCTGAAGATGGATATCGACCAGTGCATCATCGGATACACGCGACTCTGCAAGCACGTCTTCGGTCGCAAGAAGCGTCTCTCCTTGACCGGAATGAGTCCGATGTCAATGTCGAAACGTAAGGCGAAGCATGATGGCAAGAAACTGGCGACCGCGCTCAAGAGTATTCTCCGCGAATTGGGGCACGAGGATCGGGATATTCTTTTGCAAGATGTGGATTTGAGTTGTCGTGTGTATGTCGTCCCGTCTCTTAATTGTTCTACGATACCGGGATTGAACAGTTAATGATGATGTCTGTTTGCAGCTTCGTCTGCGTAACCGACGCCTCAACCCAGAAACTCATCCCCCTCTCCACTTACCCGAGCAAATACTGCCCGAACGAGCTCTACAAATCGACAAAAATCTGGGAGGCCGGCGTAGCGACGTTTGCCAATCCGGCCCTCTTCGAGCCCATCGCTCTGGGCCCGGCGCGCCGCCGCTACGTCGACTCCTCGTCGCAAGCAAACAATCCAGTCCGGGAGGTCTGGATCGAAGCGAAAAATGTCTGGCGCCTTACAACCCTTGAGTCGCAGCTGCGGTGTCTTGTCTCTATCGGTACAGGGCAGCATACAATCAATCGAGGGTCAGGCCGCAAAACAAGCGGCGTCGGCGGGGTGTTTGGATTCGCGAAGAGCACCGAGGTTATAGTTGATCCAGAGGTCGAAACGAACAAGTTCATCCAGGAACATAGCGAGCTCGATGATGAGGGCCGGCTATTCCGTTTCGATGTGCCGAATGGCCTCGCGGAGATCGGTCTTGACGCCGTGGATGAGATGGAGACGATTGTGGATGCGACGCAGGATTACCTTGCAAAGGAGCTGGTCTACAAGCAGGTCAGACGCTGTGGGAAGGCGTTGGCCAGGCCGGGGGATAGTGAGGTCTCTTTTCCGATTCGGCGGTGATTTCTTCCCCTATCTTGTTTGGAGGCTGATGTGATTTGAATAGCGTTCTGAGATTCTCTATCATTGATACCATCACTCTTCTGTACATGAATGAATTCGTTGTCGTATTTACAGCTGCAAGGACTGAGTACTCGGCCCATACAATAAAATGCCTTCTCATCAACAAGGATTCCCAATATTCCTCTGTCAACACCGACCAAAATTCCGCTAGTAAACTACGTCCCTTCTACCTGAGTTCTCCTAGCGGGAAAGGCCACTAGCGAAGCAGCGCTATTTCTTTGCACCCCAATATTCCAAATGGATAGATTGCGGCGCGACTTAGGGAATAAGGATGATTACCCTCGGTTGCAGCATCCGCAATTCAATGTTGAAACATAACCTCGAACTAGACCCCGTTCTCATCCCAAATATGCGTATGGGTGCCGTGAAACCAACCACTCTGGGAAGAGAAGCGAGCCTCCATACGCTTGATGTGGGAACCATGTCTGCTTGCGGTGCTGGCCCATCTTTGGGCTCAAACAAGGTAGCGTGATAGTCGACCTGGGCCTGCAGCTTTCATCCGAGCTACTAGAACTGCTGGACATTCTGCATGTTTATATCCTGCAAAGATGGCACATAATCTTGGTGAGCCAACACCGAAAATCAACGCTGGTCTTACAGCACCTCGGATGCTTCCATGGGCAGTACAGTCACAAGGCTGCGCTTCAACAAGCGGCTGACTGATTGGAGTTGTGAGGTCTGTGGTTTGCTTTCTTGTATTTGTTCAGGATATATCAGAGCCGGGCTTTGTTCTTTATCACTATTCCTGGTCAGTTAAGCAAGAGATGAGCTTTCTCTTTATCTCAAGGGCAGGAATCTCAAATTTATGGGTCTTCTCTTTGTCCCGTGTGCTAGACAGAGTGAATTTCTATATCCATGGTGGCTTCTTGGTGGTGTGTCCATCCAAACAAGAAGCATAAGTAGGCTTCTTCATCTTTCACTTCCCTGCCATTTAGAACTTGCATTCCACCCAGGGAGAGAAGTACGGACTTTATCAACATAAAATGGCCACTCGGAGGAGTGAACGTCTCCGCCAGAAATTTCAAGCAAATAAGAAAGGACTTCCGCCAGTAACAACAAAAGAAGAGGAACAATCCCATGGACATGTATGCAAGATCCCCTTCTACCTATTTTCCATGCCTACTAAAATCCATGGCTAGTTTAATCACAACGTAACCAAGAATTATAAGAAGACCATCAGCACTACCACCGGCACCAGCACCAATAGCAATAACGATAGTCAAGAACGAGCAGCAGCCCGTGGCGTCCAACCCCCCGAACATCGCCCTTTGAAGGACCTGATAACGCGAAAAGACTACGAGGTTCAGCACTGGCTTGATCACGGGAGGCTGCCTAGAATGCCAAAAATCAACCCATTTTATGCCCCATATTGTGCCCGACCAAAGCGCAGACGCTTATTGACATCACGCAGCCAGTTAGTCTTGCAGCCAAACAGCCCGGGGTCAGGGTCACAAGAGAAAAGACGGATCGACTACGACAGTGATGACTGTGTCCGGCACCTGATGATGAACTGCTGCATTGTCACACCTACTGAAGATAAGCTTACTGAGGCCGGCAAAGCTGCCTGCAAGACACTCCTAGAGGAAGAATGGGGTGGTGAACCCCCCACAGGCACTGTATTCGATGAGAACAAGATCAAGCGTACTATGGCATGGCTTGCCCTCAAATCGAAGATTGCAATCATCCATGCTATTGGCGAACTGGTGGTTCCTTCTGTTGATTACTTAGTTGACCTCGATTTCCTGGCTGGCGATAGTAACGAGCCGTGGCTTGAATCAATTCCGCTGGAGGATAGTGTCTCGCCATATAAGCGCGATGAAGACCCCCTTGGGGAAAAGTACTACCTTCCAAGACCACAGCCTGATTATAGCGTGGGATTCTCGCGCCTGGCATTTACCAAAAAACAGCTGCTTAAGCTTAAACCATTTCTGAGTTGGATAAATTCAACTTCTTTCTTTACAGCTACTATGAGAATTTACTTCCCTTTTATGGTCTCTGAGGTTGAGCCAGACAATGCCGGGCCCCAAGTGGCTCAATACCAGTGCATGCATAGCAAGGCACTTTGTCTACAGGGCATCATATATCTCTTCAGGCTAGTGAAGCGCGAGCAGGAACTCGATCGTACAATCCTAGGGTACTCTATTGTGTACAATAGCATCGACGTGAGTATTTACGGGTACTACCCTGTGATTAATGGACCTGAAATCACCTACCACGCTTGTGAGATTTCGTCCTTCGTGTTAAACAGCGAGACCAAGTGGACTTCATTCAAATTTGTCATGGCCGTCTACCACAAGTGGGCGCCCCTCTATCTGGAACGGATTTGCTCTGCTATTGAACAGCTACCCGAGAGTATCATATCCGCTGAACCGGCACAGTCCCAGATAGCTTGGGATTCAAATGACTCTGGACAATTGCGGGATCTTGCTGGGTCTGCTGAATGGAGTCCCTCGCGCAGGGGGTCTGAACCTGGTAATAGCAGTCAGGAGGAATCCGTAGATATTGCGGAGTCTAGGTGTAGGGTCTGGTGTTAGAAATAAGCGGAAGCACAAGCGTGATCTACTTTAGAAGACTGCTATTGTTCCAATTATCTCCAGACAGGAGTAAATCCAGAAGAGTGCTCGATTCGAAGGTCTCGCGCTCCTCCAAGAACCTGTCCTATCCGTTGTAAATTGCTATCCCCTAGATAATCAATACATCTCTCAAGCCTTAGTTTCTTGCCTTATACATCTGTGCTTTCCGTCTTAGCAGAAGCCTTCTTTATGAAAATTTATTTAACATCAGTATCCCTATCATACTTCCTTACTTTCCGCTGGAATCTTGAGGATATCAAATCTCACCATTTGGCCAGCTTTCCTCTTCCGTGGAACAAAATGGCCAGCCCTTTCTTCATATCTTTCAGGAATATATTTGCGCTTGAGGCGTAATCATGTTCAGTTTACCTCGCTAGGCTCTTGTGAGTAATGGGTATATGTACTTAATCAGATAATATAGATGCCCATCATTCCCGACAACTTGACTGTGGGATTCATTGGCTGTTCCTATATTTCCGTCAAACGGCGTAGACTTTCCGGGTACTGTATGACCAAGAGTATAGTAATATAGAGACGGCGTACATTCACGACTAGAATTACCCAGGGCCCAGGGCATATAGTAGACTTTGGCATTAGGTTGGCTGTTAGACCATATCCCCAAGGAAATAATTGCCACTAAGGGACCCTAGCAATAGAGTCATGTTGGAGTAGCTTTCACCAGAATAAACTTGATGTCAATGGGAAAGTTGTTCCTATAGGCTCAAAGGATGAGCCAAGCTAGAAGCTCTGTAGTGGTGAGTCGCTTCAAGATCCGCTGAGATTTGCAGGAAACCTTGCCTGCAAAGGACAGACAGCACATGCACAGGATACTTGCTCAGAATTCACAAGTCTGCGGGGCACAGAACTGGTTTGACTGATTGCATGAAACTATTCAAGAACTTTAGGTCACCTGAACGACGGGCCTTACACGACTCAGGTCTAATGAATTTCAGGGTTCCATACTATCCGGTCGAATACGCAGGGATATCACTATTCCAAAGCCATTTCCAATGGTCCTTGTACTGGCGTCAGATCGAAAACAATTGGGGACAGTGAGGTGCCCTAGCGCCAGGGTTAGGATACCCACCATACGGCTTCGGATGGGTAAGAGAGAACAACCCAGTAGATAACCACTTTCAAATGACTGCAGTTTCCACTGTTTCATTTACTCATATTTTCTGCTTCTGACTCCGCATTGACGTCCTCCCGATCGATCATCAAGATTCGCCCGATCATGACGTCAACCGTGCCCTCCCATCATAAGACCATTGCAATGCCATCACTTCCCCAGGTCAAGCTGCAAGCTTATACAATATTTACTTACATGCACAGACTGCGACTCTTCCCAGCTCTCTCCCCACGACGATATTTCCAAGTTACACCTCGCACAATGGTCAAAGACAGCAGTACCGTCATTGAGTCCGTACCTACCTGCTTCTAGCCCTGGCTGACCTGCCAAGCCCTAACCTACACAGCCCAGACTAACAGGACTGCAGCAAATTCAACGGCTTGGTCAACATGACTGCTGACGAGCTTCGCGACTGGCTGAAGGAAGAACACTCGCAGACGTCGGGGTGGAAGAACGAGTCCGGTTCTGGCGAGACGATCGGGCATGAGAGGTACCCATCCTTTCTTTCCCCAACTCTCCCCCATCTATCCCAGTGACACTGAGTAATGTTCGTTGTCGGTACGTAGTGGCCGTAAAATTCTCCATTCTCGAACATAATCCGTCGAAAGACCCGGATGGGTATTCAGAAGAAGACATCGACCATATGCGTCGCGTGGTTTCGTACTGCAAGAGGCACCTTGCGCAGGAGGAGAAGGCGAAGCAGGATACGGGAAGTAAGAGTTATCGCAGTCTAAAGAACTGGGGGCATGATGCGCTGAAGGAATAGTCTAGTCTAGTTTGGGTTCTGGGTTGTGTTAATCTTAAGCAAGCATAGAAGGCTATTAGGGTTGTTATATATACTCCACCTCCACTGGCATCAGTTTTCACATGGAACTCTGGATCCCTACTTGCCTCTTCATCAGCTCTTCTGGGCGGCGCTGATTGGTCTGTCAACACCCAAGTCGTCAATCTCGATGTATGGGGTTGGACCACCAGGGGGACTGGCACTTGAGATGCTCACAGACAATGTATGAGAGCAGGCGTAGCAACAATGGACAGGCAGAGGCTGAATAGGGAGGACGACCAGTTCACCAGAGCTGCTGTGTGACCTTTATCCATCAGGTCCATTTTTTCACCCACGAGCTATCGTGTGCCGGGCCGGCCCATGCCCTAAGCCCTGTCTATGGCGGAGCGGCCTCCATGTTTCCTGCCATTTTTGCCCCCCTGATTGTGGACGGTAAAGAGCCAAGGACCTTTCTGAAGAGGATACTAGTGAGTATTCCATTCGCATACCTCCAGTACATTTATTCCCGCTTCAAGGATGCAGTTCTGTCTGTCGTTCAGTTTGACCAGTGCCCTTTTTGCGACTGAGAAACACATCAACCTGGATGTTGCCGCTCGTAGTTATAGGAAATGATTTTGTCGGTACAGAGATGGGTAGTAGAGCTTGGCTGATGAGCATCAGATTCTCTCTGGGCGTCAAACACGCTGAAGAAGTCACCATTATGTTTGCCTAATGCGACCCCGTCAAGAGGTTCAATGAGATAAGGGGGCTCATTTAGCACTTGACGCGCGGGCTGACTACCAGCATAAAGAGACTGATTGTTGAACCGCCTGGTTAGATATTCGAGACCTTGTCGTATCCATTTTACGCTGGCAACGTGCGGTAGGGGGGAGCCGTTGGCGCAACATTTCTCTCTCTACCTATTAATATAAACGTTCCAGGGAGATGACTGAAAGCAGCTATTATATCATTCGCACCTAGAGGCTTTGCTCTAAAGCGTGTGCTCAAGATCAGTTTTCTGAATCTCTGTCAGTGGTGCATCTATCTAAACATGTTGACTCTTTGGACAACGAACCCTCAGCAGCACCCCAACAGCGCCCTAGTAGCATCCTCAGAAGCTGTATCCGTCTATACCAGCCGAGTCACCCGGAGCGTCTCGGCCATCGAAGCGCTTCCGAAGCGAAACGCAGGTCAGCCAGCATAGGTAGGATAGCGGAGGGTCAGGAAGCTTGTCCGACTATACGAAGCTTAGCCTACATGAGCTGTTGAGCTTCAGAGTGTAAGAATACAATGTCAACCATGATATTTTGAGGCGATACGCTATGTGACTTTTGAAGAAGCGGCCGGTCTCTTGCTACTGTACATCCTCTCGTGCCTTGAGCAAGATACGGTGGTGATAGCGCTACCTATCCCGGTACCCCGGGGTCGAAAGTACGCCATCCACACTAGACTCCCGCTAGGAATCGGCCATTCGCTGGAGAACCAACGCTGATTCAGCCGTCAGCCGAAACAATCCCGGTGCTAATAGCGAGAATGGAGGGGTCAAACTGAGGGGTGGTCCACCTGCAGTCCTTATACCCCGACGCCCAATGCCAATATTCCCCGAAGGCCCCACCCTTCTAATCCTTCTTCCTCATCTTATCGCTCAATCGACACACAATGCCGTCAAATGCAAATTACCTGCCTCCCAATGACAATGACAGCCTGGATGGTAATGGCAATGACTTTGCAATCGATGAGAGCGTCTTCGCATTCACCCCGCGCAGACTCCGTGTTGTGTGCGTCGGCGCCGGATTCTCAGGCCTGATAATGGCTTACAAGCTGAAACATGAGCGGCCATTCAGTTTTGTCGATTTCACTATCTACGAGAAGAATCCTGAAGTTGGCGGAACGTGGTATGAGAACGTTTATCCTGGGGTTGGATGGTAGGCCGTTCTTCCTTTTTGACATGGGATAAATGCTGATAGACGTGGATGTAGTGACATCCCGATTCGTACGTTTCTCTCATCTCCTCCATTTATTTCTATTCTTATTTGATTCTATATTTTTTTTATATATTTTCAATCATTACGCATATACCTATCGCGTCGCTAATTGTGAAAGATAGCTACATCTTCTACTTCAACCCGAACCCCAACTGGTCGCAGTGCTACGCTAAAGGCCCTGAGATCCAGCAGTACATCCTGGACACAGCGGATAGGTACGGATTGAGGGAGAAAATCCAGTTCAAGACAAAAGTCATCAGCTCAATCTGGAATGAAGAGAAGGGAAAATGGGACCTGAGGTTGCAGCGTGAAAAGGAGGTGTTTGAGGACAAGGCTGACGTGTTGATTAATGGGAGTGGAGTACTCAAGTATGCTTTCCCCCCTCCGAGTCGATTGACTTATTGTGTTCAGTACATGAGGGTGAGATGAGACTGATGGGTGGAAGTAACTGGACGCTTCCTGATATTGAAGGAATTGATACCTTCCAGGGGAAGCTCCTTCATACGGCCAAGTGGTGTGTCCCTATTCCCCGCTGCAACCCCATTAAGAGCAAGCCTGATCAGAATGGGAGCAGGGATCCTTCCTACGACTGGACAGACAAGAGAATCGCCGTCATCGGTAACGGCTCCTCCGGTCTTCAAGTCGTGCCGGCGCTCCAGCCCAAAGCCAGCAAGATCGTCAACTACATCCGGCACCCGACTTGGATATCCACCAATATAGCTGGCGACATCACAAAAGATCACAGAGGGACAAATTTTGCCTACAGCGAAGAGGAGAAGAAGCTGTACCGCGAGGACCCTGAGGCATTTCTAGAGTACCGGAAGTACGTCGAGCGCAGCGTTAACAGCGTGTTTAGAATCATGCTCTCGGGCTCAGAGGAGAACAAATTCCTCTCTAACCTTGTCAGCCAGGTTATGCGAGAGCGTCTTTCGAAGAACCCACATCTGCTTGAGAAACTCATACCCGATTACGAGATTGGCTGTCGTAGACTCAGTCCGGGGGATGGGTACCTGGAGGCTATGCAGGCCGACAATGCGCGGTTCTGCTTCGATCGTATAGTTTGTATTACTCCGCAAGGGATCCGCACAGTATCCGACTCTGGGGCAGACTCATATGAAGAGTTCGACCTGATCGTCTGTGCAACAGGCTTCGACACCTCCTTCATTCCCGCCTGGACGCTCATCGGCCGGGACGGGCGCCGTCTCGATCACGAGTGGAAAGACATTCCCAAGGCTTATTTCTCGCTCTGTGCAGGGGGAATGCCAAACTATTTTGTCTTTGGGGGACCGAATGCGCCAATAGGGCACGGATCTAATCCTCTGATAATGGCTTGGAATGCGGATTATATGCTCGATTGGATTGAGAAGATTGCAACGGAAGATATCAGGTACGTCTTCCCGGGTCTCTCCGTTTATAGCGGGCCTAGCCTGAGCTAACGGGGTAATGCAGGTCTGTTGTCGTGAAAGACTCCATTGTCCACGCCTTCAACCGATACGCAGCAGAGAATCTGAAGCGTTGCGTATGGTCCAAGGGGTGCACCGCCTGGTATAACAAGCAGAATGGCCCCGGCGAAAAACATACCGTCACGGCATTGTATCCAGGGAGCGCTCTGCACTATAAAGGTGAGAACACGTCTCTGTTTCTGGAGTTGTGGGGTAATATACTGATTTGGTCGGCAGAATACATCAAGACCATCCGCGGCGAGCACTTTGATATCCAGTATAATACGTCAAATCCGTTCCGGTTCCTGGGAAATGGGGAGCTGGAGATGGAGAGGAATGGCGGGGATACGGCTTATTACCTACAGTAATAGCAGAGATATATGGGTGTAGCAGGACAAGCTGGATGAATGGGCTATGAACAGGAAGAACAAACCAGCTTACTGACTCCGACGAACAACGTCGACAACGGTAGAATGCTCATAGCAACGGAATTATAAAGGCTAGCTCCGGCTCTAAGATATACTAAAAATAGTCAAAGTAAGGCAGCAAGGTGGCGCGGTTGGTACCTAGGGTAGAGGACGGGGTTAGGTTAGTATAAGCTGAAAGTAAGCAGATCCAACAAAGAAGCAGGCTAGCCCTGCAAAATTGAATCTTTCAAATCGTGCCCACAATCAGGGATGCGTACAGGAACAAAGAGTTTGAACCCAACATATCATCCAGCCCGATAACGGAAAGGAAAGCCGTAGAGTATAGATATCTATAGGAACCTACCGGCCTTTAAACCTGCAATCATCGCAGTACGTATAAGCCTGAGCATAATTGTCGTCAGGCATCCCAGGCACGTTCAGAGCGTACACATATGAAATAGCATGGAGCAGCCTATCCGTCCCTTCCCCATCTTCTATTACGGCCACAAATGCCACCATGCCCTGCAGCACCTGCAGGCATTACTCAAATTCAACAATGATGAGATCTTTCGGGACACTCAAGGCGAAATCCTGCAAGACGCCATTGTCAAATTCAAGATCAGACACAAGGAGCTCGGCAGTAAAGAGAGGGAGAAGCCGTGGCTTGACGCGCAACTGGCGGATTCCCCGGGTAAGGAGGTACTATTGTATCACTTAAGGGGTCTGCATCAGACGCTTGAGAGGAGTATGTCCATTCGGAACCCGGTAGGGTGGTGTTGCTGATAGACAGAGTAGGTATCGATATCGCTATGTATGAGAAGCAGAGCGGCGGTAATTGTCGTGCCGGTACGGTGCTGGTTGGATGCTTGCGTGTCATTGCCGATCAGATCAGCCGATTATGTCTGATTGTCGATGAGATTCTTAGGTGTTGGGCTTGGAGGGCAAATTACCCTCACAGCCACGGCGAGAGGCTAAGACATTCACACAAAACGGACTCGGATGATTAGGGATTGGTGTGTGATCCTATAGCAATACGCTGTGACATTCTGAGTTAGAAATACCTGTACCTAATAGCTTGGGTTACGAGCTGTTGTGCTGTTCGTTACCTTGTCCAAACCATGATTTATATCTGCTTGCATTCTTACCACCCCAGCTATAGGAGCACACTATAATCTTACTTGCCGCATACAGAAAATAAGTATTTACAAGGTTGATTGTTCCAGGCCAATAGGGACTGGGATATTGATATCCCTCACTTTCTAGAGACATAATAAACTTGAATGCTTACTTCCTGGGAAGCTTGCCCCAGAGACGGAGGCAGCTCCCTTCCCAAGTATAGTATATCCGTATCAGTAGAACTCAGGATTTTTGAATGCGAGCCCGTACGCTGAATAATTGCCAAAAGCTTTTTGTAGATAGTAAATGGTTTGCATCGATAAGCTGTATTGTCCATATATGTCATTGGTCCTACATGCGACATCATAAAACCAGACCAACCTATTCCGGAGACCATGCAGACTTGGATAGGCTCATATCACCAATAAAAAGCTAGCTCTAAGCCTAATTCAGCTAGCAAGTTGTTATTCCGTGGAACCTGAGGAATCTCAGCATGCCTAACGAGCTGAACACGAGGGGCCATTTTCCCAACACCCTGCATTTTGCACACTCCACTTTCACTTCTGCATCACGCAAGGCTGCATTCATCCTGTTAGTGTATATTATATATTAATGCTAAACCAGTCAAAATGCTTCGCAAAAAAGAAGCATACACTAGCATCACCCCTATCCCTCCCTCTGTCCCTCGTCAACTAGCGATCGACATCCTGCACAGCCACAGTGAGATCATCACTCTCAGCCCTCTTGTCCTCTCGCATCAGCCGGTCAAAGCGCCCCGAAATGCGCCGGCTGAGGAGTACTATCTCACCTGGTACGAGATCACCGAGCGCGTGCAGTACGTCCCGGGAATGGGCAAGCTGGGCTCGGGGAAGATCAGTTTCAAGGGATGTTTCCACGATGAGGCCTGGGGATTAGTGACGCATGTATATGCGCCACTGGGGATCGATTTGCGGCATCGGTATCGCGTCGTAGACAGCACGGACGAGTCGGTGCTCAAATCAGGTGCAGACGAGAGCCCGCTAGCACCGGGCGAGGCCGGGAAGGGCCTTTACCTGTGCGTGGACACCGAGATGGAATGCAATATCACGCTCATGCCTCTGGTGAAGGGGCAGCAGAGGGCTGCCCTGAAAGCGCTCATCGATCGATTCGTGAAGAAAGCCGAGCTTCTTGATGCCGGGGTCCTGCAGGCTGGCACGACAGAGGATGGAAAGTTGAGGACGTGGAATCCGGCTGATCGGAGCAGCTCGGCAGCCATGATGCAGCCGGCATCTTCGACGCCGCTGTATCCGGGACCTGGTGAGGTGTCGCCAAGGTCGTCGTCGTATCAGGCGCCTACATCGCCGACGGGATATCCAAACCGGGACTCGATATCATCCCAGGGAACCAACTTACAGTATGGGCGGGAGAATCGGCGCAGCTATGCCGTGGAATTACCAGCTGATACTCCGAATGAGCCGGCTTACCTGCCTTACCGTTCTGAAACAGGGACTGGCAAGTGTACGGAGCTGCCAGATAGTTCCTCGCGGTTCCAGCCGGGGTATCCAGCCGAGTTACCAGCAGCGAAATTTGGGAATAGGTAGCAAGGGCTAGAAATTGCTTATTGAGATGGTCGAACTGATAATATGTCTAAAACTGGGTGTAAGATTCTTGTTCAGAATTGATACTCTATAGTTGTGTATGTGCGGTTTATTCCGATTAATCACTTAAATTCATGGATATCTCAACAGACCGCTGGAATATCTCCAAGCGTTAAGTCATAAAGCCTCAAATTTCAAGTACCATCCGAACCCGACGACGAATGAATATAGTCCTACGTTGATTTAACGTAACTTCGGACCTTTTTCATCTGCAGATACATCTGTGCTCAGAAAAGGGTAAGCAGATCACCATACCTACCCAGCTGACTCGCAAAGCAGTAATATCTCATCTAGGCGGGATCTTCTGCTAATTCAGGATAGCCAGTCTTCAGCTCCGAACTAGTGGTCAAAGCCCAAGTCAGGCTCCATGAAGCTCAACCTTGGTATTGGCATGAATCTCGTCAGTTCCTAACAGTGAAGAGGCATTCGCCATGCTCGAGACCTCAGTTGTTTAGCTCGTAAGGGCTCGCGCGTTTCTGCTCTTGAACTGACTTGGCTGAATATTCTGACCCTAGTTCCTGTCATTGAATTGAAGTTGGGGATATTTCTTAACGTGCATCTGTTTCCAAACTAGTTGTTTGTCTATAAGTGCCTCCGATACCGGCGTCACCACATAAACTCTTTGATTGCCTCCGTTATGCCGCATAATAGGCGCCTAAGTATAGACTTGCAGGAAAATTAGTGATCCGTGGTTGTATCGACGATTATAAGCTATCATTACTAGCTCTGTTGTCGGCCTAGAATGAGCGAGCACTGTTCAAGGTTGGGATGTCGTCCAGTGAGAGCTCTGTAGCGAGCGACTTGCCTCGTATCGCGATAGACACGAAATCTAGGTACGTACAAAAACCTTACAATGGGTCGAGCCATAGCTAGTGGAGTTTGATGCAGTGCGGGTTTGACACTGCTAAATTTTCTAATCGATCTGATATGACGGCTCTTCCTTGGAAATATGGCCATCTTGCACGTATGCATTAGCCGATGTATGTTCTGATGAATTAAGCCGAGAAAGGTTTATTTACATGGATAAATGGAAATTATTACAATAAACTTCAAGAGAGACTTTGTACATGATAGAAAATAAGCGTCTTTGAGTCCCGGATTGGTTCAGGGCTACCATTCCAGTAGCCTATCTGTGGAGGTGATAGTCCTAGCGACATAGGGTACTACTCTATCTTCTATCTGCTGTTTACGTGGTCATTGCGGTTGGTATGTGTGCTTTAGTATCGTACCGTCCGCCAGTTCCGGTTGGAGCTGCAGTAATTGGTCTACAGTACTTGTCGAAGCGAGAGCTCAGTCGCCTCATCTATATTCTGTTCCAGACGATTAGTGCCATTGTCAATCATGGATCGTAGGCAAGCGCAACAAGCTTGCACAAAGATCAAGAGATGGAGATATTGATGGTATGCCTAGAAATCACTTAACGTTGTGTGTCCAGTTCACATGGAGCATTCTTCAGCCTGGGCCGAAACAAGATCTAAAAGCATCAGCTAGCACTAGATCCATGAGTAAGTTTGTTTCGCCTTGGTCAGGCTCACAGTCAAAGGAACAATAAATGTCTGGTTCACTAGCATCCAAAGCTAAACATTTTCCTGTGGAATTCCTGCCTCACTACCAAATAATGCTCTGCTGAGAGGAAATGAAACGATTCTATCCACCTCCTACTGACCAAGCGATGTAGAAACACGAGTAAGTGATTTTCACTTGAAGTCAACTGCACAATCTCCCAGCAGGCGATTTCTTGATGCCAGGTTGAATGAGTGTTAAGTTCCCATGTTGACGATTCACCACTTCTACCAGGATAACGCGCCCAGGGCATTTTTCTTGGTTGCAGTTGATCTTCTAGCAAGAAATGTTGTTCATTAACAAATCAATAGTAAGGATACGCTCTTGATCAATTATCACCATGCTGATCAAAGAGTGAAGGTACAGTACCAAAGCTTTGTTGTATAAATTGTCTCTCAACGAGACACTCTATATAACGCACAGAATCACCAGGTAGGGTTCGAAAAAGATAGCAGGTGGCGTGTATTGAATATATCACATACGAAATTACAAATCTAGCTAGAGCTCATATCAATGTCCCAGGGTTAGATGCCGCTGTTTGATTACAGGAAGACCATATCGTGAAACAGTGGTATCACGCCAAATCAAAATGCTGAAATCTACAGGACTACTACTTTGCTTCTGATCAGATTGAGATCTACTTAGTTCTACAATAATGCTCCAGAAGAGGGCTCTGAAGTGGCCCCGTTTCCCGGAAACTCTGGGCCAGAAAGAATGAAGGTTGGGCCGGCAACTGCCCTGGAGGGCGGGGAGAGTTGGCTGTTGTCAGGGCCATATATATCCTTCAGTCTGACGCTGCCTGCAGTAGTGGACACAGGTGATACGTGTCAACTCAGGAACAAGTGGTCATTTGCGACTACAGCAGCCGAGGCGATCTCGAAAATGTTTTCTGGACCTTGGGACTGTACAGTGGCTTATGGTTAGTTCAGGGATGCTCTGATACCTCGTCTCTCAATGGTGCAACGGTATCCTTGTTTTCTGCAAACCCAGCCGGTCTAATCCATGTGATCATGTAAAGTTGGGGATGACGGAAGCAGGACCAGGAAGTCCGTTACGGCGATAGCGCGGGTGCGGACACTCCTGGTGGTATATGCTTACCTTCATGATAGCCGTTTCTAGCCAAAACAAGGTAGTAAGGCCCTGGTTCTGACAAGTAATGCCGATATATACGGAGTACACCCAAGTCAGAACACTTGCTTCTAGGCCCACGGGCTGTTACCTTCACGTCCAACAGAGGGGGAGGGAAGGATGCATTCGCGGACCAAATCAGCCATGCCGTTGCCCCGCCGGAGGTGTAATCCTAGTTATTGCCCCTGCCATTCTAGTCTTGGTAACGACAGCATATTTTCACCCGCGGGTCCGTCCACGCTGCTGATGTGCAGGGAGTCGGCCTTCATCATATGAACCTTGGAGACGGCTGACGTACACCGCACGGCTGACGGTTCACGGCCCGAAAAGACGTACTAAACAAGAGGTGTAGCTTAGTATTCAAGATGGCTGATTCGTTCACGGGGTGCAAATTGAGAGTGCTGACCGCGGCGTCGTGCAGTGTCTGGACGGCTCCAAAGGGTGCCACAGCCCACGGACCTCAAGTTATCAGAGGAGCCTTAATATGGCTAGCTTAGTAGCTCTGAAACGCAAGGGATCACTCAAATGTGGCGACTCAGACTTGATGAGACTACCTCCCCTGTGAATCTCCCAGGCTCTTTTAAATTAGTGCTTAGGGCTGTGTGGGGATTGTGGGAGCTGTGGGGAGGCGTACTGCAGACGGGATGTCCAAGATATCTGCTCTCAGTATGGACAATCAAAAACAATTATTGACATAGGCCCCTCGACACTGTGCTTGTGATGTATCTCTGCAGCTGTGGCATGGGCGGTGGTCCTCCTGCGTTCTGATTACCCACTGCGTCTGACCTTGCTGACCTGTGGAATGGAGGCCCAGGGCCTGCGTGTGGGTGCTGCCCTAATATCACATCAACGAATTCACCTACTATTCTCCCAATTGTGGGACGTGCCCTAGCCCACTGCAAGGCCAATATTTGACAGACGCCATTCGTGACCCCACCCCATAATCTACTGGCTCTTTTATAAAGGCAGTTGCCTTACTGGCTCGTTTCCAGGGCATCAGGCGCCGATCCCTGCCGAACTCCGTGACAATCAGGAACGGAGCGAGATCCGCAGGGCTGCAGACCAAGTCTTCAGGCTACTTAGACGGACAGTATTCGTCAGCAACTGACGTTTCCTACACGCTTAAAGTCTGGGCGGCCCTCTCTTCAATAGCTTGGGCCGTATTGGCTTCTCTTGGCGTGTTGACCGTCCACCACTTGGAGCAATGGGCTGGCATTGGCGGCAAGGGATCTTGACCGTCTCTCATCCAGACGGATGGATGTATTGACGGAGTGGATTATGACTCGTGAGCAGACGGACTCCGGCGGAGTGAAGGGAAGACGTCAACGGAGGTGCCGGCCTCCAGATGGAGGACTTGTTGCGAGACGGGGAAGTATAAATATGGCTATAGGAGACGCTCCTCTGCCCTGGGCAAGCACGCTTCTCTCCTCTCTTCTTCGTCAGCATTCCAAGGATTTTGGCTCGTCGATAGTGTGGGCAACTATGCATCTCAAGAACCTTCTCCAGTTAGCTCTTTTCCCTGCCCTGGTGGCATCTCACCCAGGCCACGAGGAGAAGCTCGCCACTCGAGAACTGCTCAACTACAAATCGCACCTCCGCCGCAGCCTAGACGCATGCGCCCGCTCTTTCGAAGAGAGCGGTCTCAGCGCGCGCGCCGTCTCCCGGCGCGCCCAGCTTGCCAGCGCCTACCGCAAGCACCGGCTGACTGCCCGCGATACCTCAGACGTCCTAAGCACTTCTCACCTTTCAAACGAGTCCTACACGCTGTCCACGCCCGAGTCCGAGATCTTCAGCGCCGATAGCACCTGCACGCTGAACCCGGAAGGCGAGACCGGTCCATTTTGGGTCAGCGGCGAGCTCGTGAGGACCGACATCCTGGAAGACGAACCAGGTGTCCCCGTCATGATCGAGTACCAGTTCGTGGACGTGAGCACCTGCCAGCCCATCGCGGACCTGTACGCCGATACCTGGAGCTGCAATGCCACGGGCGTGTACTCGGGGGTCTCCGGTAACAACGGCAATGCTGACGATGAGACTATCCTGCAAAAGACCTTCCTTCGTGGCGTCGGCAAGACCGATGAAGAGGGCGTCGTCACCTTCAAGACCCTCTTCCCGGGCCACTACTCGGGCCGTACGACGCACCACCATATAATTGCCCACCTGAATGCTACGCTTCTCCCAAATAACACCCTCACTGGCGGCTCGGTGCCGCATATCGGGCAGCTCTTCTGGGACCAGGATCTTATCTATGCGGTGGAGGCGACGGAGCCATACAATACCAACACTGTGGCTATTACGACTAACGAAGAGGATAGGGTCTTCAGCGACGAAACGAGCGGGACAACCTCTGACCCGGTCTTTAATTATGTCTACCTCGGCGACAGTCTAGAGGACGGTCTTCTTGGATGGGTGACTGTTGCTGTGGATCTGTCTGCTGAGTACTCTCCTGCGTATAGCTTTGTCTGGACCGAGAGCGGCAGCGAGGCTGTTTCCGGCCATAGCGATGATAACGTGAACGGCGGCGGTGCTGGTGGCCCTGGCGAGTCTGGAGCGCCTGGTGGTGAGTCCACCGGTGTTCCTACGGGCGCGCCTACCGGTGGTGCTGGATTTTGAATCTATGACAGGGAGAACGTGGATTACTCCCTGCTACTGTCGCTACCGTGCCTAGGGATCTATGCCATGTTAGGCTTGTGATTCTGTCTTCTGTCTCTGCTTCGTGCATACCGTCTATGGGCAAAGTATGCACCTAGTTGCCTTCAATATTTATTTGTGTCCTTGATAAATAAGCCCACATTTCAAGGATGGTCAATGTCTTTATTTGCAATACGAACTTGTTGACTTTACTTCCTAAGTTTGCAGTTATAGTGAGTGTCTTCTCTGAGTATGGATGCAAAGGCTGGTCAAAGAACGTCTATCTATATCTAACAGGACTACTAGTCTTCCCAGCCTAGCGAGACCAGAAAATATTGACGCAGGATGATGCTAAGGACCTAAAAATTTTTATATCAGGCTTGATCATGACTGCGCCGAGAGCAGGCCACAGAGAGCCTGAATTTAGACGTGCTGTAGATGAAATTGTCAAGACACCAAGATGTCAAACATATACATTATATATTATCCAACACCAGTAATACAACTCAATATTCCTCCTGTATCCTATTTCCGGACCATTTTCCATATCCAAAAATGCAAGAAGGCTAGATGCCCGAATCATATTGCTCAATCCCATACTGCTCATCATACCCATTCCACGTATTACACGCATTGACAACAAAATCTCTATCGACATTCTCCCGAATCTCATCGATCCTCTCCACAAACTGTAGCGCAAATCCCTCTGTCGTATGCCAGCCAATATGGCAATGCATCAACCACGCGCCAGGGTTATCTGTCTCCCATGCCATGACTAGGTACCCGTTCCCTGGGAGGACGGCGGTATCGCGTCGTGGGGGATTAGATGTCTGATACTTTCCGTCCCAGGGATTTGTGCCTTGCGCGAGGATGAAGAAGTCATGTCCGTGTAGGTGGATGGGATGGGAGACGGGGATTGTTGTGTTCACGATCATGTAGACCCATTCGTTCGCGTTCGGGAGCTCGATTACGGCAGAGGAGTACTCAAAGGAGAAATCGCCGTTGAGAATCTGCAGCAGCGTCGGGTATTCCCAGTAGACTTGCATTGAAGTGGAATTCAAGAACCAGCGGAAGAAGTGGTCGTCATTGAAGGCGACGCTGGCGAGGGCGTTGTTCTGATAGTCTGGCGGCTGCACGTCTCGAGCTACGTGCGGGACTAGACTGGCCATTGGTTCGTCCATGCAGCTGTCTTCAAAGGGGAACGCCTCGGTTGTTGGTGTGGACGGCCTATCGCCATAGTAGAAGATGCCGCGGATGTTGCCTGGGTCTTCGATATCGGAGCAGGATTGCTGGGGGATCGACCGTAACCAGAAACTGTCGGCTTTTGAGCGTTGATTTGCAGTGACGATAACGTCGTAGCGCTGGCCTGCGTTTATCCATTAGCATACTCTATTTCCTCTTGAGCAGTGGAGGGCATAGGGGCCTTGGGGCGTACCCATAGCAAGACTAACAGCCGTCGTCTTATACGGCTTGACCGGCACCAGATCCATTGCGATGACGGTTAGTTCATGGTCGTCAATCATGAACTTGTAGTGTGTGTCAATGGCGCCGTTGATCAGGCGCAAACGATATGAGGTCCCCTCTTCAACCTTCATGCTAAACCGCTTGCCTGTCTCCTTCTGGCCCTTGGCCTGGTTCCCAGAGGAACCAGAGCCGTAAACGCCCGTTCCATTTATAAGCGAGTTGTTGAGCAGCGGAGGCCCCACGGTCTGCGCGTACCAGAAGAGCTCCTCGAATGTCTGGTGTGTCCAGTCGTTGAGAAAGATCGTGCCCGCGTCGACGTCGTAGTTCTCTGTTGCCGGGCCGTTGATAACGATAGGCCCAACCACACCGTCCCACGCTTGCAGACTGATGTGTGAGTGGTACCAAGTCGTCCCGTACTGTTGGGCGCGCCAGCGGTACGTGTACTCGTGGTCTGGGGTGATGGGGCACTGCGTGATCGACACAACGCCATCATGCTCGTTTGTGTTGAGCTGGCGGATCCCATGCCAGTGAATCGTAGACCCATTGAGGGTCTCGTGCAGGTTGTTCTTGATATGGACGACAACTTCGTCGCCCCAGTCCGCGAAGAGCGTAGGACCGGGGATCGTCCCGTTCACGGCGACTGCTGGTCGGGAGATCCCGTCGGGGGATACGGTGATCTCGTCCAACTCCAGCCAGTACTCGCGCACTACACCTGTGTCTGGCGTGATATCATGGTAGTTTGTGTCGATGGAGTAGTCGCACCATTCCTTGCGGGTATTTGGGGTGTTTCCCGCGCAGGGAGTTCCAGTTGCTGTGGTGGTGGGAGGGGATGTTGTGCTTGTGCTTGTCCTCGTCCTTGTGGCTGAGATAGTTCTAGTGCTCGTTCTGGTCTTTGTAGATGGTGGCCGGGTGGATGTTGTCCTGGTCTGAGTAGACGAGGTCGAGGTTGGTCGGGGACGCCCACCACCGCCACGACCGCCTCCCCCACCAGCTATTGAAAGAGCAGAGTCAGAGGCAGTGGAAGATGACGTGTCTTCCTCTTGTCTCCGCTTCAGAGGCGAAACATCGGTCCCCAAGAGTAACGAGCGTTCTTCGGGCTGGAAGTCGTGCTCAAAGACCCAGGAGGCAGAGGCACAAAGTGCATACAAGAAGAGAAGAAAAGAAGAACGCAGCATCGTGCAGCGATTGAACACGACGGCTGTCTCATAAAGAAGATACAATTAAGCCATAGAAAGTAGAAGCCAAGCTGTAGACACTTCAGTACGTCTGGTGGTTCAGCGGGCCAGCCTTATACCTCAGCCTTCAGCCGATGAAAGCCGAAAACCCTTGTTCCTGGCTGAGCATGTCTCTCATCGAGGAAGATAATATCTCGACAAGATATTCCATTTTCAGAAACGAATGCGCCCGGGCCGGACTGCTACATGCCTAGCGTCCAGCTTCCGGTCTAGAGTAAGACAGGATATACCACACGACCAGCACGGTACCCCATTATTCGGACGCAGCATGGCCTGCCTTGCATAGCACCCACCTAGGCTCACCGACTCCATTACCCTGTCCCTACCTAGGACGTTTAATTTTCTGTCCGTTCAGCGCCGTGCCGGCCAATAAGAGAGACAGCAGTTCACAGCCTGGCTCGCCTGGAAGACCGATATAGAAGCATTACAGTATTAGCCGGCTGCCGGAATCAGCCCTAGCCCTGCTGGGCCATACCCATACCGTCAGTCATCGGACCGGCTACATGGCATGACATGATATTGCATGGCTGACATGGATTGTCGATAAGGTGGAGTTTGATGCAGCACTAGATTAGGTATACGAGATCCAATCAAGATAGGGTTCGCTGATCCTTTGTCCATCTGGCCGGGGCTGAAAATAGTTTGACGAACTGACCAAGTAGATTCGGTGCGTGCAATCTTAACTCTGTTGCAATTACCTAAGGATATTGCTGCTGGAACCGGTCTATTTTAGTCTGCTCCTCCCATGCGATGTGTGTCTCACTTGCTAGGCCCATAGGCGCATAGGGCACATGTCAGCTTGCGGTAATTTCAGCGTCCTGGGTTTGGTTGACTTGCAGATGGTTGTTATTTAGAATTTCGCGTGGCTTATCGACGGCATTTCTGCACGCAAGCGGCCATTGGCCACGTCTCAGAACGGGCAGAAAAAGTAACTGTCTTGTCTCGTGTTGTAAGACCAGCACACTGGGGGAGAGAGCGCTTAGGCAAGACTGGATGATGTACTTTCTACACTGGGTAGCAGCCTGGAGTGCAAGGATGGGCAAGACGTTGAAAGTGCCCTGGCATGACTCGCCTGGACAGGGAGAGGGGGAGATGGAGGGTTCTTGGAGCTGGCATTGTAATCAGGACGATGCGTAACCGACTCGCCTTCCTTGCCTGCTGCCTGGACTTAGACCAAGCACCTGAGATTAAACTGGGTTTGTGGCAATGCTCATATACGCATCGTAGTCCGATCCTTCAGTACGGCCGCCTGTCTGCCTCTCCTTTCAAACTCCATAAACTTCCTTCTCATACCCCCGTTGTGGACACTCGTCGTGGTCTCTCGTTAATTTCGCCCCAAAAATAAGAGTCAGAAGGGCTATTCTCATGCTCAGTATGCTCTCCCGTAGTCTCTTCTTCGCAGTCGTCTGCCTCTTTGTGGCCGCGGCTTCCGCATACCCTATCGACGACCATCAGGGGCCTGCTACGTCGGACGCCTTCAGTCTCTATGCCTACGGCGATGGAATTAGTGGGTTGCCGGTCTTCTATGCCGACGGTATCTGCCTCTCTCACGTTCTAAGTTGATAAGTATGTACCTACTGACAGTACCGTCTCCCAGGCAAGGCCCAGGTCGGTGATCCCAGACTCTCCACGGCCAAAGTAACAGAGGAAGTCTACTGTAAGTCTTTCATCTCTTCAACTAGACTTTTGTCGACTCTCATCGACCACTCTAATGGCGATCAAAAGTTACAGTCTCGTCCGCTTCTCCCAACATGTGGATCGCACACCCGAAGAAAAAAGAGGCCGCATCATTCACCTCCGTCGTCCTGACTCTTCCCTCGGGCGGCTCAGCCGCAGGCGACGTCGTCTTCAAGCCCGAGACCTCACAGCTGGTAGAGTCGGACACGGCGAGCGTGTTCAGTGTCTACGGCAACTATGTTCTAATCAGCACGGCCGGCGCGAACTTTTACGCTGAGAAGACGGACGTCGACGGTGTTTGGGATCTGGTCTGGAGTGATTCGGGGTCTGGCTATGTGGCAATCACGTTGAGGACGATTGCACCGAGTACAGAATCTACCTGAGTTGGTTGAGGGGGGTGGGGTGCCATTGGTGGTGGTGCTGCTGCTGGAGGAGGAGGAGTTGGATGAGGGGTAAATGCAGGTAGACGAGTCGGTGGATGTGGTTGGGATAGACTTGAAAGACCATAAGCTGTCCCGGTTGGAGTAGTTACGTTGGATAGGATGGAGTAGGGTAGGTAGGCTGAATATGCGAGGTAGCCAGCATGACATATTGATTCCAGTATCAATTTTTTTCTCCGCAGTTCCCCCGGCCCCAGACAAATCCTCTCACGCCACCAAGCCGCATAACCCATTCTCACCCGTTGGAATGACCAGCCGGCATGGCCATGAGGCTGCCCAGCCAGCCCAGCTTAGCCCAGCCCGGGACGCCACGGCCAGCACAGACCGATTAGGGCATCGCCATGCCATGCATGAGACCCATGAGACTAGCCAATGCCTGACCACCGATTACCGACAGCACGGTACTTGCAGGGAGTCTCTTATCCCAGACTCATCGGGCGATTCGTCGAGGCCTCCGATTTGGTTCCGGGGCAATGTGATACGTCGATTTGGTTTCTCGATCTGACTCTCCCCCTCTTCCTTTCGCCTCTTGCTAGACCAACACCGAGTCATTTCAAACGCAACAGGGCTGTAACGAGCGCAGCAGAGACATGCAAGCCAGCCGCAGCGGTGTCACGATGACTCAGGGTAAAGAGTGAGACAAGCAAAGACAAGGCGCTCCAAGCTTATCGTAAGAAACGTGATCGTCGAATTTCCTGCCCATCGACAAGGTTTGGATTGCTATGTCAGCGGTCCCAGACTGCTCCGATCCCACTAGCAGAGAGGATCTACTGGGATAACCGAGCTCACGGCACTTGGATTGCTGATCAAGTTTCAGCCGCGCCTGAGACTGCCAATCCCGATGTCGGATTTACCGCTACTGTCGACGAATCGAGTGCCTCCACGATCTTGACAGGAAGCTCGGACCTTCAAGGGCTCCTTCGACATGCAACTGGATCCTCGGGAGCTCGTATCGCGTGGCGATGCAAACCCTTTCTATTCATAGGCGCAGACCAATATCCAGGTATCCCTTCTGAGGACAATGCAGCCCAGCTGCCTGAAACAGCAATGTTCACCGTCTCGTTATCCTCAGAACAAATCACTATGACACGTATCGAACTCCTAGAGCTGGATCTCGATCCCGTCTCCTTGACCTACCGCAGCATTGGTTTTGGTAGAGGCTCGGGATCCCATACTCATGACTCGAGGGCAGCACATACGTCACCAAGATGGTTCTCCATGCTTGGGTCCCTAGCCGCCATACCAGCCAGTCGGCACGAGGATTCCCTTAATATCTAGAACCAGCGGGCCCGATGAACTATCTACAGTCTCCTGCGTGACTTTCAGGTCCCCACCAAACCCTCGCCGAATCCAATGGGAACGAACTCTCGTCCAGCTCGTCTGTGTATATGTACTCGGAGAAGATGCAATCAGAGCCTGTCGGTCACGATATTCCAAATTCTGGTTCGAGGCAGGCGGAGGATGTACGCACACAACTAGTGGCGTATTGCCCGCCAGATGAAGTACCACCTGTGGTGTAGATGCAGATGTAGATGTGAGATAGCTGAGTCCACGCATAGCTTCAGTCCCAATGGCCGCCGTAACTGTGCGTGACCATGAGGATGCGGGAGCCGGTGTTCGTGAACTATGAGATGAGGTTACGGACCAGCTTGACGTCATCGTTCAGGCAGGTTCGGGGCATTGCACGGTGAAGCCATGGGCGCACAGGGCCGTCAGGGTAGTGGCGTACTTGGCAGGGTGTGCCGGTCGCCTTAGACGAGGACGAAGGTGGGAAGTGAGATGTTTGCTGGTCGTTTAGGGTTGTTTTGGTCAAGATACCGTCTGTAAAGCGCAAGAGAGTATAGCAGCCGTGATATTATTCTGTCGATACAGGCGAGCTGAGAGAGAGCCCAGTCAGGCTCGAGGGCGAGTGTCGTGGTTGCCTGAAAGTGGACAGAGAAATCTAGCCTGTTGATGGGATGCTATCCATGGATGCCATCCAGGCTCATGCGAATGGTGAATGGTGCAGTCATCAAAGATCAGACTCAAGGCCGATCCTAAGAGCTCCGGTCATGCCACCCTCAGCCCTAAGTACAGAGCTGGTAATCACATGCTCTGGAAGAGATGGTTGTTGGTAATGCTCCAGCTAAGAGATTATGTGAGATCCGGAACAAAAGGCGAAATCAGAATGTCTATCCTGGATCTTAGTCGGCAATGCTATTTTTAATGTGTAATTCCTTTTTACCGACTTCGTACGGGGTATACTGAATATAGCTGACGGATCCTAGCTGACTTTGAGGTCATTGGGTACTCCGTCTGCAGTTATATACCCTTAGGTGTATATGTATATAAGTATATAAAGGCTATAATTATGAGCTAATACTCTGGACAGACAAAGACCGCCAGGACTGCCTCGAATGCCTATGAAACGTGCAAATACTGGGCTGGGTACAGACCCAGTGTATATACTGATCTACATATATGTATGGTATTCCCCTCACCCCCTTTTATATCGTAGCGTAGGGAGAGCTTATGCAGATAGAAAGTCAGATGGCCAACAGCAAGCTCATTTCTATCTGGATGAGCCCGCTTGTTTAGCTGGCAGGTGAACGGCATATTGCCCTGCATGATTCGCACCCTACCGGTAGATTAGTATTATTGTGATATTAGACAACGGAGAAAGTCTGCTGCTATTTTCAAGTCGGGACTGCATTCGCAGTGGTATCAAGTCTCCCATCGTTTGCCCCGATGTTTGTGGAGTGCTCTTCAGCAATTGGCGTAGGTGAACCACCTAAACTTACATCAGGCCCCTAGTACTCCTGCTGAGACATCCTTACTATTACTGTGCGTTAAGACAGTGATGTACCTAGGATAAGCCAAAAGTAATGCGATGCATTGTCTCCATTGTTCCTGCACTGTTTAACCCAAACATGTTGAGCCTGAAGCAGAACGCCTACTTGCAGGCGGCCGTTTCATGATTGACGCCCCTGCACTAGATCGGAACAGGGGCCAGCCATACACGTAAGTTCTAGACTTCTCAAGCTCTATCTTGGTATACACACCTAGTCCTTTGCGCGCAATTACGGCGGGTGGGGACACGCCTGTTCGATGTCGCGTCTTAGACGGTGTCTCGGAAGGTTCTTCACTACCTGGTGATATGATGAATCAATTATTTCCCTGTGCATTACTCGACCGAGGCTAGATTCTGCTAGGCAGACGCCGTATGGCTTGGACTTCTGTGCAATTTTACTTCTGTGCGATGACGCATAAAATGTCTCACTCGCCTAGAGTCTAGAAGAGGCCACCCGGTCGCCGGAACCCATCTACGGAACCTGTTTACAAGAGTGATTGAGTGATATTGGCGAGATTCCACTTTGCCATGTTCTTATTATGGCACTGTGGGACTCTCGAGGAACTCTCAAACAATAGACGCTTTCTGATCTAGCGGAAAAGCACAAGACGCAAGATCCGCTTAGCCGAGGATATTGCCTTAAACTCATTGTAGACATAGGTCGACTAATGGAAAGACATTTACATGTTCCTACCTTTCCGCATAATAACTTATGTATGGCCCGAATTGCTCGGAAGCAAAGTCGTTAGTGGGCCAAGGAACTAGCTGTGTCAAGAGGGCTTAGATGATGGCCTGGGACGCTCCTACTATCGCAGATACGACCTGATTTAAGAACATTTATAGATCATACGAAAATTCCATTCCGGTTCTCCCGAAGCTGAGGCGACTATTGCCCGGGACTGGTATAATTGATATTAGGCGGTCCAGATAGCGTTGACTCTTGTTCAAAGTAGGAGAGACGGGTTTTATATAAGCGCGACGTAAGATTTATGCACGAACAAAGTCAAACAAATGAGATACTGGTCATGTGATCTCTGTTTATATGCCCTGTCGAAATATCCAAGCGCAGAAAGCCCTACCAACTATAGAATAGTACTTCGCAAGATGAGCCCCTCTTCATAGGTAGTCAAATCATTTATTAAAGCTGTTCTTCGAGTACACCACTCGCCCGTCTTTATACCAATACCCTGACGTAATCCTCATTCCCTCCTTGTTGAATATCTGCCCAGATACGCGCAGGTCAGGGCCTGCTTTGGAGCTATGTTCGTCGCCCCTAGCATATTGATAAGCAAGATCATAACAATTTTCAACAACCTACACAACAATCTACATAAACCACGCGACATCGGCCCTCTTAGCCAATTTACTCAATGTCTGGTGTTTTTAGGGTTGGTGTCTTTTAGTTGTGAGCTGAAATGAGGTGAGGGCTTGCTGAAGTTGAGCAACTTAAGAGGGGTGACTAGCTAGTGCTTGGCGGATAGAGTATAGTGGCGCAGAGCAAATACAAGTGCTAGGCAACTGCTGGTTGCTGGAAATTACAGGTGGAAATGCGGCCGTTTATGGTCGTTGATTTCACAGGTCCTCGCATTCCAGTTGTAATAGGCTGGAGCAAATAATGGTGACTGAAGTGCAGCTGAGCGGACAAGAAACCTGTTCGCCGCACCAAGCCCTAACCCTTAACCCTGGCCTCAATGACGCCTATACCAGTTGCTATCTGAGAGCAAATCTCTGTGTTAGACTTTATGTGTGCTGTAGAATGTGGGCATTTCCTAGCAGCAGGATACAGACAGCCCTGGAAGTGAATAGCGTTATAGAACCGAAAAATTAAAGGATTCAGTGTGATTTACGAGGCAAACAGGATATCCCAAGGCAAGATATATGATGCGCTATCTGCGACTAGGGCAAATAAGCAAGCCTACTACTATCATTCCTGCTCATCACTGTAAATTTCACTGGAAGTCTCTTCCTTCGTCTCCCCCAGCGGCCTCCTTAGCCCTAGCTTGAACCGGTCAACCCTGCACATCTTCTCGAGCACCATTGTATCAACTCTCAGCACGCTCTCACGATAGAGCATCTGGCTCTTCCAGTCATAAGAGCAACGCAAACCCCTCTGCATCCCACCTTCGCTTCCGCAAAGTACCAGGGCGACAGGACGAACGGCACTGAACAGCGTAACGGTCATGAGATTCGTGTCAACAAGTGTGAACACTTTCTCGGACCCATATTCCGAAATAACCCTCAAACCCAAAGAGCCACGGCTGCGCACGCCACGGTTTACCCGTGTACAGCGCCGCCAATAGCCTCGGCGAAAGCAGAATCGCGATAATGGCAGGTCCCATCAATAGCCATCCAAGTGCCGTCATCACCGCTAAAGACCCGCCTTGGGAACGACCGGTGGCGAGGAAGAACACACCAAAAAAAACAAGACTCGGCATCCCACGCACAACAGCCCGGGAAACCGTTCGCTTAATTGTGTTTCTCAGGAACATATTGACAGGGGTGAATGATTTCCACCGGATCGGCGCCGCAAAACCACCACCTAGGATTACGGTATCGTCTTCACCGACGCCGTCCACCTGGCAAAGAGGCGTAATGTCCCAGAGATTTCGGCTCCAAGTATCATCTATGTCATGCCATTCCCAGCAGCCTTCTCGCTTCTGACGGCTGGGAAGGAGACAGATAAGACGCTCCAGCAGCCGATTACTGTCGTTGGCAAGAGAGAGGCGGCAGAATTCCTGGAATGCGCTGTGTTTCCCGTTGACTCTTGGTCTGCGCCGGAGGAGGCCCATGAGCACGTATGTTAGATCTCCCGGGAAATATGGAGTTGTGTTGTGGGCCCTGCTGCTGAGGCATTGGAGCGCCAGCGTGACCAGTTCAAGCGGGCTGAGGAGAATAGAGCCCTCATAATGGTCCACCAGTTGGCGTGAGACAGGGGCATCGGTCCATGCTACCACGGGAAAATTGCGTTTTTGTAGATAGGTTGGGTTTGCAATATCCCTGCGCGAGTGTAGATGGCGATGGGATGGGTGTTGGGGCTCAAAAGCACTTCGGGAAATGTCCATATCCGCTCTCCCCAGTGCTGTAGCATGGTTTTCATGTCAGGCCTTGCCGACGGGTTGTTGATAGGATGCCCAAGAATGATAACGACTGAATGCGAGCCCCGAACGATATCACTAATCCTATAGACGTCCTCCGAAAGCTCCTCATCATCCTGCATGCAGCTGCACGAGATCCAGTACGCGGGCACACCGGTGCTTCGAACAGCCTCTTCGCGACAGAATGAAGGTATTCCCAGTCGTCAGGGCCGTCAAACTGCGCGGATGTGTAGGAAATAAAGATGTACTCCAGAACAGCGTCCCGGCCGTGCTGGGCTTCCCAATTCTCGACGCTCATAATCTCGATGCTTCCATCCTCGGCGGGGAAGCAGAGATTCCTTGGTCGAAGGGGACGCTCTGCGATGCCATTAATCCCATCTGCAGCTGTTATCGCCGGGTCTGACGACGTGGATGTCTCGAGCGGGTTACTCGGGATGTAGGAGTATCCCCAGAAATGATACTTGAACTGGTCGTAGAGGCCGTTGTTGCGCTTCTCACCACCAGATCAGCGGGAATACAGAGCTGAATTATCAGTCAGAGAGCGATTATGAATGTAGATTAGGCATGCAGGTTCGAGCTCACCAACACGGCGATAGCCAAACAAGCAGGAATCCACTTCAGACACAACTCCAGAGATACTCCCTTCTTCTTCCCTTCAATATGCTCCTTGAGAACCCAGTAGACAATTCTCATCTGGACAGGCGTGACGATGCGGATTCTTGTTCTCGCCCACGTTCCATTTCTGGGTCCAAGACGCACGTCATCTGTGGCTTGCACAACCAATCTTTTCAGGCGGCCGTCCGTAGCGCTAAGATAGCGGTCGCCTTCGCGGTGCCATTCGATGCGACTGAGGACGTCGCGATGACGGTGCTCGGCGCTATCTCTGTATGTTAAGCCTGGGGGTTCAATAGGACGACTATCGGTCTAGGGAAAGAGGATCTCATAGGGTATGAATGCGACCGCACGGGGAGCATATTTGCGAAAATTTATAGAGTTCAAAAGACTCTATATAATGTGAGAAAAAGACACGGGTCAGTTGGCTATCCTAGCGGCTACCGACGGTTTCGTCAGGCCCAGAAAAGTACTCACCCTTGGCTCAGCGAAACTCCTGGCATTACGTTTGGTGCTGGTATCCGGAGTGTCTGCAGTGTAGGAACCGAGGTCTATTCGATGTTCACAAGTATTCATCGTATCTAGTGCCAGAGGTTCCTGGGAAGATGATGCCTAGGTATCGTTAGTTAGCTCAAAGCTTTGGAGTAGGTAAAAGACACGAGACCTTACATACAAGTCGGTGTGACGATGCTGCAACGTGAGAAAAATGGGAATCGGGCATTCCCTGTTCGTTTATGTTCTTTTCTGTTAGGATGGGTTGGGGGGATTTGCGACTGAGATTTGACGGAGACTCTCAGCAACATGGGCAGGCAAAGCAGACAAGACAAGCAAAACAAGCTATTCCGCGGCTTTGTAGGAGAAAGGAAGAAACGCCACCACTTGAGCCTCACACCTTTATTTCGAAGGCTCCCGGATTATCCGCTAATTAGGGCTCAGAGCACCTTGTGTGGCAGATGACAGATCCTTTAACCTAAGATTATTGTCATCCCGCACGCCACAGCCAACAAGCACAATGATTCGCCGACTGCTAGAGCCATTCGATCGGGCTAACTCCAGATGTTCACCTTTAATAGTGATCGACGGTACTAGCAACCCAGTAGTAACACCAAACATGCATGCCGAGAAGGCTGAGTGGCGGCGGGATGCGGTATCATCTGCTGATTTAAATGAAGTTAATGTGCATTTCTATATTGATTGCAGGGATCATATCACCTATGGTAGGGTGGGAAGGTTCAGCCGGACAATCTATGTGAGTGAGGCTATGCGCTACATATCTGGATCTACACTTTGCCCTAGGGGTCGGGCCTCCGCCAGCTCGACATACGCGTAAGATCCGGGAGTTCAATCGCAGGCGCGGTTCTTCGCCGTGTTGACCAGGAAAAGGACATGAATGAGAATAATGATGAGTGCTCATCCATGTTTCTCCAGACTTGTGGCGTGGAAAGCATAGAGGGATTAGAAGGCTTTGAGATGCCCTTCCAGGCCATGTGACTACTGACAAGGGCCTTTCTCTGCCAGAGAGACCAACCAAAAAGCACGGAAAGTGTCAGTGGAATTGAAACGACCCAGAAGATCCAGAAGTCTTTGGACACTTCAATCGAGGCGTTGTCGGGTGCCGTGTTGAAGAACTGGCTGCCAAATATCATCTGTAGGAGTTAGTTTACTGCTGGTTGGATGAGGCTAAGGAGTGGAATTACAGAGACTGTGGTTATCGGCAGAAAGACCAAGGTCACAAAGGCAATGGTAGCCATGGTGCTGCTGTCGGCTTGAATGAACTCGTTCCCTTCCTGCGTGACTAGATGGAATGACTGCACCGTCGCAGGTCAATCACTAAGCCCTAGATCTTGAGAGGAATGACGATCCGCACCAGAGCAATCACATTCTGCATCCGCTTATCCAGGCTGCGCAATCGCAGTCTGACGGTCTGAAACTCCGCCTCGACCTGCGTCATTGTCCTGCGCGTCACCTTCCCAGCGGACCTTTCTTCTTCGGTGGCGCTGGGAGAGAGATCCTTGTGGTGGTAATGCAAGTTTTTGACCGTTTCCAGAGCCGCATCTGAGCTCTCTTGGAGGTAAATGATATGCTTTGAGATATTATGCAGCCCCGTGAAGGACTCCCTGTCGCGATGCAGCCCGAGTGCTTTCTGCCCGGCATCAGGACCAAGTTTTCATCTTCACCAGGCGAGAGAGAAACATACCGATTCGACGCCCCCAAAGACCATCGACAGTTTCCATACCGTCTCGTCCATTCTTGCTGAGAGCTGATGAAGAACAACCACCAGCAAACTCATCGGATCGTTTATAACCCCTTCCTTCACAGCCTCGCAAGACAATCTGGACAACCGATCGTAGATCATATCGGCACCGAAGCAGACCATTGCTAGGTCATGTCGATTTTCGGATCGAATGGGCCATCGCAGGAAAAAGCCCGCCCGTGTCCAAGTGAAGTCACTCTGTCGAATCTGCTGTGCTGATCTAGGGTCTGGATCTGATATGACGGGCTCTGAGCCGGGTTTGTTAGCGACCGTGATGTTCTTGCAGAGGTAGTCGAACCAGCAGCCTGTCGTCTATGTTAGCCTGGCCTCTATTCTTACCAGACTTACCTAGGTTTGCCTGGGTTGGGAGAGACGCGGGAGTGGGACAACATCTATATCCATCCTCTGTATCCAGCGTGCCAAACGAATGTGTCACCGCGCGAATCCCGCCCTCGAAAAACGCGGTAGGGATCTTGTAGTGCTCGATCAGTAAGGGAAGCCCGTCTAGTGGCCATTTGGGCTTCAGGAATCTAGGAAGGTCAGTACTTGACCGTTTACTCGGTAATCACAGGTTTCCAAGGGACGGACATGACTCGAAGAAGAGGCCTCTCATCAGCAATTTTCACTACTGGCAGTTCGTAAGCCCGGGGAGAATCGAGGCGACGAGCATCCACCCAGTCTAGCACGCTAAGTCGCGTGTTCGACACGGCCGAGTCTGTTGCATCTTGCATGTATGGCCTAAGGGCTACGCGGTCGTTGAAGACTTTGTCCATCATCTCTGGCGTCAAGTTCAGTTCCTGTAAAAAATTTACGCTGGATAAGCCCCTGGAGGATTGGGAAATTTGGGGGAATTGAGATCTACGAGGCTGAGGCTGAGCATAGGAATCTGACTAGGTGCCCCCACCTCAGCCAGTTCTCCGTCCCGATAATAGTACTTATATTCGAAAGCTCTTGCTTCTCGCAAGTTATCAAAGTGCGAATTTAAGTCTCGGATACCAGAAAAAATGTCTACGCCGAAGAGACACGGCAGCGGCTTCATCTCGGCTGTAAAGGCGTCCTTATCATTCGCCCGGCGCTCAACAATCGACCAGCCCAGCAGTGGCCAGGACAGCCATTCATGCCGTCAGAATGAATCTACACCCGAGTCAGCTCTGCCTTCGTCTCACGACTCGAATACTACTAAACGCCACGGAGGCGGCTTCATGCCTTCCACCGCCAGTACAAACATGCCCAGTCTGGGCGCAACAACACAGGAACAGCCGCAGATCAGTGCACCAGCTGGTATAGAGATGACAACAGTATCCATCGCACAAGCCAACCGCAGCAGCGTCAAGCACGGCGGCGGCTACGTGCCCAAAAATTATCTGCAGGGGAACGGCGCTAGTATGCCTGCTGCGTCTACCTCGAACCACGTACTGGCTCCGATGGAGGGGAAAATCAGCCAAACTGCCGCGAACAATGAACTCACTTCCACCGGAGGAGCAAAACCGCAGATTGGGGGCGTTGAAAGGCCTACGCGTCGACGCCATGGAGGGGGTTATGTTCCTCGAGGTTCTGCCTAAGGCCGCCTAGAACTGAGTGGTAGCCTTGCTCGATAGGGCTTGCAGGTTTACGGGTCAAAGGAGCTGGTAAAGTCTATCCTGTGAGTGTACAACCCTGCCTTGGATGCAGGTACATATGGCATTGGTGCCGAAATTTCTTGGATCACTCCATCGGCTGTCGCACCGAAGGGTGCTGGAACCCCTGTCTTACGATCAGAAAATAAGTCCATTGATCTAAAGCTTGGTCAATACGTATAAAGCATTTTCCGTGATTGCAGATGGCGCATCTATATCTCCACTTAAAAGAGGGAAAAAAAGATAATGCATGTCCGATCACCGAATGGTATAACCGCCATCCACCCTGATATCAGCCCCATTGATCATCCCGCTCGAGTCGCCACAGAGGAAAACTACCGCGTCAGCCACCTCTTCTGGCAGCGCTGCCTTGCCCGTTGGAATGCTCTCCAGCAGCTTTTCCTTGACCCCCTGCTCCCCCCACGCCTTTTTCCCAAGATCCGTCCACGCCACCGTCGGCGACACCGTATTCGCGGTGATCCCCTTCGGTCCCCATTCAGACGCCATGCATCGAGTCAGCCCCAGAACCGCAGATTTCGACGCACAGTACGCCCCGTGCCGGTGGAGAGCAACATGCGCGGCTTGCGAGGCGAGCGTTACAATCCGGCCCGGGAGAGGCTCTGCATTTCCGGTTTGCCCCTTGGAGGCTGAAGCGGCGAAATAGAGGTTCGCAAACGCCTGCGAGCAGAGCATCGGACCTAGCACATTCGTCGTCAAGTGCTTGAGTGTTTCCTCTGGTGGTGTGAGGTGCATATCGCTGAGCGAGACGTATCCGGCGGTGTTGACGAGGATGCTTGGAAAGGCTCCTATGGCGGTCTGGTCTTTTTGCAGGGCCGCAAAGGCCGATTGCACGGACGAGGCATCTGTGATATCGCATTCGTAGGTTTTGATGTTTGTGTGGTCGTTGTCGTAGCCCGATGCGAGGAGGGAGTCGCGTCGGGCCGCCTCGAAGGGGGCGTAGAGAATTGCAAGGTGGGCGCCTTCAGAGCGCAGTTTCTTGCCAATGGAGGAGCCGAGTCCTCCTTCAGTCTCTGTCAGTATAAACTTGTTGCACTGGATCCTGAGGGTTATGAGGAGTAGTGGCGGGTGAGGGGAGCGCACCGAGGCCGCCGGGCAAGATGGCGAGTCTGCGGGCGAAAGCCATGTCTTCGGCTCTGAGTTTAGGAGTCTAGCGAGTCTATCAAGTCTAGCACGTCTACCAAGAGCCCAGGCAAGTCTATAGAATACTGATGGAATGATAGAAGAAGATTATGGTAGAAAACTGCATGTTAGAAATGAGAATTGGAGCTCGTGCGGGGTCCCTATTATAGGTACTTGCCCCCCACGGAAACCTGAGCGAGTCAAGGACGCCAAGAATATGGAGTCTCTACGGACTTTCTCCGGTCATTGAAAATTGAATGTATAAGTCAGATTCCTGGTGGGACGGTCATGTGCATCGGAAACTGATCTGATTGCCGACAACCATTTGGGTGCCGCTTGGCTGCCGCTTGGGTACCGCTGATCAAGGACTTACGCGGGAGCCATGTACCCGACTTACGCATACTCCGACACACTTGGCGGCAGGTCCTCAGCCCTCGTCCCCCAGTCGCTCTCCTCCTTCCCAACCACTACCTCCAACAATCCGCCCTGGGCGAAGAAATCATGTCCAATCCAATTCTTCGTCCACACTTTACCGTCTTTCTTTACGCTCTGAATGTAGATGTTTTCATACCCCGGATCAAGACCCTCTGTCCTGACTGTTGCGACCTTCCCTGTCACCTCGTTTCGAATACTAATCTCTCTGAAGAAAGGCGGCGTGATCAGGTATACATCCTGTCCGTGAACGGGGAATAGGCCAAGCATCGCCAGCACGGCGAATGAGCCCATCGCCCCGCTGTCGTCGTTACCGGGAATGCCAGAAACGGAGGCGTTGAACTGCGACGGGATGTAACTGTGTGCCTGTTTGGCAGAGAGACCCGGCCGGCCTGCGTAGTGGTATTGGTAAACCGTCAGAAAGGCCTGCTCGTCGCCCAGATACAGGATCCCGGAGTCATGCAGGTAGGACAGGCGGGAGGTGAATGCCTCGCGGCCCCCGAGGGTTGTGATGAGTGCGGCCATGTCCTGGGGGACGAAACTGAAGCAATTCAGATCAATCAGCAGGGCACCTCGATAGCAGGAGGGGTGGGTGGGGTGGAGGTGAGGTACGCACAAGGTATAGAGCCAGCAACTCCCCTCGTAGGTTTCGTGCCCGTTGGCATTTAGATAGCAGGAGGTAAAGTTCAGCAGCGGGCTGCAAAAAATGGGGTCCTGGTACGCCCAGGACCCATCTTCTAGACGGGGTTGAAGGAAACCGGTGAAACCCGTGTCGACCCCATCGATGGCAGAGGACTGGTCTTCTTTCCATAGGTTTCGCCAGTTCCCTGACCGTTCTAGGTACTTGTTGCGGTCATCCGGGAGCCCCAACTTGTCCGCCATAAGCGCGATACAGAAGTCATTGTATGCATACTCGACCGTTCTCGACACACTCCTTGTTCGTAGCCCCTCCGTACCAGGGTCGATGTCGTTCTTCGGAATGTACCCAAGACTTTTCCAGCTCCTGAGACCGCCGCGCCCTTCAACGTTCCAGTTGTAAGGTTCGATTTCTGCGTCTTTCACGATCGCTTCGTAGGCCGTGGTCCAGTCAACGTCGATGACACCTTTCAAGTAGGCTTCTGCAATCAGAACGTCCGCGTTCGAGCCACCCTGCGTCCAGCCTTTGCAGAGAGACATCCGACAGTCAGGGAGGTATCCTTCGTGGCGGTAGATGTCAACTAGACTGCGTATCATTCGTGACTGGGATATCGGATCAATCAGGGTGAGAAGCTGGTGGATGCCACGGAACGAATCCCATATGCTGTCCTTCTATCAGTACGGGCGTCAGAACTGAAAAGTGGAGAGGCTCACCAGTAAAAACTGTCATAGTAAGGCTCATCGCTCTCCCACAGCGGGTTTTCACCTGTGTAGTCCTGCGGGCTGATCATGGCGCGGTAGGCACCACTCCAGAAGACCTTTTGAAGCTCTGTTGATGCTCCTTCAGCGTCAATAGTGATCACGTCCATTTTCTTTCTCCACGCAGTCTCAGCAGCTGCTCGTGTTTTCTCGAAATCGAAATCAGGCTGCTCCTTTTCGCCGTTCGAGCAAGCCTGTTCCACGTTCATGAAACTTATTCCAACGCGTGCAGATATCACATCGTCAGCAGATACAGACTTGAATCTGACAAATGTTCCTGCAGAATATTGACTCGCTGGATACGACGAGTTGGCCGTAACTGACACAGTGCTTTGTCCTACCACAGCACTCCTGTTCGTCCACGACCCAGTATCACGAATCTCAGCGCCGTGGAAGTCAACACAGACGTGTATATTATATGTCCCCTCCCCAAAGCTAGGATTGAAATTGCCGCTGGCAGTCAGTCTTCCAGTCTCGGTATCAACCCATGCAGTCCCATCATTCCTCGACTGAGGAAGATCAATGATGTCGAGAAGAATCACCGGACTCGTCCCCCTGCCGTCGGGGAACCGAAATCGATAGAGTGCTGAGCGGTTGGTTACGGTCATCTCAGCATGCAAGCCATTCTCTAGTGATATGGCGAAGTATCCGGGCCGCGCTTCGGGCCCGGGAGAGTCGCGGTTCCAAGGTACAGCTCTGTCTGAAGAAGTCCAGGAGCATTTTGCAATATCCCCGTCCGGGCAGCTGGGGTGCACGAACAAGGGGAAATTTCCCATTGAGGAGGCCTGCTCCCTCATCCATTAATTTCAAATAGTCAGGCGCAGAGCAAGCTAGAGGTAGACCTACACCCCCTGTGCCAGAATCATGAGTGTGAGAGAACCCCGTTACGTGCGTAGTATCATATGCGAATCCTCCTTGGTTCTCGCCCTGTGTGTCAGCGACTGCCTTGACCATGCCTTTATCTTTGTTAGTCGATGGCCATTCTAGTATTTGGTGGACGTACCGAAAGGCAAGGTCGCACCGGCGAACGAATGTCCTGGAGATACGATCAATTCTATATCCTGTAACTGTTAAGTCGGCGTGAATACCTCCATTTGCGGTACCAATAAAAGGATCGATGAAGTCAAGTACATCGAAATCGACCTGTTCGCTGCGGATTTTCCGCGCGTCCGTGGAGGGACATAACAGCAGCCCAGCGGCAACGGCACCCCCGAGCACCGAGGGCTTTTGTGGCAAAGGCCATATCATGGCAATAAGGTCACAATCGCTAATTCAGCTGTCTCTGCAGCGGTCAGGATGGAATTGTATCAGGGTATGCTGTCGCGGTTGTGGTTTGGTTGGGATCTCGTACCCAGGAAGGGCAGGAACGCAGCATTCCATCCACGAGGGACTTATTATAAATTCCACATTCACAGAAAGGGCGGAGGTCGGGGCAGGTTACATCGAGGGGAAAAATGAGGGGGATCGTCAGGCATTGACATATAGACTAAGGCAATAGACAGGGGCAGATATTGCCCAAGGAGCTTAACCCGCCATTAGTTCCTCTAGCGTAGCCTCTGGCGATCCATGTATCCCCACTCAGGTATATACCCCTATTTTACTGCCTGACCATTGACAGTAAAACATCAAATATCGTCGCTGGTCTATAAACCAAATCAATTTGGCCTTTATTATTTTTTTTTCTTGGTTGCAGCCTCTAACGACACCAGCAATAGTACGCCGACCTACTTGAGTCGGATCTGGAGCGACGTATTCAGCACCGCTGATGATTGGAATGGATCCCGTCCATTTCAAGTCGGAGTACATACGCCGCCGAAACTGCGAGATACGCACAAGGATATTGTGGCATCTAGCTTCGATTGGGCTGAAACAGCGTCGTTCTGCATCAGTAATTGATGACCTGCCGCCACGTCTTCCCATATGACAGCAAACTGTTGCGGAAGGAGAAATGTGAGACTAGGACAATTGATCGAGCAGTGCACACCACTCCAGCCTGCTGGTTCGTCTCAGATCAAATCCATTACAATCCTATCCCACGATTTCCCCGTCGTATCAGATGGCGGCCGCGAAATGTCGGAAGAGTCCCCACCAGGCCCAAAAGGCCTGCCTGTCCTTAGGTTAGAATCCAAATATGCTCTGATGTTCGCATTGTCTTGTCGCAAATGCGCATTTTCAGAGGCCAGCTCTTGGACCTGGTCCCGATGAAAGTCCAGCTCTGTCATCATGGCGCCAAGCTTCAATAGCAGGTCCATTGAGAACTCTTGAGATTCTGGGAAGCCGCCGTGAGTGCGCAGAAAGTCTCGAGCTCGGGAGAGGATGCTAGGGTCAAAAGCATCCGGTGCCGCCGCATTGTCCGTAACACGGAACGGGGTGTACGTCCCGGGTCGTGCTGTCGGTGTTATGTGGACAGAATTGGCCATTTCAGCTGCTGGACTAATGATCCCACTATTTGTGGCACGGATAAAAGGCGTCCCTGAACGGGAGATGGCAGGAGATGTGAGCTGGTCAAGCATCCCAGGAGCATGCTCCCAGCGTCCCGCTACGCATGCTGGGCAGCGGAATTGGGAAGTCTCAATTGTTGAATCGGGAGCTGGCAGACATGATCTGTGGTAAGATCTGCAGCATGTTTGGCAGAAGATCAGATTGTTGGGTTCACGACACTCAGAACAGATAACATTATGAGGTTTTCCAGAGTCTATGAGTGATCAGTTTGAGCTCGAAGAAGAAGGACCGTGAGTTACGCACCAAGCCAATGCTTATATAAAGGGTGATTTTCTGCCTCGGAGGGACTAATCCCACCGACCGAGGATGCTAGCGGTGGTTGAGATGGCCGATTGAAACTGTGATTGTGCCCAGGACTGCTAGTGAAAGTTTTTCGCGACAAAGAGGCTGGTTCTGGTGTCGTTCTGAGCATTGTGGTACTTTATTCGCCGAGAGGTGTAAGACGATGACGGTAGAGGCTGCGCCCAAAAGGGAAGGCCTCGGAAACCGGAATATGGTTAGTCCGTTCCCGAGCCAACGCCGGCCGTGCTGCCGAACTTCCGGATCCGTCGACGCTCAACTTGAAAGTGAAACCTGACCATCAATCCTGGCCCACAAACCAATAATGCTGCCATCTATCGACTAGGACTGCAGTTGACCAACTGCATCTAGCAACCCATAACAATGCCCGGGGTACCCTCCAACAAGGCTTGCGAGCGCTGTAAGAAGAGACATCTTAAGGTTTGCGCCACGCTCTAATCGCTGGAACAGTGCTGATAACGTAGTGTGACGAAACACGACCGCACTGCCAGCGCTGTGCAGATGCCGGGGTCGAATGCCCGGGTTTTGTGCAAACAAGAAAGTTCATCGACCAAGGCGCCTCAGTAAGGCGGCGGTACGCTCCTTACCAGGAAGCTAGCGCCAAGAACACCGCTACGAAACCTTCACGGGTAAGCTTTGCTTGTCCTCCAGGGAGCTCATTAGCTGAGAATAGCAGGCCACAAATAACCAACAGCCCGAGTCGCATCGCAATGAAGGTACCAACGCTGGCTTGGAACCCCAGGGCCAATCTAACCCCCCGGCGCCTCCAGTGTACGACCAGGAACATCAAACAGCAATTCGTTCTGAAATTTCAGTTCTGGACAGTGCTCCATTGGCTGAGGCAAGTCGGCCCCCTGTTACTACCTTGTCGGTCAATCGTACAGGCACCGACGCGGCACTAGGGCAAATGCGATGGCAGGGCTCTGATGCCCGCGCTCAGCAGCCTTCCTGGAGTGTAGGTAATGCCAGCGCTGGCGCTGGCACTGGCACGTTTCATGAGCGCTCGAGGCAGTCCTCGCCCCATATCAATCCGTCTAGCTCAAGGACTCCGTCCCAGCGCGGCGAGCAAGAGGAATTTCAGGACATTTTCTCCGAGCTCATGACTGGGACAGAGCATGAGATATGCTTCTTGACGAGGCATTACTGCGAAGTGATCGCTGCGTGGTATGTTTGCAACTAATGTGCAATATCAGCTTCACTGATTACGACGTAGGTTTGATGTTTCAGATTCCGGAAAATTCTTCGGCGGCTGCGTGCCGATCCGAGCCATAGACGAGCAGTCACTGCGCTGCGCCATTGCGGCCATCTCTGCAAAGCATCTAGCCAGGATGAAAGGTGTCAAATCGATAGCGAGCGGCGGCTTGTTTACGTCGCCGGCCACCATGGAGTCGTATCCAAACTCACATCATGTCGACTGGTCCTTAAAAGCCGCCAATTACTACTATCTTGCTGTCTCCCATATGAGCAATTCCATGTCGGACTACGCGGCCGTGTCCACGTCGGATATCCTCGAACCACCTATCTCCGTCGTTAACCGCTGGCTCAATTTCCAGCTGAAGCGAAGCGAACAAACTACACACACCAGTGATGTGGCTTGGAAAACAACCGAGAACCTGCTAGCCGCTTCAACAATCCTTACCCTCTACAAGACCTTCCATGAGCCCGGGGAGAACTGGCAATCGTACGTCACCAACCGGTTTAGACTCTTAGAGTTTGACTAATCTTCCCAGGTACCTTACTGGAGTGAAACCCTTGTTCAGTCAATTACTGGAGCTACTCAAGAAGGACGGTGGCAACCAGTTTTCCCCAGGCCTCACGGCGGTGTTCTGGAATTTTGCGAGGATGGATTATCTAGCTTCGTACTACAACCGACTGCCAACTCACCTCGATCCGGATGACCTGGCACTATGGCGGGCAGCGGGCCTTTCACTGGATGATCAAGGAAATCTAGAGCCGCCCGATGTTCCCAGAAGCCATTGGTCCCAAGAAGACATGGCAACGAACGTGCTGACACGCCTTCTAAACAAACTTACAAATTATCTTGCAGCGGCGAAAAAGTCCCAACTTGAACAATGGGTCGGAGGTCAATCCCCGCAATCCATAAACTCAACCAGATCCAGTTCTAACTGCCCCGACTCCCATCCCACAACCGCGTCATGGCTCAAAATCTCGTTTGAGTTCCAGTCCTGGGTCGAGCGCATTCCCGAAACATTTCGCCCCTGCTTACGCATCGAACGACCAAAGCTTGCCCCAACCGAACCCAGTCAAATGCCGTTCCCAGAAATTTTTTACAGCCTCACTTCCTGCGCCGTGGCGATGCAGCAGTACCATTTTGGCCGTCTCGCACTATCCCTCAATCGACCATCCGACGATATTGCAGGTCCCAGCACCGCGTTTGATCGCCTCCAAGCGTACCGCGAGCTAACGAAAGAGGTTGACTACCGTTGCAAGGAAATATGCGGCATTGCCCTCGGCAGGCCGCAGATCGGTGCTCGTGTACAAATGATCACTTTGCTCTATGCCGTTGGGCAATGTTTGGAGAAGCCGGAAGAACGGCAGATAGTCGTTGATCTTCTGCGCGGTATTGAGGCTGATTTGGGTTGGTCGACCACTACTCAGGTAAACAAGCTACAGAGATAGTTATCCTAAGTCCACGTCCATAAGTACGAAGACTGGTCGTCGAAACTTTCCAGAGCCTAAGCGCTCGACCGCGATGGAGGAACTTTGTCATTGGAAATATGAGCATCACTGAATCCCCTGCTCCGGCTCCACGAGAAGACCAGTTCACCAAATACTGTCTGTCCATGACGGCGTTTATTGACTAGCTGAACCGATGTATAGTGTCTGCAGTCTGGGATTCAGACACGAGGCTCGTCCGAAAGCGCTGGTCTCTGCCTCGTTGGTGAACAGCTACCAGTGCGCTGGAGTTAATTGGCGACATCGGAGTTGTACAGTCATCTCTATTTCTCAGTCAGTTGCCGAGCTGCCTGTTCCACTTCAGACTGCAGGTTTTTTTTAAAAAAATTCTGTGGTCATGCAAAGGTATAACTTCTCGATTGCCAATCACCGAGCTCATCTACTAGCTCTAGCCCTAGGGGATATAAAGACGTTGCTATGCTATTATATAAAGAAACTGGACAGTTACAGTTAGATTGCTCACCTGATAGAGAGGATAACAGAGTAATTATGAATAGAGCAACATGGTTTCTTCGCTTGTCTAGTCATGCGCTTTGTTATGAATTGTTCCTAATCCTTCCATGTATTGCAGTTCAAGGATGTTGGACTCTGAAATGTTGACCAAAAATCCTGAAATTCACACTGGGTTCGAACTGGCTTAATAAACAGATATCCACGACAATACTCACGCAAGAGTGCACTTGGGCGAGTCAGACCTGGACTCTTGTAGTGGAGTTAATATATACTTGCCTCGGCGACGTTATTTGACGATGCCACGCCTGAAGTTGGCCCTATAATTGGCGGTATCTTGTCCGTAATCTTACCTTTCCTTTGCAGATCAAGATTTTCATTTGCAGAGTTCGGTGAGAGTAGAAACGAATGCACTTCTGGACAGCAGAGCCCATCATGTCAGGGACGGGATACATGATATGTTTACCAGTGACACGATGGCTTAGTTTCTACATGTACAACGGCAAAAGCATGTATTCACTCCAGAGAATTCATATATATGGGCAGATAGCATACCAAGACCGCAACCTGGAAAAGCTAGGTTGGGATAGTCTCAAAAGAAGTTAGGCTTGGCCATCTTTACCTCGGCGAGGTTATTCTGAAAACATGGGACTCCTCGTTGGATTGGAGGCATTCTCTCTAGTGCAGATTTCAATGCGTATTTGGTGTCACTTTCGTGCAGTATTACTCTTATCTGCGTCATTTTCATGATTTTCATGATCCCAAAAATCATATTCTGCTGGAGTTTTTTCAATATCACTCGAATATGTTGACCACGCAAGAAGATTTAGATGTGAATGTACCACCGCTGTCTATATCTGCGTCTATTGCTCTTGTGGCCACAGTCACAGGTGCCGCATTTATTAATGTATGGGAGAAATCCACCTACGTCTATGGCTTGTCACTAACTCAACGACTACAAGACTTTTGCATCACGGAGTGTGGTGATTATTCTCCCAACAATCGGGCGCGAACTTGATATCCCTGAGACTCAACAAGAATGGATCATAACATCATGTTTAATGGCGTTCGGGTGTTTTCTTCTTTTATGGGGCCGTATCGCCGATATATATGGCAAACGATCAATATTTATTTGGGGTTCTCTCTGGGTTACCATCGTTTCGGCGGTCAATCCATTCATTTTAAACGAGATTGGATTCAATATATTTAGAGGGCTGAATGGATTCGTGAGTATCGACACCAACAAACCATCCTTCCACCCGGCCAGGTACAATAGATACCCTAAATACCTACCACCTTACGATATTCCCACGCAAGCAAAATACCCCAACCAAAATGCCTACACCTCCGACCAACATCCGGATTCCAGGAGCAGGAATCATCCAGTGAGATGTTGTATTTGATTGCAATAGTGCCGCGTTTGTCGCCGGATTTGACCTAGTGGAAGCTGATGCAGTTTTTGGATATGTTTCGCTAGAATGAAGCATAGCACTGGCTGAAAGAAGATCATTGATACTCTGATACCCAGGGCTTGCTGTCAAGGGCATTGCAGCGGTTGGACCCACGCTTGACGTCTACGGCCTGGTAAGTCTTCCCGTTTGTGCACTATTCGAGTCCGAAAGATGTATTACTGATGACTTATTTGGAAAGACTGATGGGTTAATAACCTTGCACGGAGAGCTCGACGCCGGGGTCCAGGTTGCCTTTAGCAAAGCGGAGGTATAGTTGGCCTCAGGATGACGATTCAAAAGACAAGTCCGAAACTTCCATTGGTATCGAGAGCGACACTCAGATTCTAGAGCCGTATAGCGTCGAGCCTGTGTTCCATGCAGGCGTTGAAGTGGACGCCCAGCTGAACGTCAGGGTTACTCCTGAGGAAAACGTCGGCATCCAGATTGGCAGCGGCAAGCTGACGGGAGGATCAACTCACATGGACATTCAATTGGCAGGTTATCTGAAAGACATTCTGTCCTTCCAGGAATGCGGCGACTACGAAAAAGACAGCAACGCCTTCAAATATAGGTTAGGCGCACAATTCATCTACAACATCGGTCACAAGGCAACTGCTCAGCTTCTGAACTTCACTGACTGGGCACTGAATCCTCGAGAGGCCTACGGTCCGGACCGAATTATCAAGATCTACGAGAAGACTGGGTTGATCTCAATGTCTGCAGAAGACGACGAGAAGCTGGAGGGCTTGAGCTTGTCAGATGAACAAGCCTTGTCACTGCATCGAGGAAACTGGACTAGGCACTCATTGAAGCCAGTCCAGATGATCCCTTACAGCAACTTGCCTGTACTCTCCAGAGATAACGTTACGCAAGTCAAACTAGGTATTGTCGACGTTCGACAGTGACGGGCTCAGGCCACCATTTGCGCGGTAGGTTGTCGGGCGGGCCTTTGTATATGTCCCGATCCCAGGACATTTACGAGGCTTTTAAGGTTCAAGTCCATGGTCCATTGCTTCCAGGTGGCTCAGGGTCCGTGGTAGCTGACGCTGCTTCTGGTCCTATTTATCGGCTTATATGCCTTGGCAGTGTTAAGTCTCGCGCCGGTCATATAATATAGGCTTTGAACGTTCTCAACCACCTGAAACAACGCTAGAATTTGCTAAGTTCCGCCATAGCCGCCCTGGGACTGTAAAGCTGGTTATATCAGAAAGCCGGAACGCCATCATGGTGCATCCCTGTCTCCAAACAGCGATCAATCCGACGATCCCGCACCTAACACCCTCGACCAGGGTGCTGGCAGCTCTTAATGAAACACATCGATATGCAGAACGGTAAACTCACGGGTTTTAACCGAGAATCTAGTCAGCCGTCCTGGTTGCATTACTAGTCGTCAAGACTTTATAGTGGGATTGATCTGTGCGTTTCTGGAAGAGTTGGATATCGTACACGCACTCTTCGATGAGCTGCATCCACCATTACCCTAAAACGTTTTCGCGTCAACAACTATAAACTAGGACGCATGAAGGGACAAAATGTGGTATTGGCTTTTTGGTTTCCCGACTACTTGTTCATGGCGCTAGCCATTCCAGAACAATACACTATTTCGAGGGGGAAAGGCGCTTTCTTTAGTGCTGATCAATCTTATACTCCGAAATAGCCGCCAGTAAACTGTTGGCCGGTCTAGCTTATAAGGATAGTCCATGCTCAAATGAATGTACAAGTTCTGATAATTCGAACAACCCTGACGGAGCTATCCGAAATCTGATCACGTGCCATTTCAATCGGGGCGCTTCCGATGTCTATCTAAATCTCCGACTATCGGCAATTCATCCTCTTCATTCAATTCAACTCACGTTCGAGAGAAACACCTCAAAAATGTTTGCTCTTGCCATTCAGCGTTGCCCAAGACCCAATTTCTCTCTGTGCAGACACTTATCAAGTTTAAAGCCCAGCCAATCCAGCCTTCCGGCAGCTTACTACCGCGGCGGAACATCCCGCGCTGTCTTCTTCAACCAAGATGACCTCCCTAAAAGCCGGGATGAATGGGCCCCAATCTTTCGAGGCGTAATTGGCAGTCCAGATCCCTACGGGCGCCAGCTCGACGGCCTCGGTGGCGGAATCTCGAGCTTGTCGAAAGTCTGCGTTGTGGGGAAATCAGCGCACCCTGACGCAGACGTGGATTATACATTTGCCGCATTAGGAATCAAGAATACCGACGTCGACTTCTCCAGCAACTGCGGCAACATGGTAAGTGCGGTTGGGCCGTATGCTGTTGACAGTGGGCTGTTTGCCGCGCACAAGGACGCCGAGTCTGCAGTTGTACGGATTCACAATACGAACACTGGCAAGATTATCCATGCCACCTTCCCCATTGCTAACGGGGAGGCGGCTGCAGCTGGAGATCTGGCTATTGATGGTGTTGCGGGGACGGCGGCGCCTATCAAGCTGGATTTTATCAACCCAGCTGGATCACGGACGGGAAAGTTACTTCCGACTGAGGCTGTCAAGGATATCTTGGATGGAATTGAAGCGACATGCATTGACGTTGCAAACCCGTGCGTTTTCGTGAAAGCTGATGACCTTAGTATATCGGGAACTCTGACACCGGACGAGATCACTTCCACGCCGGGTCTCCTTGCCCGCTTAGACTCTGTCCGCCGTCAGGCTGGTGCCAAGATGGGCCTCGCCGAGTCACCAGAGACAGTCCCTGGCAGTGTCCCCAAGATTGGAATTGTTTCAACACCTAAGGGTGACTCGCGTGTTGATCTGGTCGTTCGAGCCCTCTCCGTTGGTCAGCCTCATAAAGCTGTTCCAATTACGGTGGCACTCGCATTGGCGACAGCTGCTCGGTTACCGGGGAGTACAGTTGCAGAAGTGACTAGTTCGAACCCAGTAGATCCAACGGGTATCACCATCGGCCACGCGAGCGGGAGTATCCTTGTGGGCGCTACGTTTGGACCAGATGGGGGGCTGGACTTTGCGACAGTATTTCGGACGGCGAGGAGATTGTTTGAGGGCAGGATATTCTGGAAGTGAACCTGGACATGAATGGCACAGGTGGATTGATGTAATTGATCCCCAGACCCAATGCTGTAAATAACTCTTAACAGAGACTCGGAAATTAGACTGTATCCTGAAAGTCAGGAGATACGAACCGTCAAACCTACAAGAAAACACTACCTTGTTCTCTTACTCCATTCGTATCTCATTCCCATACGCACGGCGAAGTAACCAGAACACTCCAATCAACTGTTAAACCAGCCAAGTGTGGAAGTTTGGCGATGGCCCCCCGAGGCAGAAACAAGGCCGCCCACCTTCCTGGCCCGTCAGTATCTCATCATAGGTTCAGGCTGGACCGCAGGGGAAGGTTGGGCAGGGGTGGTTTTGTTTAAGATACGTCCCGGCAGTGGTGGTAGCAGAGGCTTTCTTTTCTTTCAATTGAGTTACTTGACTTCTCATTCAATTAAGATTTACGATACGGAGGGAGTGATGTTTGCTTTTAATGAGCTGGGGCTTGTGCCATTTACCTTGCGATCGTAGCGACCGATCACCCATGAAAAGTACGAATCTTCTACGAACGTTGCCCAATACCACGATAACCTGCTTACTCATAATGCAATTGTGAAGAGGAAGGGGAGATATCGGCGGGGCCGGTTTAGTTGCTGGGATGGGCTTGTTTCGGTCGCACCCAGTCTCCCGGTTCTGTCCGCAGTCAAACTAGTAACTACGTAGCTTATGGGTGAATGACAAGTCAATCCAACTATGTGCTCTAGACTGGCTAATATCATCTAACGGGAAGAGCTGATATTGCCAGGAGCACACCTGCGTCTTCTCTGGTAGGTCTTATTGGGACTGACACTTGCGTGAAGTTCACCGTCTTTGACAACACCATAGACCATGTGCGGACAAAAGAATGTGACTCATATGAGTTGTCAGTCAGTGAGTGCTTCGAGGCCAGGTTCTATATAATGGTGGTATTCATATTCATGCTTATTGGCTAGAGAGCAGCCAAAGAAAATTGTTGCATTGAGTTCAATACCTGCGATGGGCGTGTGCTAATCGGATATATCCGAAGGCTTCGGAATTATCGTAAGAGTCATCGTAGATGTACTTTGTTCCAACGACATATGAGCGGAGAACAGACAACGACTCCACTTCAAGATGCGGGTCTAAGCCCGTACTAAGCGGTGGATACTACTTTGCTATAGATGGCAAACTCCCAGGCAAAGCGCCGCGCGGGCAGTAGACAAATTGTTCATTTAATCTTGGAACTGGTAATTGATGCGTAAACGCTGAGGAAGCCTCCTTCTTGCACGAGGATTTTAGCGGAAGAAAATACTGGTTATTGGGGTACCAGTAGCTGACCGAGCGGGAAGAATAATCTAAGATTCACTTGATCAGGTGCCAAAATTTGATTAGAGTATCTATTTAAGCAAATGAGGTTGTGGTATGATGATTTCCTGTTTCGTCGGTACGAACAAACAGCACAGGCAAGGAGGCAAGGGGTTGTACTAAGGCATTCTGGCTATAGTCGTGCCCTTGAAAAGGCCGGATTGAACAGACAGTAGAGGTTTAGGTGTATCAGAAGAATGCCAATGCTCCGCCAACGTTCCTACTCGTCCCATCTGCTCGCAAAACGAGCCAGCTTCACAAGAGTAGTTGGCGGAAGACCACTTAGTCGGTAGCCACCGGGAATATGCATTCATTTACTGAGTCTTCATTAGATGTCGCCCAATGCTGTCATGTCGTGGTTCAATTGAACACAAGTGAGATCTGCTCCTCCACTATGACCCCTTTCGCACCTCACCATGACGCGACCATGCAAGTGCATCACCGATGGCGCTACAGATCACCTCTTGTCGAGGACGATCGCCTGGCGTACCGAACAAGGCGTTCATCGAGACGTAATCGCGTAAATTTCCATGTATTCAGATTATAGGAATGTCGATCCACCAATAACGGCCCACTATCCCCGATCTCCCCCATACACCACCATGAGAGCATGATGACGACCATGAGCAGTTAGAAAGTTATATAATAAGCAATTCTAAGGGTTAAGATAGGAAAAGAAACAAGTTTCTTAGAAAAGGAATTCATTACTCCATTACCACTGCTTTACTCCATCACTTTATCTCTAACACCTAATTCAAAACTACCATTCTCCAATATGCAAAACGCACGCGGTCAGGGCATTTCCCACGCCACCGGCGGCTCCAAGGTTCCCCAGGGAGTCCAGGAGAGAGTTCCTCAGGGTCTCGAAGAATCTTTGCCTAACTCCGTACGTCCAACCAGTTTACACCCTTCAAAATGAATCAAAACTGACATATTGAAGGTTCACGACACCGGCTCCAGCGGTAGCCACAAGACCCATGCCCTTAACGACGGTGAGGACTCAATCGTCCCCAAGGGCATTCAGAAGGCTGTCCCAGAGAAGCTTGAGCGCGCGCTGCCTAACAAGATCCACAACACTGGCGATGAATAGATGACTACGACGGATAGATGATTACAATGCAATATTTGCATGAATGGATATAAATTGACATCATGTACTGTACATTAGTGAAATTGAATAACAAGTATTATTGTGTTGGCCTGATAAATTCATGTCTAGTGGCATGAGCAAGAAAAGAACTCCTATGCATAGTATATAGCACAAATATCCAGTCGGTGCAACCCATTCTCGTTGCAAATTATTAAAAGTAAATGACTTAACCCTAAATTTGACGTTCCGCAATGGACAGATTGCTCGTGCCAGATCAGAGTGAGTCCCAGGCCAGGACGGGATTGATGACCTGAATGTTGCTACTTGTCAGTAACTCTGTAGTCTACGTGTCACCTCCCAGCTATTATACGCCTTACCCTTCCTTCATTGAGATCCTCGAGCGCCTTGTCGAGCTCCGTAGCCTGATAAACTTGCACGATCTTGTGAATAGGAAATTTGCCTTCCTTGTACCACTGCACCAGCTGGGGAATGATCTATACACAGTGGTTAGTGTCCGGAACACCTAGTACCATGCTTCGCAGGATTGACGGACTTCATACCTGCTGTGGATCCGACCATGCCAAAATGACCCCAATGATCTTCTTACATCCAGTCAACACATCCAGGGCATTAACCTTCAGTTCTGTGTCTGGCGGCATGGCACCAATGAGCGTAAACGTGCCATTAACAGCCAACGCTCCCAGCCCCGCCTGCAGAACCTTGCCCACACCCGTCGTATCGATGATATAGTCTGCTCCATCTGGAAGATACCTAAGGATAGTCGCTGCTAAGTCAGAGTCTGAGGCCTTGAGGGTATTGATTGTATGAGTGGCCCCTAATTCGAGCGCGAGCTGTAACTTTTTGTCCACAACATCAACGGTCACGATCCGAGTCAAACCTAGCGCTTTAGCCGCCAAAAGAGCCGCAATCCCTACAGCACCTACCCCCATAATCACCATTGTCGATGCCGTGCTCGGTTTCAGCACATTAACAACTGTCCCAGCTCCAGTCAGGTACCCGCATCCCATTGGCGCCAGGGGCCCCAACTCCTCGGTCTCTAACCTTACATCACACTTGACAAGTGACCATTCTGAAACGATGGCTAGCCTGCTAGGCTAGGACTGTCCGGGGAATTGCCCGTGCGTGGCGTCCCGTCCGGTAGGCTAATCGGCGACGGCTTGGACTTGTCCAGACGCGTGCGGAGAAAACTGAGCTCTTGGCTATGAACGCATGCGCCGCAGTGTCCGGCAAGACAGGGGGCGCATTCACGACACGTGCGAAAACTGAGGAAGACTTGGTCGCCTTCTTTCAAGGCTTTATTACTGACGTCTGACCCGACTTGCCGGATTACACCGCACCCTTCGTGGCCCAGTACAGCAGGGAAACTCCCCACTGGGAGAATACCTGCTTGAACAACAAGATCCTGGTCACGTTAATGCTATTGTTATTGGGATTTCAAGTAAACAAAATATGATAAGGGGAGACCGGACCGTATGGCATAGACCGGTATACTTCATTTCAACGAGGACCTCGTCTGGCTCGAGTTGATCGAGAACTACATCTTCCAGGACGAAATGGCCCCCCTCTTCCTCCACGAGATATGCTTTTGGTCGGAATACCCATTTTGTCGGCTGTATTTCGTGTTTTCGGAACGTCTTTTCCCAAGCCTATGTTCGAAACGGCCTCTCCTATTAAATATACCCTGACGTCGGCGACAGGCTTTGGTTATGCAGAGCTACATGCAGTATATTGACAGGTTTCAGAGTCTTCAGCCGGGAAATTATGGAGTTGGCCGTCCTCGCGGATCCTCCTTTTTCCTCCCCGAACGAACTACTTCCGACCTCGGCCCCACCCCGAGCCGGCAGGGGAAGCCCGAACCCTAGGTATCTATAGAGCATCCGGATCGACGTAATTACCAGCATCAACTGTCCAATAATATAAAAGAAAGAAGGTCTGATTCTTACAATCTAGCTCTATAGAGCAGCTTTAAATACATAAGAAATAATAATCAACCTAGCCTAATACGGCAGTTAGAAGAGATATAACTTTTGAACCGTGGAAATAGCAGAAGTCTCTGCATAACCATCGGCGAGCCGGAGCTTGCAGTTCCGAAATCCAAAATAGGAAAGTTCCACATCTGACTAGCTGTCACATACGGTCGACAGTATCACATATAGACAGGCTGGAGCGCAGTTTGCGGCGAAAGATTCTTGACAGTACATATTAATATATTTGACCGGGGTCTAACAGAACCGTAAGAGGTCGTAGTATACGTTTGGCTATTCTGAGGCTGGCTCAATACATTGATAGACATCTCGACGGCCAAAATTGTTTATTAAGAGCCCTATATGTACAGCGACCCATTACTGATACCGAAGAATGGAATTATATGGAACAAAACTAGGTCTCTGTTGAGGAACTCGAACTATTACAATTAAGTGTGGATATCGAGCTAGCTACACCTGTCAATATTTGGTTATGTGACAGAGGCCTGCAACGAACTACTGTATTGAAGGTTGGCAGCTCCTCTGATCGGTATAGGCGACTTATAGCTTTGTCAGGCTTCAAAAAAAATGTCTTCATTGAGCAGGGGATATTGTAAGCCATGCGGTCAAAATTGACCAGTCATAAAGGTAATGTGATACGTTGATTGATGTGCCGGATGTTGATTTTAGGAAAGGTTTCTGGTTGGCATCATTAACGAGTATACAGGTGAGGTAAGGCCAACAACCGACCTTTCTGAAGAGTCACTTGACCTGTGATCAGTCACTAACCTCAGCTAGCTAACTTAGCTGTTTTGATGACATGGTTGGCAGAGTTGCCAGAATTGGCTCTACTACATGGTTCTTCTGCTGCTCTCGACCGCCTGTTCCTTCCGTTATACCACATCCCATCCTGGCATCCTTTCAGTGCGTTCTTTCCCTCTGAAACAGCCCACCCAGGCCCGCTTGCCTTCCCTGTCATCATCAAAGATCTAGTAAACAAGTCCCTTGTCCAACAGGGAATCGGTTTCATCATTTGCCATTGCACGTGCCGTCCCAGTACGAATTGCCAAATCAACGCTTGATGGGCATGACTTCTGCTTTGGGATAAAAGTGAAAAGATTACATTCATCCCAGTGCAAGGTATGCAGCCATTTATTTTGTCTCTCCCAAACAAACACTATCACTTATTCTGACATATGACGCCCGGTGACAAGCATCAGCGATCTGACGACCGTAGTCCAGCGGCAGCTGCTCCAAAAGAAACGGTTTCCCCTTCGAGTTCGGGACGACGTTGGGCAGGCACCGATCTAGAGAAACGCCAGGGCAGTTAGCAGGATCAGTAAGTGATCATATATTTTTAACATCCCTGAGAAGGTCTGATGAAATCCTATCTTTTCGGTCAACCATGGATAATCACGAGACCAGGACCCTGCATCCAAGGGACGTGCTTCGCCAGGTTGCCGACTCAATGAATTGGCAATACAATGAGCTTTCTGTGACCCTTCCTGCGCATACTACATGGAGGGCTGCTATTCAAGCCGCCGAAGCAGCGCTCGGTGATATCGATCAGCTAATTCTTTTAATGCCTCGCAGAACTGGGAACCGTCGACTACTTCGGGAAATGGCGCTCCAGTCAGCTCCAGAGCCAAATTCACACGATCTTCTGGGTCTGCCGATACGAACAAGTACTGATCTGACGCAGATGGAATCGCGGTCACCTCTGAGCGAAAGAGCTCGCGAGCGGCTCCGCAAGATGGCCAGAGAGGCTGCTACTACAGATTACCGGGATTAATACCTATTGCTTCGATCAACATGGATACCTCCCTAATATTTGCGCGGATCTTGCCTTACGAGGTGTCGACAGCAAAGAGTTCGACCTTGTGTGCAGTCTCAAAGGGATTGACATGATACTTGGTCCCATCGGAATATTATTACAGAAGACCTCATCTCCCCTGCTTTTCGAGGATATCTCCAGGACCCGGCTCACGACCATATCTCTCGAGGGACAGATTAGCTGTGCAGATCAGTGCCTATGTGTGTTAAAAAAAATGTCCTGTTGTATGAAACCATTTCCACGATTGTTGCAAAGTAGAAAAGACCGAACGAGCGTTTCGGGATTAGTATTTGGACAGTCCCTTGCATTGTTTAAATTGGCATTTGCAGTATTTCTTGGTGATACTACAAGCAAGAGGCAAGGAGATCTTGAGTATCTAAATCTGGATGATGAACTTATCCCTAAAGATTTATTGGCAAGATATTCAACAGCCAGCATCTGTCTGCGAAAGGGACCTAGCTGTGGCATTAGTATCAAACTAGATACTCTTTTCCCGTCTTTGTATTTCTACCCAGAGCGAAAAGGTGGTTTATGCAGGGTCTAGTTCGACTCACGAGTTACACTTGAATCAGCGATACTATTTCTTTGTTACTTTTGTCATTAAACAGTTACATATTATTCTTTAGAAGACTTTTGAGGTCTAGCTGGCATGTAGGTTATTGAACCAAACATAGCTTGACAAGATTGTCCGCAGGACATAATTGGTTATGCTTATGGTACCAGCTCAAACGGAGCAAGGTTTCTGATCTCCGCCAAATTTCCATAACGTTGCTTCTAAGATACTTTCTGAGATTGGCAACCTATTCTCAACTGATCATACTATCATGCGCTATTCACTTCCTTTGTGTAACGTCCTATAGTCGTCTCATCCTGCTGATGCAACCCGGATGATGGGCAAGTCCATGCGCTGCACCAAGCGGACGCCCTCCAAACTCCACGAGAAGGAAAGGTTATGCTGTACTTCCCACCTTTCCGCTGAGAATGCTTCTGAGTTCCGGTGGTAGCTAACGTAGAGAGCCACATGCTGTCCTTTCTTGACGTTAACTGAACGAGGGAGCTTAATCTTGATTGCTTCGTGTGTGCCCCAGATAACCTCATGTCGTACGCTATTGTCTGCAAACATCTGGAGTAGAAATCTCGTAAGTTCAAAATCCTCCCATCATTGTAGGGTGGCTAATCCTATTCTCTCACCTGCAAGGGATCGCCCTGGAGGAAAACCAAGTATTCGTTGGCATCGTCCAGCACTCCTATGTAGATATCCACAACTCCCAAAGCTATTAAACCAGCCTTGACAAGCCATTTCTTCCAGCGCTCGCACATCGTCAACTGATCCTTGCCGAAAATCTGACTTGGCCTCGTGCTAATCTGGAGCCTTACCTCCCACTGTCCTGCTGGCACATTAATCAGTGCGAACCGGGATTCCCCACATGGTCTAGGATTAAAGGTCAAGACTTCCATATCAGTTAGGTCATTATACCCAAGTCTTAGAGTTGGCACCGCTTCAATTTCCCACTGCAGTCCCCAAGCCGCACGGCTGAACTCGTCATCCTGTGGCAGCGCATCTTTGAACAATATTGATCTTACGTTAAACCACAGATCTGCGGTAATGAGTTGCACATGATGATTCTGGTGCGGGCTCTTGAGATTGTTGAAGCAGGATTGGCAAATGATGGTTTTACCAAGGCAGGTATTGCATTCAAAAACCGGATATGATGTAGGAACTGCAAGACAGTTTGAGCAGGCAAGTATGATGGAAGTCATGGGCGGTTCAACCTGTGTGTTGGCTTGCAAGCTTTCATGGTCGGTGGCAGATGACTCCAGCTGTTCTTCAGGTTTTGGCAATGCGAATTTTGGTTTTGTCGTATCGACGATGACTTCGTCATTGAGAAGCCTAAGCACGGACAACGCAGCCACGAAATCGGTGTAGCTATTATTTGTAGTGGTATCTATAGCTCTGTAACTGGCAGTTAATACCGTGCGTGTATATTGGGAAAATGCCAGCTATACTCTTCACTGCCTTGCAGGTCTAGTGGTGACTGAGATACTGGCTGAGGACTATCAATTGCCTCGCCCGGGTCGTAGATGACCTTAAAGGTATGTTCAGGATTGTGTAAGATATCCGCGCGGATACCCTGGCGATATGGTCAGTGGAACCTTCTAAAGGGGAAGGTTGTAAAGGTCTTACACATCCCCTGCAATAATCCCAATCAGGACAAACCGTGCACTTGTATCTAATGCCGCGAATTCTCTAGAGTTCATGTCAGCATTTATCCCAGTAATTACACCACTTATGCCGGGAACCCAGGCAGAGTCCAGCACGGTAGCAGATGACCACACGGAATCCGTTAAAATTTAAAGAGCAACATCTAGCTCTGGCATTTCAGACTCTCCCTCATAGCATCTGCAATGGAAACGCTTCTGTGCTTAGCTTCGGGATTCCCGGACAACTCATTACAGATCACCCCTGCAGCCATTGAGACATGTGATACCTACCTGCTTACAATAATCGCATTCATGAAAACCATCGGCATTGAGGTCACAGTTCAAGTCTGTCTGGCAGAATATGCACTCAGCTCCGAAGCTGCAGCTTTATACTTCGGGCTTACTGTACCTCAGAACGAGAACGGTGGGCTAGTGTCCTGCTACCACCCATTGTTGCTGAGCGTTGTGGTCAGCTAAGCCATAGTAAACAACACCACACAGAATTCAGCAAACCATGTCAGACGTACCACTTGGGGTCAGCACTTGGGGCAGTATCCGTACATAATTGCTTGGGAATAGGCCGGACTTGCCCGCAGAGTTAGTGCCAAGCCACCAACCTTCACTGCTTCGATCTATATCGTAAACAATTTCGCCAGTCCTGAGCGGTATATCCGATGCGTAATAGTCAGGCTTCGGCGTATAATCGTATATGGCTTTTGCACTTGTAGTAGTCTCGTTTTCCGGATAAATAAAGCCATCACTGTTGCTAATGTCACCTGAATCACCTCGGTCTAAGACTCCAGTACTGACCGGCCTGTCTGGAATACCATTGCTTGGGCCCGGTAACTTTGAGCTGTCAGTGCTATTCGATAAGGCTTGGTGCTCCAGTAATTCGTTCCAGAGCCACGGGCCTAGATCGTTATATTTTGAACCATACTTTAACCTCACAAGTGGGTTAAAGTTGTAGGAATCATCGTTCTTAATCAGCAGAGTATGGGTATGAGGTAGGTTCCTGTGTTTCTCACTGATCCACTTCAGGAGCGCACTGAAATTCTCGTCTCCCAACCCATCTCCGCACCCAACAAAGAGTACCGTATTCCATTTCAAGCATTGTTCGAGAAATAGCCGGACATCTTCAGATTCCCGCACTTTGTAGTAATCAATCGGGTCGAGAACAACATCACCTGGTTTCTGGTAACTTCCGTGTATGTGGAATATTCCATCCTTGGACCCTCGACCTCTCTGAAACCTCAGTAGATCATCTGTGGCCGATCTGCAAATGGGTTCTAAACCGCAGTACTGATCTAGGAGGCAATCATAATTGGTTGTAAGAATGGTGGCCCCTCGGTCATGCAATTCCTTCAAGCTGCGGAGCAGTGCCTCATTCTTGATAGGTAAGTTGTCAAAAACAGTATCCAGCCAGTCGGCAAAATGGCCTTGTTCTTCCAACTCCTGCCTGAGAATCTGAGAGGCTTGAAGATGGCTGCTCATCAATGGCTGACTGAGAAAGTGCCGTATGTTGTCAATTTTCAGTCTACTTTCTTGCGCTTTTTGCTGGTTGGCGATAGGAGGCCTTCTTTCGAGATAGCGAACTCCATGTTCGATAAGACCCTTCCATGTCAAACGTTCAAGAAAACCTTTAGGGGCATATCCAGTGGCATCAAGTGTAACTCCCACCCCGGTAATGATGACGAGCCTTCTATCATTTAGAGCTTCTTTAAGCTTTGTCAAGGCCCTCGTTTTTTCGAGTTCTTCGTCCGCAGCTAAAAGAGCAGAATGAGGAGTCACAGTCGAGCCTTCATCCTGTATTAGGCCTTGTCAGTGTATTCACTACTTACACCAGAATTCCGGTCTGACCTTTGTGGTGTCTGCCATCGTAGCAACATTTCTTGTACTTGGGTAATTGGTTGGTCAGCACTTTGTTGTGCGTGATGAAGGTTGTCTAGAGAGTTCGGGTGGTTCAACGAGGGACATCTGCTCCAAGAATCTGCGAAATAAATAGTTGGGCGTCCGTTCAGACTTTTAAAGTTCTGTCTACATCACCAGTCTCACCACTCGACCAGCTCAACCATAAGATAAAGTTAGACCAGAAGAAACGTTCCGTCCAACTATACTTCTTTGCCTAGAACTAGGACACGTTCATGGTTTATATTTATTACTCTTGAACAAGCATTGCTTGTAATCACCTGGCACATTTGAACTAGGAAAGTGTGAATACAGGGTGCGCATAACTTTGTATTGAGAGGTGTTATTGTAGATCCATTGCAGTGCAAAGAGAACCAACCAAAAACAAACCCGTCAATGTCTGTTATCACTTGATGGTGATCCGAAGATTGACCGCAGAGATAAATGTGCCCTTATATAGACCAGCTGTACCATGGAAGCAGAGTTATCGCCTATAGAAGGTTAGACATAGATTTCAGCATTCCACTAGGAATACATGGTAACTGCGGCCACATGACGATTCCCGAAGGCTTGGTTCTACCATGACCGAGTCTTTACGTCGGGGCATTTTTTTCTTTTCACCTCTTTTCGTGGACCTTACTACCTCAGTCACTAGTGCCTGGATTATGACTGCAGGTGCGGAGAACTGAGACCTCTGCCTCAATGCTTTCTGGAAGAGGCTGTTATACATAATCTGGAAGATGTGCATGTGCATTCGAATCGGGCAAGCAGCCCCTAACGGGTGGGTAGCGGATACAAGATGTCCAGTTTTCAAAACACTTATATATGAAGAATTGTTGAGTCGTATGACCTTCCAACCCGTGGTTCTGGTGTGATTATATTATCAATAAATCTTTACCGCATCAGGGAGAGAGGCCCTGCTCTGGTGTTTGGTCTGGTACTTCAAGGATAACTATAAATTTATCGGCTTATAAAGCGCCGAAATTCTTGAATGGAGAAGCGGAATGAGATTTGGGCACACAATTTTGTATAAGAGTTTTTTATGCAATGCGTCAACATTGTTAGAGACCAAATAGGTAGATTTCAAAACGCGTTTCACGTTTCATGCTTTAGTATAAAGCAAAGGCAGGAAGTATCTAGGAAATGTTCTGCTCTAGAGCTTTTATACAGCGCTCCAGGTCCTGGAGGTCCCTAGCCGCCGCAAAGATGATGCTGTCAGGACGAATAATGAAATACCTCGCTCGGTGGTCGCCTAGCCGGCGCTTGAATTGATTGACATCGTATCCAGGATTAATGGCATATCCCATGAGTAGATGGCGCGGTGCTGGGAATGAGATAGGCCATGTAGTGTTGCAGCGATTCCCGCTAGGATTCTTCCCGAGGTCAAAATGTACCTGGGATTTGACTGAGAGAACCGCTGGACCGATGGATGAACGTTGAAGAAGTTGTTCTAGCTCCACTTCATCGTCATCAGGATGATCAGAGTGGATCACCAACAAGCTGAAGACTGTAGGAACCCGTCGCAGTGCTTGATCCGAGAGCTCAGTAATGATCGAACCGCTCTGAGGAAGGTGTGTCTGTACGTAAATTTGGCCGAGCTTATGCCCGCCACAACAATCGGCAAGGAATGCGCCCCTTGGACAGCCATGATAGCCACGGGTCTGTGCCTTGATTGGAGGTAGTTGCAGTTTGGAACCTCGCGACAAGAAGATCAGCTTCAGGAAAACAATCTGCAACGCACCCAGCCAACCAGGCTCCTTGTTGCACCACTCTCCGTTCTGCAGAGTCAGACGCGCCGAGATGTCAACGCCTGATCGACGCTCTTCAGCCCATGACTGTAGCAAACGAGATCGTAGAGCGGCAGAGACTTGCTTAACCTTTTCCAGCCGTGTTAGCACGGCCAGCCGCCAGGCCAGACCCTCGGCATCTGCAATTCCACACGCAACACCCTGGCCACCGAATGGCGGAAAGACATGAGCAGCATCTCCAATTAGAGCGATGCGTCCCGAAAACCATTGATTAACGACTTTGTGTGAGAAATGGAATGGACGACAGCGCAGGACTTGGATACAATCGCGTGGGAAGGTGACGGTGACTATTCCTTCCCTAGATAAAGGCACAGATCGAGTGATCATTGGGGTGAGGTGCTCCCAGAACATGGTTCTCGCCTCCACTGAATCGTCATGTCCCTTAATTCCCCATTCTGGAATAGCAAATTCATGGCGCCAGAGCCGTTCTGATAGCGGACCAAACCGTCCGCACGCAACTGGCTTCCCAGGTGGGCGGCAGAAATGCCAGTTGGCCGGCCAGAACAAATCATACACCCCTTCCTCAGTGTATCCATGTGCCCACAGCGGGAAGTCTGGATGAGACTCTCTTGTTGGGAGAGATATCTTCAGGTTAGCGGCAATCCATGTGCCCTCGTACTCAAAGATTCCAGTCTCCTGTCGAATGCCGGCAGTTTTTTCAAGAAAGCCTTTACGGACTATCCCCCGTTTCCCGTCTGCTCCAACCAGATATTGAGCACGGACCTGGCAGGGCTTCTCATCCGGGTCTAGGTAATGGATAGTGATTCCTTCGTCATCATCCTCGCGCCCTACGACTTCGCATGAGGAATGGAGCACGCAGAAATCTGATGTTGTCACTAAATCTCGTAAAGCAGACTCTTTATACATATGTAGCTGTTAGAGCTTTGAGATTATTAAACGCAATGTGGGATCGAAACAACTCACCTAATCGAGGCTGACTCTGAAGAATCGTCGTGGGAAGAGCATGCTCTAGGGTGTCCACCTCAAGGGGAATCATTAGGAATGGCTCATTCAGTATTGTCGATTTGTGAAAATTAAGACTGTCAAGCTCTGTAAGATCAAAGTTAGTTGCATCCCCTTGTCAGCTGAGCCAGATTGAGAAAAGAGATCCCTACGTTGTCCTATCCAGGCCATCCGCTTCCCCAAGCCCAGCTTCCACAGAGATCGCAATGCATCCCCCGTGAGCACCACCCCTCTAGGATCAGTGGTGACCTCGCCTTCCTTCTCTAAGATGATTGACTGTATGCACGTAAAGATTGTATCAGAAGTAGGCTCTAGGCAAAAAGAGAAAATTCTAAGATTCTGCACATGCCTTTACTTGGTACTGAGCTAGAAAAAGCCCAAGGACCAACCCAGATGGCCCTCCGCCAACAATGACAACATCAGTATCCATTCGGTTATAGTTTGAACAAAAGTCTTGAGCAAAAGTAGGGTTTCTGGTCGCTCTGCAAAATGATTGCCGGCTGAGTGTGATATATAGCACACTGTTTGCTCGTTCCTGTAGTTGAGGAGAAACTCTGACCTCTATTGAGAATGCCAAACCCACTTAGGACTCGTCAGGCAGACTTGGACCGAGCCGGTTTGGTTCCTCCGCGGGGTTTTCATGATAATGGTGCGAATTGAAACAACGAACGCTGGGGAATTCTCGGTCAATCCTCCAAATCGACGTGGAATGGTGCCGGTAGGTCCCCCAGCTGCCGTTCCATAGAGCACAAAATCAAATTCTTGCATAGTTCAGTAAGGAAGCTTGCAGAATACTCCCGAGGTCTTACGCGATAGCCTCGCAAGCATAATTACTGGTAGGCGAATGGACAAGCATGTGCCGCACATGGCCTACTCTAGCTAAAATGTGATCGTCCTCATGCTATTATTCAACTAAACGACCAATGGAGACGTTATAAATGATTAGTATAGAGCATATTAAGTGTGCCACTTAAAATTAATACCATATTGTTTATGTCTGTGGATGGTCCGCACACTTATAAGTACTCATTGTCATGAAGATGTTTGTGTAGCCCAGTATATACTCTGAAAGACTCTATTAGACGGAACGAGAAATAATGAGGTATTCAAAGCGACTAAAATCATTCATCCACCAATTCTCTTCCGGCAGAGCTCATATCATCCATAGGCTGATTCTATACCAAAGCTTGGTTTTCACTAGCTTCCAAGCAAGTGCTCTGTTCACCCAATTCAGCGAGGCCTTAAATCAGTATTAATCTAAAACAATCGACTTAAGTCTGCAAACGTAGAATTGCATGGCTTGCGAAAGAAGAGAAATGAAATAAAGATGCAAGGGAATCCTCACAATATAGAATCCTGACCCTCGTTAAAAACGACTTTGTTCGTCAGTTTCCCCAGCCCAGTGATTTCAACCTCGACTACATCTCCATTTTTAAGAAGCTGACGAGGTTTCTGGAATATACCAACGCCAGCCGGGGTGCCAGTCATCACTACCGTATATGCTGGTATTGTGGTGCCTGCAAATTGGGGTTCATGTGTCAGTGGACGTGTATAGGAGTTGCAAAGAGACCCTGATCATTGCTTACTTTGGCTCATCCAACTCAGAACTCGCTCCGGGGAAAAGACCATATCCTCTCTGATGAGAGTGTTTTGCTTCACCTCACCGTTGACTCGGGTTATCAGAGTAGCTGTTGCCTTTGCCTCGTTGTAGATATGTGGGCTCGCAAGAACTGGCCCTATTGGTGCGAACTTATCAAATGCTTTGGCGTAGAAAAACTGGCCACCGGATTGTTCAGGTAGTTGGAAGAAGCGACAGGAAAGATCATTGCCAGTAGTATATCCGAAGATATAGTTTGAAGCTTCCTCAGGTGTGATGTCTCGGCACTCGCGTGAGGTCACGAATACAAGCTCTCCCTGTGATTACATTGTCAGTCCCTATCTTGTAGATGAATGCGACAGGTAACGTACTTCATAGTCGGGAAGATGTGAGGCACAAAAGCGACTGACGAGGATCGTTTCGTTTGGCGATGATAGCGAGGCTGAAGGCTTGGTCCATAGTGGGGGATTGGAAGGAATATTAAGCTGTTTGCTTGTGGTCAATTACTGGCGTAGTCATGGGCGCTGGATGGCATGCCTTAGCCTCTTTGGCGTGGCTCTTGTAGTTGAGGCCCACACAGTAAATTGGAAGATTTGTTTGCGGAATCGGTGGTAGAAGCTGTTCCAGGTTAACGATTAACAAAATTCTCAGAATAAAACATTGAATGTGGTCTATACTTTGGCTACTGTCACCTGTCTTGGGTTCTTATCTCCCAACAAGTCCTCAAAGGTCGAGAATGCGTTGGCTACGGCGCCAATGGGAGGGTTTGTCGAGTTACATTTTGCAAAGTACTTTTCGCCTTCATCTGTACAGAAGCGATAGAGGTATTCGAATGTAGCCATTGTGCGTAACCCTGGAGATGTCGCTGAAGTGCAAGTCTGAAAAGCGCAACTTGGGAGACTGGCAAGACAAAATAACCGGCTTTCCGCCAGGCCAACATTTAGTTAGATGAGAATAAGGCTTTAACTTTTTCCCTTCCAAGAAAGGATCCTCCCGGCTCGAAGAGCAAGTGACTTTGTGGCGCTCCTGGAGGATCATCACCAGATTTGCTCCGCGGACTAACCTCACTTTCTACCTCACTCTAAGACTCAACTCGACATCTGAACATGGAGAAGGAAGATCCTTTCCTTTGATCAGAAGCATTTTTCTCCGGGTACCCTCGCATGTAATGGGCAAGGATTCGGAAAGGTTAAATTACTTTATTAGCCTCTCCTTCCTCCAGCTACCAAGGCAGAACTTGGACGTCCATTGCTTGTTTACTTATTTCATCTCCTACCATAGGCTGTGATACCCACAGAATCAAGCGTCTACAATGTCTCTTTGGCTGCTTGACGTGATTGCTTTGCTTCCGAAGAGCTTGCAAGACTGGATCCTTCCACCATCAAGTATTCCAATTGTCCAAAATGCCCCTTCGAAAGTCCAGTTAAGCCGCATCGCGCATGTTTACTTTGAGCACCATGACCTAGAAGCATTTGACAGATTTGCCAAAGACTTCGGGTTTGTTGAAGCAGCGCGCAAGGGGAAGACAATCTACTACCGTGGCTACGGCAGAGACCCCTACATCTACGTCGCCTCTCAGAGCTCCGGCTCAAGATCCCGGTTCAATGGCGCCGCCTTCATTGCAAAAGACCAGGAGAATTTTGACAAGGCTGCACAACTACCTGGTGCTATCCGCAAAACCCTAGATGACGCCCCCGGAGGGGGCGAGATGATCACGTTTGCGCGTCCGAACGGAACCTTTCTGCACGTGGTACATGGCCAGGCGATGCGCGAGATAGACAGCAAGAGAGAACCACCGACGGCAACACACGAGATGCAAGGCCCGTTCAATTATCCCTTTGAGAAGCCTCGTAAGGGCCAGTTCCAGCGCTTCCGTGATGGCCCTGCATTGATACACAAGCTCGGACACTACGGCTACGTGTGCAAGGAGTTTCAGACGGAGTTGGAGTTTTACACCGGGAACTTCAACTTCGTCCATTCTGATATCCTCTACCTGCCCCAAGTTCCTGACAGGGAGGTCATGACCTTCATGCATTTGGATCTCGGCGAAGAGTATACCGATCACCATACGCTGTTCTTGCAGCGCGCTCCGCCGACAGCGCGCAAGACCTATGTCCATCATACGTCGTTTGAGGTGGCGGACTTTGATACGCAGTTGATGGGTCACCACTACCTTGCTAAGAAGGGGTGGAAGAGCGTCTGGGGAGTCGGGCGGCATATCTTGGGAAGCCAGATTTTTGATTACTGGTATGACAGTTCCAAATTCAAGATCGAGCATTATGCCGATGGAGATGTGGTGAATCGGGATAATCCGACAAGGAGAGAACCTGTTGGTCCGTTGTCTGTCTGGGGTCCTGAGGTACCTAGTGATTTTGGAGATAATAAGGCGAAGTAAGCCTTCTGTTATTATCCTGTGGTGGACTCATTCTACTTAACAGGTGATTCGTTCTTGCTATCCTTGAGTAAAATGCTGAAAATATACGTTATACCACAATAGTTTTATGGTAAGAATATTCTCATGAAGGCATTCTTCATGCCCATTTCTGGCTTCCGCAGACCGAAACAGATTTACTAACAGACACTTCTATCTTACCCATCATTATCCAGGTTTAATGCATGTACATGTTCAGAAAGCTCTCTGGCTGTAGGTTGCACCATATGCAAGAGTGATGGCTGATCGTTTCTGCCTCGGTAATTGTATTCTTGCTTCATAATGTATGAGGACATGGGATCGCCGTGGGTAACCAGCGCCGGAGGAACTAGGTATATGCGGCAATCTGTTGGATTGATCATCGTTCTCAGCAGATCTATGAAAGGACACAGACGTGACTACCAATATTAAGTAATTTATCAATTTATGTGTGGGGCGAAGCCAGCTTTAGTGACAAGTAATACTTGCTGAAAACTTGGTCCAACCTTTATCCTATTACGACTAAAAGCTACTAAGCTACTAATTCTGACGCAATAAGCGCTTCAGCAGTTTCGGAATTACTGGAGCGGGCCTAGGGCCGTATGCCCGGGGGTCGCGTGCTTCTCCATTTGACTGAGACCTATCTATCCCCATTACCTAGGTACTAAAGAGATCTTTTGGCCCATTTCGCTTCTGTCGACGCGTCTTTGCTCTGCAATGACTTGGTCTGGCTTTATGCCTCCTCGATATTAGCTTATTAATACATGCCTCAAGCCAATCTGGGCCTTCGTTCAAACACCATCTTCATCATTTCTGTTCTTTCTGTCCGTGGCAGAATAGCCCAGTTCACTAATATTCGCCCTAATCACCGGCTGCAGCAGCGGAATTGGCAAAGATCTCGCAGTTGCCTTTGCAGCCAGAAGCGTCACCGTGCTTGCTACTGCACGACGTACCGAATCTCTCAGAGAGTTAACGAGCCAATATGACAACATTGAAGCCCTTTCCCTTGAGCTCGGCAAGCCAGGCAGCATTGAGAATTTAAGAGACACCGTATTGAAGCGCACGGGCGGTCATCTTGATTTCTTGGTCAACAACGCCGGAACGCACTACGCATCAACTGCGGTGGACTTGGACATTGAAGAGGTCGCGAAACTCTTCGAGGTTAACGTCTTTGCCGTCATGCGCCTGTGTCAGGTTTTCGTGCCACTCCTTCGTCGCGCACCTCGTGCGCGAATCGTGCAAATCGGTAGCGTGACTCGGACCGTACCGGTTGTGTGGCAAGCGCCGTATAATGCATCGAAGGCGGCCCTTAGCCAGTATTCCAAGACTCTGCGATTGGTATGACAAATGAAAACACAACGCATGACGGGGTCAAGACCAGTCCTCGCTAACTGGTCTTAGGAGTTGCAACCTCTGGGAATTGAGGTGATTGAGATAGTGACCGGGTTCGTGCAAAGCAACATCCTCCATCATGGACTGCATGCTCCAGAGGATTCACACTACCTTCCAATCAAAAGCACGGTTGAAGATATCAAATACAGAGGGAACAAGAATGGCATGTCTTCTCAGGCGTATGCTACCTCTGTAGTTACACAGCTCATGCGGCCACGGGTCAAACCCGAAATCTGGGAAGGCGCTCTGGCGAAATGGCTTCGCCTTCTCGTTACGTTCCTTCCGTTGCAGCTACTCGTAAGTGGTTCCTTTGCAGCGCTGACGCCTGTTGTCTTGCTTCTGTCTGACTGGGGCTCTGAGATAGAACTGGATCCTCTTCCGACGCTTCAAGCTTGACCTGGTAAAAGCTGGATTAGACAAAGATAAGCATGCTTGATACCTAATAAGTGTCTGATAATTGCCTTGATGATTGCGTTAATGATTGTCTTAATAATTGTCGTAATGACTGCCTTAATGAGTGCCTTGATAAGTGCCTTGATAAGTGCCGTAGCGACTAGTGACAACTATAGACTCTTTGCAAGAGACAGGAACACTGAATTAGGAAACAATTCGCGTCAACGGTATTCAATACCGTGCGAGAGCTTGACCCGCGAGATTTTCCGCGGCTCGGGTCCCACTGAAATGTAATTGACAAAATACTTCTAATGAATAATTTCGGTCCCATAGGGCAGTCAATAAATAGAGAGATGAGAGCAACGGTTGTTCGACACGAATGCTTGCTATGCTGTCGTCGTTCTACCTAAGGTCATTGTCGACTATCGAGGTGGTTTTTAGCGCCGGTTTCGGTCATGTGACCAATGAATGCAACGAAATCATTAATATTGAAGGACCTAATCTCCTATCTACAGTCTGTATAGAGATTTATAGCTATTATGATGTTTCTCCTGATTGTCAGGAGGTATATTAATCGTCTCCATAGCGGCTGGCTGAAAGGAAGGTCGACCAAGGTGCTGTATGATTAGGAAGGAGAGATCTCCGCCGGTTGACAGTCATAAACCAAGGAAGTCAGAAACTAGCCACATCATGTGATCGCTAACTAATTGAGGCAAGTGCTGTGGCAGTGCCTTGATCGGTGCGTTATTAGTGCCTTATGAATACCCTATGAGCGCCTCAAAAGGGAGCACTTAAAGAGGGCGTCGGGAGATCCCATTATTCCTCCGCGGAAGAATTTTGATCTCGAAATAACACTAACCTAAATCAGGTCTAGTTCCAAGCGCGCCCCATGATTTCCCCGGACACTCGAGCGCCACTGTTGCTGCATTCGTGGTAATCACTCAGCACGGTATATTCCATTACCTATACGCCTCTCACGAAGCTCGGAATATCTTGAATGTTTCCGATCAGAGCTGGGCTTTAAGAGAGCGCAGATGCAGAGAACGCTGCCTTCTTCAAGGGTTTGCGACAGGTGTATTCGGTAGGTCCTTGCAGCCTCACTGTGGCCCAACACTAACCAAGATATATGTGGTAGAAAAAAGATCAAATGTTAGTGCTGGAGTTAATCTGATCATTTGCCCTGCTTGCTGAAATATATCAGGTAACCAGGCACGGCCAACTTGCTCTCGCTGTAGCGAGCTCGGAGAGACTTGCAGGTACAGCTTGATACGGCGCAAACCTGGACCTTTGCGTGGCTCTCGACATACTAGAGCAGGCCGCAATCAAGCCCGAGTGCGTACTAGCGACCCTCACATTGGAGAAGGAGTCATTTCCGGCGAGGAATATGCCCCAACCCGGAGCGAGCATGTCTCCCATAGCACGTCGTCCCTCACAGGTCCTTCCCCAGGCATAGGCGACAGCAGCCCTCAATTCTCCGGCTCTCAATCTACGAGTCACCAGCAATTTACCACTCAACAGGTGGAGTTTCTGTACACACAATCCTAATTGCTATGCGTGCCGAAACTGACCAAACCAAGCCTGTCCAGTTACTTTGATAATTTTCAAGATGCAAACCCCATATTCTCGAAGGAAGGCTTCTTCAATCGTTATCAAAACTCGTTATGCGCCGAGGACCTGATTTCGACAATGGTCATCATCACCGCAAAGTTAACTGGATTCGCCGCAAACGGTGGCGACCTCCGGGATCTAGATGCCGAGTTGGACCTCCTATTGAGCACAAGTCTTCTCGAAGATGATCTGGTCGGTGATACTCCGTCCCTTGATCAATTTCGGAAAGCTTATCTGCTGGCATTCTACGAATTTCATCAGTTTCCAGGCCACCACGCTTGGCTGCGTGTAGGTAGAGTAACACGAATGGCCTACCGTATCGGGATTGACCGTCTCGACCACGTTCGCATGCTTTACTCAGACTGGGGAGCCGTCAGCAGCGAGGATATCCAAGAGTGGAGGTGGATTTGGTGGTGCATCTATCGTTTAGACTGCTACACCAATCTCTCTTCCAGGATGCCATACTTGATCGACGATGCTTGCATTAACACCTCTTTTATTGGAAGCAACACTCTCCTCCATTCAGATATGGCGGAGAATATACCTCGAGAGTTCTCCCTTCCTTTGAGCCCAGAAAACATACCCAAGATCCTTCTAACCGTTCCTTCACAACCCGACACACTTCTGAGAAACGTACACACAATCACGACTGCTACCCTACGACAAGTCGGGCAAGTTGTCCGTATGCATTTAGTTCGCTCACCACAGGCCACCCTTATGGAAGCTGTCAATACTGAGCAGCTGCTGGCTACTATTCGTACCATTCTGCCTCCGGGTTGGCTCAACACCCGACGTAATGCCTTTGCGAACGAGTCACACAACGACTATCACACGCGCATGGTGACAATACTTCATCTCCGCATGGCGCAATTACTCCTCGCAATTGTTGACTGTGGCCAAAGGCGAGGAGCCGATGAATGGTTGGCTGGCTGGGAGCGGATAATCGAGCCGTGCCAGGATATGGCCTCGATTGCAGAGCGCTGGGATAGCGCCTTTTGTCTAGCAGTTGATCCAGCAATCAGCTTCACTCTTTTCACTGCGCTTATCTTCCTAGATCTTCACAAGAAGACGACGACCACGGGTACCACGAGCACGACAGCAAATGAGCCTAGCTCCAGCATCATCGATCACCACATCACCATTCTCCGTCTCCAACTAGAGCATTTTGCACAGGTTTGGACATTACCAAGGCTTTTGAAACGTAAGCTAATCTCGAGTCAAAACAAAATCGACCTAAGTCTTTTCTCATATAACTAATTGGATTCGCGCTACTAGTATCTTTCGAAAGCTTTCATCAATCAGTCTCGGGCCCGCTCACCCATAGCCATATTGCTCTGATATTGTCGCACTTTGAAGCACCACTACATCCTAGGTGGCTGCAGTTTCTTTCGACTGCACATACCGTTCTGACAGTCTCCTAGTAGATGTTCGGAGATTAGACTGGTGCTGCTTGATGCAGCAGCTTGTATGCAAACTATGGTTAAAGGAAAAGTGATGCCATGGATAACAGAAAGTGAATCCATCACCAATCGCTTGCTCAAAACAAGGCAAATAATTGTTGACGCGATACTCATCAGTTTCCATGGCCCAGCATTCTAAGGCGCAATTCGTGATTCGCGAGACTGCACTAGGCAATGGCTTAATATCACACTGATCATAGAAGTCAAATCAAGCGCCTACTTCCTCCCTAGACAATTCTGCAGCCCGAGCGAGAAGGGCTTCGGAGCCTTCCGGTAGTCGGCCACGTACTCATCAATGCTCGAGTAAGCACTGTTGTCAAATCGCAATCTTCATGGCCTGACCTATCTTCTGCTCGCTGCTCACTGTGCCGCAATGACGACGAAAGGTGACTCCTTCATCTACGACTCCCTGAATCGTCACCCATCGGAGATAAACGAAGGCGATGTTGAGTACGAAAGGCGATTCATCCGTGAGCAGATACTACCAAAGTCCAACCAGCTATATTTGCTAATGACCAAACGCTACACACAATGTCGCTTCTGCGAGCTTTATTTGACGTCCACAGAGTTCAAGCACTAGGAGTACGGGAACTGTGCGGAGCTTTTCATGGACCGCCTGGGAATTGCGCGGTCTAAACAGGACCTGATGGTTCTGCGCAGCGTGTTCATGAGTGCGTTTCCAACAGAACATGATTTGACTGCACGCTTCCGGGAAGTTGTGAAGGAGGCAGTCCAAGTAGGCCTTCCCTCTGCGTTGCCAACGACATGCTAACGTACCCAGATGTGTTGTGACTCCGACGCCATCAAGCCTGATACCCATTGCTTCTACATTCAAGGAACTGACGAACTCTTCTTCCTTCATCGGCCACGCTTCCAAGAAGCCCGATTTCGACGTCAACTTATTCTAAAGGGCAGATTCAACAAGCCAGGGCTTGAAGCATATATAAGGGCCAGAACAAAAGGGATTCTCCATCTCAACACCTTGCCGGATACGTGTCTTGATACATAGTTGAACGAGAATCATGGACTCTCAGAATTACTTCTTCTTCCGACCAGGCCAGATATTCCAGGCCAGATATTCCAAGCCAAGATATGGCGGGACCTCAAGCGGGCGGAGGATAGTGGGCCAAGCCTCCTGCCGGATTCTCTGGAGGGATTTGGCCCGGAGATTGCGAGTGACGAGATTTTTTGCGGATTGAGGTGCTGATCGATGCTGGAAGTGCCAACAAGGAGCCATTCGGTAAGCCAACAGGCGACGAAGAGAGCGAACAATGGCGAGAGCTGCTTCAGTGTCTGGAAGAGGTTTGTGTGAGATTATCGAAGACTACAGGGCTTACTCCTGGCTGGGAACATATCAAACCGTTACCTTATAAGCTCTATCAATACAGTTACCACAATCATCTTGATATCTGTCTGGTAGCATAGTTCTAGCTTGAGACATACCTACTAGAATGCCCTATTCCCATGATTAATGCATAGGCAGTGCTCTGCTATCTAATATGATATAGAGACCTAGCTGCCGTCGGTTTTTTGTTCTGCCACTACCCTTTCACGTTTATGTTTCCCACTCTAACACCTCAACGAGCTAATTGCACTACCACTCCATTGGTGTTATGCTCTGAGGAAATGAGAATGATTTGATACGATTCTGGCAGGAAGCTGCTAGGGGCAGCAATGCTGGATTATTATAACTATATTGTCGTTGCCTTTGTTGCGCATTTTCGATCCCTTGACAAATCACGTAGGAATCTGTTGGAATGTCTTTCAAGTGTCAGGACTTCTCCTCGGGCTGGCATTTACGAAGTCTTTAAACTCCCAGGGCCGCGCACAAAAGGTGCCTTCTCAATTTTGGATTGGTCTCAGACGTCTTCGACTCCTCGATTATATTCATAGATATCCAAGCATGAGTTTATATGCAGATAAACGTCCCATTAGGTAAAGGATTATATTGGCGTTTAGTTCATGCTTGGGCTCATTTTCTTGCATCGAGCTTCAAGACCCTGACAACGGCACATATAGCAGCCTGACACTGTCCATTTCGATGAAGACATTGCATGGGCAGAAACCGCCACCGCGCCATCAGATTGAAAAACATGACCACGTCGCGCTGGTGGTCATAGAGTGATAACCACCCTCACAAGAGCAAGGTTACCATGATTTTGAAGAAAAAAGCAAAACATACAACAGCTGGGAATCGCATCTGGTCACCCACCATGCTACTAACCAGCCGACGTGTGGCTTAGCGTGGCCAGAAGTCGGGTGGGTGCCGACTGGGTGAGCCTAGGGTGATGCTGCTTTACAGTCGCGCGACTTGGGTGAGATCAGGATGAGTAGGGTGAGTGCGGCTTAGAGAGGGTGAGGAATTCTCCATTAACTTAGCTACCTCGCGCGATTCACTGACCCATCATTAACCTATCGGATATGAGCTTAGTATACACAACCACTAGGCACTTGGTTCTTGGAACAACACTGGGTGGAAATGACAGGACAATATCCAGTGGGCAACTAGGGGCTCATCTTTCGTCGACACGCAATCCTAGCAACTAGACGGCGGCAGACCAAGTGCAGCTGGACCAGAGCAGCGTCCAACAGAATGGATATTTGCCGTAAAGATTTTCTGACCGTCTTGTTGGCAGTACATATCACATCCATCCATAATATCGATCAAGCTGGGCATCTCATCCCTAGCTATTGTGATAATAATGCCGCCAATACTTGTGCCCTCCTGTACCTCTGGAGCTCACCCTCCTGATCCGTAGAATACTGCCCACGAGCGCTGTACGCCCGCTCAACCAGTGAGCCGACTGCATCGCAAATCCCGCGCCCAGATCTGCTCGAAACCCTGACAAAGAGACAGTTCTGCTGGGTTGCAAACGCCTCGGCTTCTTCTTGCGACACAGACATGGGGCCTTCTTCACCTTCACCTTCACCTTCACCCATGGCTACAATCATCGTCCCAAGAAAGGGATAAGGGGAGAGAACTCCAGTTTCACTGCGGCTTCGCAACCCCTCACAGACAGCGACCAATTCATCCCACGATTCCCTAGACAAGGCGTCATACGTCAAAACAAGGCAGACATGCTGCATGATGGTGAGGAGAGCCGGGCAAGTAGCCCAAGACCCGTTTGGGCCCTGCGCGGAAATAAAGCGGACGTTGTAAATGTACCCATCGCAAAGATAATCCGTATCGAAGTCGTCTGTCGGGTCGAACTCGCTTCCGTAATTCGTTTCTCGTTGGAGGAGCTATATAGATGAAAACTGTGCGCGGGGCGTGAGTGAGCTCAGCTTGGCTAGCGCCGGGTTGGGGGTGTGTGGTATGTTACATATAGCACTCGAATCGACTAGAAACATGCGTACATTTATGCACGTTGCGATGCGCTTGGTGCATATGTAGATAAATGAATAGATAACGTACCCTGTAAAGACGCAAGTAGTCAGCGGCGCCTTTGGCACTTGCGACCATAACGGTAATAGACTGCATTCCGGAGCCGGTCTTGTGGATAGATGATAGCAGGGCGGGTAACCGCTTCACCTCGCTGATATGCTGGGCGCGGGGGGGAGGGAACGGATTAACACTTTCGCTCTCTGCCAGTGTGGCCGGCGCTAATGGCGCGGGCTCACTACCATGGCGGCTCCGGCTGGCCTTACCACGGAGCTTGCGAAATATTTTCATAGCGTGAAATAGTATGGGAGACGGGCGGGTGAGGTAGGAAGGTAGGTGAAATCAGTGGATATAGGCAAAGTTTGGAATATATCTGCAACCAAGGCACTGCCAGCAGTGCCTTGTGCAGATATTACCTTGGCCGTGTTTTGGGGGGAGGGGGGAAATTGTCCGAACTGCCTGACCAAGATGTTCTGTGATAGTTGATATTAACAATCCAGGAGGGAGGTTACGGGGAATATATGTTGTAATATATCTCTCCACCCAGATAGCCTGACCTAACAGAGGCTCAGAGCTTGGAAGCCTTTAGAGATCAGCACTAAAAATGTTGGTCGCGCTAGTATAGGAGGGCGCTACTAATGCATTGTGTCTGTTGCATGACTCACATCTAAAGGGTCTTAGAAATGCTCTCTTCCCTCTAGTCCAGTGTTTGGTTATGGGACCTTCCTTTTCTGATACCGGACTAGCAGTGTAAAGTCACGGAATTTAGAAATGTGGAGTTGGGTATTATAGTAAGCAAAGTCACAGACAAGCGCGGCGATCATAAGCAGAGGCTCTGGCAAGTTGAACCCGCAGTAAAAAAGTAGGGTGTGAGCTCCTAATCCAAGGGCTCCTTCCATCTAGTGCCTAGTATGGGCTACGTGGCAGAGTACTGTTCTACTAGTGAATTTGTAATGTCACTAGCACGAGAGTAATTTATATACCCCTCGGCTAATTTGGCACTCTCCACAGTACCACTTGGTTAATATAAATAGTTTTGATGATATTTGGCGTGTTGATTCTTCTTAATTAATTTAATTGCCTTTCTGCCTAGCTGCTAGACTTGTCTAACAAGGGACATAAGACTGCCACGCAGTGTTGCAATGATGCAAGGATCCAAGATATGAAGTATTATTAAGTATTATTATCCGAAGCTACAGCTAATGATATTAGCTATCATTCTTCCTGGTGTCTAACTGCCTTCTCAGCAGATTAGGCCAAGGGTCATAGATCAAACCATCATCCTGCAGGTCAGGCTCAGGGTTACGGGATATGGCAATGCGGGGTCTGCGCCGTTCAGGGTTACACCAGAGAGGATAGGTACTAGTAGCCATGGAGGCTCCAACCAAAGACAGTTTAGCCGTCCTCTTCACTAATGACCCGGTCGCTAATAGCATATGCTTTACCACCAGCCAACTCTACAGGGTGTCCATGGTGTGGCAGGTGCTGGCTGTCGGCTGCCTCTCCGGCAAGATAGGCTTTGGTAGTTAGCTTGCAGGTATAATAAGGAGGCCGCTCGTTCCGACAAGCTCAGTCCATTTACTCATACATCCATCCAGTTTCTCTCAGTCACACTCAGACCAAGTCACCATGAGGCTGCTCGCTGCGCTTGCTTCGGCTTTGGCATGCGGCGCAAGCCTAGCCGAAGCCAAGGCTGTGTTTGCTCATTTCATGGTAAGTCCTGCCACATACCAAATCTGGCTCTGGGGTTGACCGACGTTGCTTAGGTGGGCAATACCAAATCAAATCCCTTAGCCTGGATGACTAGAGAACCGAGATCGTGCTGGCGCAAGATGCGGGTATAGATGCCTTTGTTCTGAACATAGCCAACGAGGACGCTACCAACGACATCGCGCTACTGATCGCATTCACCGCAGCCAACGACATGGGCTTCCAGCTAGTCTTTTCATTTGACTAGGCCGGAAGCGGCGTGTGGGATAAGTACCCAGCTACAAGACATGCATATAACTGCCTGCGCCTCTTGATCCCCCCCCCCAGAATGCTGAAATCCTATCTAATATTAAGAGTTTATCTTTAAGGAGATTACCCAAAATAACAAGGAATACAAAAATGTGCAAAAAATATATATCTTTAACCAGTAACTTCGTAACTGTAAAGCTCTCTATCTTGTAAATGTAGTTCTAGAGGCAGAGAATACTAACCGGAAGTAGTGTATCCTTAATCACTACAGGGGACTTGAAAAAAAAAAAAAGCCTGTAACAGCTAAACTCTGCCCGAGGCTCAGAAAGGTTAGCTAGAAACTTAGGGTTGCTATAGAATATAATAAGATAGCCCTCTGCATTGCCTGCAAGAGTAGCTGTACTATTGTAACGGCGGACCAGCTTTATAGGTGCGATCCAGGCAGATCAGGCCATGGGGTCTGATCATAGATGACCTTTTTGGCCCAGTTGGGAGATGCTTGCCTGGACACGTCTCTTACAACTATATCTGCAGTATCTATAATAAGTAATCAAGTCCAAAATGTTTGCCAGTTCCTTCATGCCATGATATAACCCTGCAGTAGCCAGACTCCCCATAGCAAAGCCTGTTTAATCAAATTTATAGATATCTTTATTTACAATGCAATACTGTATTCAGACCTTGGGTAACCAGTTAAAATATGCTTTAATAACGTTCAGATTCGTATTTTCAACATGCTTGTAGCTAGTTTTCATGAAAAGCAGGTTTGCAAGTCTTTATAGCATCTAACAAAGTTGCTAACCCAGGTTATACCTATAGGTATATATCTGGCAGGATCAGCCCTCTTAAGAAGCAGATCTGCCATTACCCTAACCTAAGTATATATTAGAGGCAGTCTGCAGGAAGCCTCCATGTTGGCTTTTCCTTTTGAAGCAAGCTTCTGACGGGCTCCCTCCACACCATATCCTGACACTCGAGTTCTAGTTCTTCTCAGCATCCTCCAAGCTCTGCTTCTCATTCAACCGCGGGTTGCGGATGCAAAGCGCAAATCCAATTAGGGGCACTGTCAAACAAATACCCGTTATACAAAGCAACCGCTGGGTATCCATATACGCGGCAATAACGGCATCGCGGTCGGGTGTTCCAACTGGGTTACTCAGCGCAAACGTGAACGGGTCTGCATAAACCTGTGATGCAAGCGTGGAGTTTCCGCCAAGTTGGCGAGTGAGGTTGGGCAGGAGGGTCTGCGACCAGATTGCGCCGGAGATAGAACCGCCGAGTGCGGAGCCAATATTGTATGAGGAGAGGAAGAGGGCGGTTATTATTGCGAGGTCTGGGATTGCGTTAATTAGTCGTATTGCTGGAGTCTTTGAGAGACTTACGCTCGTGCTTTGTCGCGGTCTGGATACTTGCTTGAGCTGGGTAGGGGAACATTCCGCCCGCTAGACGTACATTAGTATACAGTCGATCAACTGGTCAGATTCCGTATGGTTTAGGGCAAGTCCCGGACTCACCAATGCCTAAAACGACCTCTCCGGCCACAATTCCAGCGTGACTATCCCCGCTGGGTCCTCCTCGAAAGCGATAGAGGATCCCAAAAGCAACCGTGAAAAGACACGTCCCGGCAACGATAAAGGGTTTCAGACGTCGGACCTTTACGACGATTGCGCCGAGGATGCAGCCTGTTATGACCGAGGCAAAGCTAATCACGCGGGTGTCAGCTCATCGCAGCAAAGATAGAAAGAGAATAATAAAATGAAATAGAAATAGAAATAGAAATAGAAATAGAAAATAAACAATAAACAATAAACAATAAACAAGAAAAAAGGTCGAGACCAGGCTGACTGCGCTCGTGGGGACTAAGTACCTGTACAAAGACGAGATTCGAGTTGCGCTGAGGTTACTCTCATCGAACGAGACCATCAAGACGGTATAGAGATAGTTTCCTTGAAGAGACCATGCTATACCCTCTCTGTTAGAACGTGAATTTTCAGTCTTCTTGGCAGGTGGATTCATACCGGTATTAAGCATAATGGCAATCCCAATAGCGCCATAAACAGCCCTGTCTTTCAACAACTGTAGCCAATGTTAGCGGCCCATCTCCTCTCTAAGTATACCAAGTGGAAACACAGTGTGGTCTTCACCTTGAACGGAACCATAGGATACCGGCATTTACTCTCCCATACAATCCACAGCGGGACACAGAGAACCCCAATCACCAGTGGTGCGATGATCTTGGCTTGTTTCCACTGCTCTGCGCTGCCGCCCGCAAGGGTGAAGGGCACGAGAATCAGAGCAAACACGGCGATCAAGAGGATTATTCCGAGCACATCCATGCGCCAGAAGACCTCGAGCAGAAAGTGTTTTAGTCCGTGGGTTTCGATAAGGCTCGGGTACGAGGTGATCTTCTTGGCCTTGGAGTGGCCGTAGAGCAGGGTGAGGAAGAGGGGGATTGAGCAGACTGTCCATTCCACGGCGCGGTCAGCATCTCCATCCATATGGAAAAAATGGATGAGCTGGGATCAGACTGATCATCAAGGGTTGAGTGCGCACGTACCAGGGAAGATGATGGCAAACATTCCAATTCCCCAGCGCCAGCTTGTTACTTTGAGCACGGCGTCAGTCAGATTTCCGCCGATCCAGGTGTTAATCTGGCCATTTAGTTAACCAGCTGTGCTGAAGGTAATCGTTTAGCCAGGCGCAGAGAGTCTCACAATGAATGGCGTGGCCGGTATGTATGAGAAAAGAAGACGCGAGCGAGTCGAAGTAGTATCCCCAATCAGGACCTCCACCAGGAACATGATCCCCGTGTATCCGATCTACACTGGGGTCAGTCCACCTGAGTATATCCAGGCCTGCAAAACGAAGGGCGACGGCGAAGGCGACAACGAACCTGATAGATCACAGCTCCAGCGCAGAACGTCTGCACATTATCGGCAGCCGTCTCGATGACGGTCCCTTACCCGGCCAAACAAGGTCAGCGCAGTCGTTGTTGAGCAGGCAGGTTAGGGCAACATACCGAGAGTATAGAAGAACACCGAGAAGAAAATCAACTCCACACGACCGAACATGTCGGCGATTTTCGCAGCGGTCGGCTACAGTTCTCGTCAGTTTTTTACCTTAGTTTCTCCACAAGAAGATGCGGAGCATCGGTTTCTCGCGATGAGTTTGCGTACCTGCGCCGCAGCCGCAATCACGTTCCGCAGCACCTGCACTGTTGAAAGCAGGCTGTGAGTGGCATAGCTCGCCGTTGCGCGGGGCTAATATATCATTTCAAATTTAGCAACCGACTGATTCAGACCGAGCTTTGGTAGATGGAAAGCTGAGGTGGGTACCTGATACGTATTCCGCACTCCGCCATCAAGACCATAAACATAGGCGATGAGCCATATCCCGAAGAACATGGCAATGCGCCCGTAGAGTCCAAGTTCCGTGTTGATTAATTCAATGCGTTTGACGCCGGGACTCATTTCCCGGGCGTCCAAGTCCGATGGGGGGTCCTGGGGGGCATGGTTGGCCTCTATGTAGCCGGGCAGGGGCTCCGGCGCTGCGGTTGAGGCCTCCTGCGCTCCCTTGTTCTCCCAAGCCCCGGCCATCCTGGCAAAATTCCAAATTGATCGAAGCCTGAGTAACGATCGGACGGGGAAGGGGAAATTCGCAACAGGAGCAGAAAAAAAAATTGGGACGAAGCTGGATTAAAGGCAGGTTACATGAACAGGGTTCATTAATAGCTTGGCCGGCTTTAATGCGCTGGAGTGGCCACGAACCACATCATCCCATCTTATCAGATCATCAGATGAGCAACGGGCTCAGGGTCCGAGTCAGAAATTAGGTGAAAATCTCTGCCTGTGCCCACCGCGGCGAATCAGCGCCCGCGTCAGCTCGTATTCAAAGCGACGGATGCTCTTGGCTGTGGACGTTAGGGTGGGAAAAGAGAATCTCGTCCGAGACAGTCCGACGCCAGGGACTTTTTTTGCAGGAATTTAATCTCAGCCCAGCGGTCCAGATTGTTCTGCTCTGAGAGTCCCATCCGTGGCTAGCACTGAGGCTCTCCATCTATTGACTGCAAGACACGGAGATGAATACTTATAATTCCGGCATATTACTGTATACGGACATCTACCGGGTAAATCTACCGGGTAAGTAATTATTGGCCTCCTTGCCAATCTGTTAGTAAACTCCCACAACCCCTGAAGAAGTGGCTGGCAGCGCAACCAGGAATCAGCCAGAGGCTCCTGCACCCTAGATGCGACGCTGTAGAACAGACAGGCGTAGAGCTGTTGCTGGCTTTGATGGCCTTGAAACATTGTATGACACTCAAGGTGGTGATATATATTATTTCAGGGGGTTAGGTTGAGCTGTATATGAAGGGTATGGTGGTTGGGTAGTACCCAGACTGCAGTCTTTAACTTAGTATTTGAAAGACAGCTTTTTTGTATTGCCCATTCTGCCCCTCGGCTTTCATATAAGAATTATGAATAGATTCATATTCATATTAAGATGGTTGGGGCATAGTTAGATTCCTATCACGTCACCACCGGAAAGCAAGGAGAATGATCATTTCAACCACAACCTCTTTTTCTAGAAAGAATAGATCATGCGACACTCAAGGTTTTTTTTTTAGTATTCTGAGCTAGGCATTCAGGAGCAGACAAGCGTTCCTTATTTTCCAACCGTTTTGCCATGCGACACTGCTTATCGTCCAGCTTCTGCCATGCAATCCTTGCATTTTCAATTCTAGGGTTAGCTGTGCTCGTCTGCGCTCTATGATTTCTGGGACCGAAGCCTCCCGGGAAAGGCCTTCATTGAAGCTCGTCTCGACTTGCGTTGCTCATGTAGCTTTGTAACAGTTTCTTGCTGCCTATTTTGCCCTTGGCGAGTTCGCAAGTCGGTCCCTGTTTTACGTATGGACTCCGTCAATAGATATTCGCTAGCTCGGCTCTAGATGGTTTCTTTAGCGAAGAAGTATGGGGTGGACTCAGTGCTGTCGCCGATAGGTCAAAGACCACACATTTCATTGTCCACTAGGAAGAACGTAAAACAAATATGACTGAGAAACCTATATTATAGAATACATGGGCAGAAAGCAGCAGTAGACTATGTCTACTGCTGCCTTTTGGTCAGCCCTCTTAACCGGTCATTCTCAGACCTCGCCAGCTTCAACTGTATCCTCAGCACCTTGACCTGATACTCCCTTCTTGCGAACTCCCGTTCATACCGCGCAATTTTCTCCCGCGAAGCTTGATTCTGTGCACACTCTCGGCTCCACCGCTCCTTATACATCTCACATTTATCCTCAAGGGCCCTTAGCTCACGACATGAAGCCTCGGCCTCCCGGTCTCTAGTTGCGACTGCATTCAAGAGATTGCGGACGATCTCCCCATCCGAGCTGGCCCTTACAACGCGCTGCAACTCCTTGATTACCTCTTTGCATGCGTCCAGTTTGGTTCTCGCGCGGTCGAGCTGGCTCATGAGGTAGGGTATCGGGGATCTGGAGCCGCGTCCGGGCATAATGCTGAGTGCAGGAGTGATAGATGTGCATAATGACCCTTGCGCAGCAATCTTACTGCTGCCTTGAACATTTTGCGGCGGAATATACGTGTCGTACGGTACCCTGGCACTGGTCTGGGTCTGGTTGCTGGCCTTTTTAGCTGGAGAGGTAGGATTATGAGGACCGACTCCGGCCGATGTGGGTGGCATTTCCGAGAGGTTGGCATTTTTGTTGTCTGGCTCGACTGGGGTGTTCATACTTCCCTTTAGCTGTTCTCCCATGTCGAACTTGGCATCGTTGGCGTAGAAAGCGCCCAGGGTCAATTCTTCCACGGCCTTATCGTCGGTCCAGTCGACCGGTGCAGCCAGGTCCAGACTGCAGCTCATTGGATTGGTGGAGGTGCTATTCACGTTGGACATATTGAGAGTTTCGAATGCATGGTTGACCTCTTGAGCTTGGTGATTCAAAAGACAGACATGAGTTAGGGGGGCCCTGCACTGCAGACACTCGAGGTTAGCAGCTTGACTCATGCTTGTGGATGTTGAGACTATGAAGGGTTTGTCTTTTTTGTTTGAGTCTGTCCCGTTATTGCCTGCTGTGTTTAAATGAGTAAATTTGCCATGTAGGATGGTTAGGTTGACTGCTGATTTGAGAAGAGACTCGATTTATTTATGTCTTCCGGTTGCACTCATAGCTTTGTGAATGCACGTTCCTTATATTCATGTGAAAGGAGGCTATAATTTGTCTTCTTTGAAAGGAGCTGAAATCAACTGCATGACTTTGTTTTGCCTTCATTGCCTGAGCGTGAATGGGAATATCTAAACCCTTGCAACATGCGGCAATGTGTGTTTCAGGTCCAGGGAATGTTATAAGGCCCGAATAAAGCTCGTTTCCATCCTTCATGCCATCCCAAGGTGGATTTCTTCACCATCCTCTATCAATGGGAAACAACCCCTCTTTTCTCCGAGCTAGAAGTCATCCGTCAATGGTATTTCCAGATACTCAGTCAGGAGCCCACGAAAAAGTATCATGATTCTAGGCTCTTCGGACCTCGCTGACGCGGTGCCTTCAATGGTATGCTGTATTCGACGATCACTGTATCTCGTCCCCTTCTGACTGATATCTTCCCGCCTCTGGTCGTCTTCCCGGTTGCGCTAGGCTTTACGCAAAGAACTAATGTGATTAGACTTCAAAGTTGCTAGATGTTCATGGCTATATGAGAAAATCACAACTACTATTGCAGACACCTGATTCACAAAAGACTTCTTGACGGCTGGATGCCAATGGCAAGCGTGGTGCCTTCAAAAGTTCTAGGGTGTATAGGGACCGAGCTTGTGCGTCTGACATGAAAACTGCTACACTGTAGCGCAAAGGTCCTTCCTGCTAGGTATCGCATTTCTGATATAATGAGATGTGGTGCCTGATTATGCCTGATACAATAAAACCAAAGTATCGAAATCTATTGATTGAGAAATCTATAAACAAACCTCACCGTCTAACAGAACCAGGAGTAAGAACGGCCGCCGCACATTCAAGCACCCGAACCCGATCTCTCAAGATCGTAAAAGCCTCTCGATCGCGGAGTAACATCTCAGTAAGAGAATTGATCTTTATCTGTGCACTCGCAAGGCTATTTTGATACTTCACCAACCCGGCCCTGAGATGTCGAATCTCACGGTGCGCAATATGTAGCTCACGAAGCAGGTCCTCTTCGCGCGAGCTGCGCAAACCTGTGAAGGGCGGCGGGGATACAGGTAGGTGCGGGTATTGGGATGGGGATGGTCGGATGCGGCCGGTACGAGGGGTTGTCGAGCGTGGTGCTTGCTGCATGGGGCCACAGTCTGTCCAGGAAGGAATAGCAATGCTTAAATACGGTTTTGTGGCTTCTTTGTCCTTGGGGTTTGATGTGTCCTCGGCGCGTTCTTGGTCACTGGACTGGGTGTTTGGTGAGCTGCGAGTTCGGGATGGGGGCGGTTGCTCTTGGTCAGCTGGAGATGTTGTTGCGGGCGAAGCTGAAGGCCCTGCCGTAGATGGGTATGTCTTCTCTACGATTTGGTTAGCGGTGGTGTAAAACTCTGGTATCTCAACAGGTGCGCTCTCCGATGTTCTGGCACCGCAAGGTGTTGTTGGCTCTCGCTCTGGGCTCGCAATGCCAGGGGAGGGGAACGAGGTTCCGGAGAAGAAGGGATCGTCTAGGGCATTGTCGGAGATTATATCTCTAAGGACCGTGGCGTTGGTAGTGGAGCTTGGAGTTGGCGATCCCTGAGGGCTGGTAGCAGATGTATAGCTTGACATTCGTATAGTTTGTGTTGGTAGCGGCCGAAGTAACATTAGTTATAGTTAGTTATATGGTTAGCTGCGTTGAGGGTGGTGATTTAGGATGATTTGAATCTTGATGGATCGTGGTCGGGGGATCGGTCGTTTATATTTCGATATTCAGTTGGGCAGTGGGCTTTGATGCGGAGACAAAGCCGTGTAGGGTTATTTGTCTACGCTGCCCAAACAAGCCTCGATAATGAGACTTAAACAAAGGCTGCGGTCTTTCAATCCCACCTTTACTCAATAGGCAGTGATCCGGATACAATGAAACAAATCGCTCTGTGAGCCACTAGTCCACAAAGGCAGGGGAGATAGCAGGGGCGCCCATATCACAATGAAACTGCATCTGCCTGGCGTTCATTGTGCAATATCTAGGGCCCACATTCTATAATGGATATTTGTTGATTCATAGTGACTGGATTGAAGTCCAGAACCCTCGCTCATGGAGATCTGGGCCTGTAGAGGAATCCTCCATATGGAGAATTGCTGCGGAAAATCTATACTCGACTTCATGCAGAACGACATTATGGGCGCCCAGTAGGATCGAAGCCGGGTGTGCTTTGGAGTCCGTGCAAAATCCAGGTATCGAACTGCTCCCCTGAAGCAACCCTCTATGCTGCACAACCCAGGTAGAGAGATTTTGTAGGCTCGAGACCGGGCCCTGTTAATTTGGTTGTTGCAGTCAAGACATATTCGCCCTTTAATCCGTGCCCTGCGTCTTGAAGAGATTTATCTACTTAAAATAGCACTCAGCCTTACCAGTCCCCCGTTCGTCGTCGAGCTCTTGTTTGAAGCAGTTGCACCAGCACGACCTTCAAAACTGCTTTTAGCCACTCGCCTGTTCTCTCCTTGAGGCTGTCAAAGCAGACGCCCTTCACTGATAGTGAATATTTGGAGATCAATTCCTCCTTTCAACAGGTTCTTTTTTGTCATACTAGCACATTATTCCATAGTGCCGTATGTGAAATATCTGTTCTTTCATACTTGCCCAGCATACACTGTTTATTTGAGACAAGTGTCTCCTGCTGGTGGCAATGTGACCTCAAAGCTTTCCATTGGATATTTCCTTCAATCATTGATTACAAGATTGTAAAACCGACGGCTCCTGTTCTCGCCATTCACAGACAATCATGGTGTAGCGCTGGGACTATAATCCTGTTAACCTAATATGGGCTTGCCGCTCACCTAAGCACCTATTCCTGAACCAAGGCCATGAAAAATCAGCTGGATGCGATGCGATATGTCACGGACCAATTTGGTCTCCTTCCTGGCCTCGGTGGTTCATGGCGAGCGTACGAGACCTGTTGACGGCTGAGCGAGGCTCTAATGTCCATGAGCTTACTGGCATATCTGTCTTAATTCAATTGTTTTCAAATGGCACACCGACGGAGTTGCAGGTAGGTAACGGTAACATGGGCTTTGCAGAGACTTCATCTGGTCCGTTTCGTTCGCATATTCCAGATATATATTATTTCCAATCATTCGGATTACTCTCGGATATTCATGCCAGACATTCACACCTCGAAGCTCTCAGCTACGTATGCTTATAGATCAATGCCCTGACCCAACAGAGTCACGGATGCTCTAGAACCTTGTGGACTGATCTTTCAGATTCAGATTTGTCATTCTAAGGACTAGCTCAATTTAAAACGGCTCAAGGCAGCCTTATGTCCTAGCTGGCTACTGGGTAAACAAGTACATACAACGTCCATGTAGGCAGCAAATGCGACTCATATACCTATTGAACCATCATATCACCCTTCGAGAGCAGTATTTCAGGGTACTACTGATCATCCACCTCCCGTATCTCAAACTCAAACATCCCATTAGACTGTACGGCATTCTCATCCTGGAGCTTGTTAGCCGTTTCAACGCCCGCAGCCGGAACCCGATACTCGAAACGCTTTCCAGGAGCAGGGGTCCGCCCGTCGGCTAGCGGGTATGGGAACGGAAGGTATTCCGGCAGGAGGCCTAGTTGCATAAGGACGGTGGCCTGGTCCCAGGCGATGTGCTCGTGGTAAAGACGGTCGCCGCGAATGTTGACCACGGAGGTGAAAGGGATGCGGAGAGGCTTGCCCGTTGGTGGGATGCCGGGGAGTCTACCATTGTGAACACACGGATGCAGTTTATAGGAGCGGGATATGGGTATCTTACAACCAGTCTACGACCTTGTTATGGGTAAGACAAAAGATGAACTCGTCGACTACGCGGTCGACACCGAGCGTTCGGCTGATGAGCTCAAGTTTCGTATCGTCGGGGTTGTTGAAGATGAAGTGTTTGAGATAGAAGTTGCTCAGCTTGGCTCGCCCAATACCGCCGGTTAACTGTTCCCGTTAGTACTTTGCATGCAGACGGTGCAAGGCTGTAACTCACAGTTGGAATGTGATTGACGTATGGCTCCTGCACCATCGTCGCCATGGTCTTTTCCACGGACCGATCGCCGAATTCGTAGTACGTGTGCTCATCCCAGATCTTCTCGAGATCGAAGTACGGACCGCCCAGATGTGTCTTGATGAAGGTCAGCGTGCGCGTGTGAGCAACGCCGGCAGAGGAATAATTAAAGTCTGCATGACCAGGGATAATAAACCCTGATGAGGGCGCTTCCGGGTACGAATACACTTTGAGCGAGTCTGAGGATTCCGTTCTCGGTATTGATGAATCTAAGTGGGCCAAAGCTGGGATATCCCGGGCTTCCCAGAGATCGAAGAAAACAGCGGCTGCGAACTTGTCCAGCGAAATGAGGTCCCGGAGGAAGTCGCCGAACTCGGGCGCATAATCCCCCCGAGAGCCATATACTGCATTGGTTAGCAAAATCTAGCAGAGTCGAAGAGGCGAGTCAAACCTAGTACACCCAACTTATCCTTCTTGTTGCATTCCGCCAATCCGCCCAATGCCTGCTCAGCGCTGCGGACCAGGTCAGTGAGCACAGCTCGGCTCTTACTTGACTCGGCATCCAGCGTAATCTGAGCGACCGCAAAACTCTCCTCCGCCCATTTCTGCAGCGGCTCCGGGTCAAGGCTCTGATTATTCGCCTGGCATAGCGCGTGCGTGGCGGCCCTGATGAGGAGTAAGCCCGGGCCGTGGCCGCATCGCGATAGAGGGGGCTGGAGGAGGACGCCCGGGCCAACTTCGCCAGTCGGAGCGTTTGGGAGAGGTGTTGATCCTGATGTCATGGTGGAGATATGTTGCTGCTGTTTGGCGAATCTGCCTTGCTGATACAGGAACGGATTTTATTGATGTAAAAGACAGTAATATCCTTTCACGGCTCGGATCTCGGCGTCTAAACGTCTCCAATTGCTCAGTTTCCTGGTCCACTCATGATCGTCTTATCGGTGAGATGATGGTACCATAAACTGGCTTTTTGGCCCTAGGTATCCAGGCCAGTTGCAAGACAGAACTTCAAGAATTTGTCAGAAACATTCTAAAGAGGCATCACGGCCAGGCAAGATGCGGTAGATATCGGGAGTTGCAAACCCGACTTGCGGTTGAGGGGAAGCCTCTTTGAGAGTAAACTTAGCAACGCGGGGGAATAATGCCTCAGGCGGCAATTTTGAGAGGGTCATGTGACAATCACTGATTATGGAACCAAGATGCTTATCCCATTCGTAGGTGCCCGAAGGCTCTGCTAAAAGGGATGTGATGACTAAGCGAGGTCGACCCCAGGGGCAGGCGGTGCCGTAGGGCAGTATGCCCCGACACTGATAGCTGTGAGACCGCTTAAAGCTTAAACATGTTCATATTCACCTACCACGAAGCGCAAGGCTCACGTTTTTACGCTAATATACCTGTTAGCAAGCCATACTCAGCATATTGCATTGTAATATTTGGATGCGTGCAAACACCTCAAGAAGACTGTCTCATCTCCCTCGATCCTCCAGTCGCGAAAATGAACGCCGAATTCCAAACCGCGTTGTCCACCTTTGAAAGCAGACTCAATTCACTCGTCACAAGCCTCACAACCTCTCCGACTGCCTCAGGCGCACCAAAAGCAGCACAGGAACTGCTGATTGCTGACGACTCGCTCACTTCGACGATCGACACCCTCAAACAGCACCAGAGCAATTACGCGCGAATCCTTCAACTGCGCGCGGAGGCACAAAGTTTAGAAGACAGGGTCAAGGAAATTATTCGGCTTGTCGTGCGCTATGAAAAGGACATACGGGAGGCATGCGATAACAGCGACTCCGAGAGCGAGTCCGACTACGACTCTGAGGAGTTGGACCACGACAGGAACGTACCGCACGCGACGCGGACACGTACCTCCCGAAAGCGCAACGAAGTGGACTACAAACTTCTATTGGATTTCGCTCGTCGGATAAGCAAATACAATCATGAGGCAGCTGCCGACGCTGCAGCAGGAATGGCGAAAGGGAATCACGTGCTGGCCGGGCAGGACACCGAGATGACAGGCGCGAATACGAACGGGAACCAGGAGGGTAATCCGGCGGAACCAGTTGCCGCCGTGACGAAGGAAGCGACATTGTGGCTAGACGAGTCGGCGAACATGACGCGACAAGTCTACATGCTCCCGTATCCAATGGAAGACCGGATACGCATGGGACTTATGGGGCAGATACAGCTGGCCGCGGCGGAGGGGCGGCCTGGGTTCGATCCGGATCAAGAGGTGGAGCGGCTGATCAGGGAAGCGGAGGGTGTCGGCATTGCCGATGCGGTTGCACCGCCCCCGATAGGGGAGGAGGCAACAAGGGTGAATGAGGCGGCAATGGCGGCTGCGCATGCTGGGTCTACGGCGAGTGGGGGTCGGATGGCACCGGTACAACCGAAGCCAAAGGCGACCCTGGATCTGGACTTGTATGACCCTGATGAAGATGAGGACTGAGCTTAGCCTATAGGTTTCTTGGCCTATATGGCTTGATCGTAATCGTTCCGGTGCGAATATCGGCTGTCTTAATTTGAATGCGGTCTTCCGCCCGAGTACTCGCCGATTATTCAGATATTTAATCATTCCAACCTCGCGCCAACGCCTACTTTGACCACGGAACAATCCATTTGCTGGGCAAATACGTCAAGAAACGTGTACATTTCCATAAATCATAATGTTAAGAAAAACGAAACTGATCGGCGACTTTCCTGAGCCGCCCAAAAACCATCGTACGAGTTCCGCCTCGCATTGCCTACATCAGCTTTGGCCTTCTTCGTCGAGCCCGGCGCCTCGGGCTCCCACTTCCTTTTCTTCCAGCATTCGCACTGAACTTCTGTTTCCTCTAACTCCGTGATATAGTCACGAGCAATCAGAAGCTCGGTGTAATCCTTTCTCCATTGCATCTCCAGCCGTTCAATATACCCCCGGGCAGCTAGAAAGTCATCTTTGTCTCTCCTCCATTGCTCTTTAACATACTCAATGTCCTGAATTGACATAGTCAGTTTATCTCTGTACATCCTACCTGCAGCTTGCAAGTCCTTGATCCTCTCTTTCAGCTGTGTGACTTCTTTCCTCGCCCGCTCGAGCTCGTGCGTCTGCTGGAATACCCTAAGCTCAGTCTCCCAGACTGCGCTCCTTTCTCTTCTATCAATAGAAGTAATGAGAGATGCGCGACGGCCGTCAGTGTACCCCTCAATACTCACATATTTTCCAGACCAGAATGGACCAGTCCCCTCAATGCAAACATCATCCTCTGCGGACTCCTCCCATGTTATCGGTCCGGGAACTGGCTCTGATTCGTAGCCGAGGATCTCGTACCAGGAGAGAGAGCGCAGACGGCCTGTAATAGGAGCTGAATGACTACGGCCCTTGGATTCGTCTTGCACGGTGGCCTTGCTTTGCTCGGCTTTGAATTCTGCTGGAAGAGTCTGGGCTTGGGGACTTGGAGGTAGCGGGAGAGATCTGTACGGTGTCATACCTGTCATAGGCTCGGGTCCAGCCAGCGGCTGAGGGTAGGAGATAGCTCGGCCATGGATCGTAGCCGGGTACCAGGAACCCTCAACTCCGTATTTCACGAGGAAGCATGCTATCCGTTCTCGATCTTCATAGTCTTGGGCTTCGTTGTGGATCGAACTAGAGGTGAATTCAATGGGTCCGGCTGGAGAGTGTTTATTCTCTGCTGGGTCGTCCTCACCGTCCGCTGTATGCTCGATAACAGTCAATGCTCGATCTATGGGCTCTTGTCCCTCTAGGTCTTCGCGAGAAGATATTGGCGCAGGGAGGAGGAATTGCTTGTTAAGCTGGGCGAGGGTATGCTGCAGCGCATCCACGTGCTTGACAATTTGGCAGAGCGTCTGGCCCATGGCTGGTCGGTGCATTCTTCTTCTGGCTTTTGAGAAACAGTTTTGGTTTCGATTGGATGTTCGCTTGGGGTGAACCGAACTGTACTGACTTCGACGGTATTTATATTTGTCAACTGGCAGTAGGTACGAATGGGTACAAACGATTGAATAGGCATTTCATCTTTGCACCTGAAAGGCTATGTTCGATCTTACAGACAATAGACTCCTTGCATTGCTCATTATTCTGTGAATAAAGGTAAATGCCTTGTAAATGCCTTGTATACAGACATGGGTGTTGGCGCTTTGTCCCTTTACCCTCATTCCATTACTGCTAGACTAACAATCCTGCACTGCTCAGAGCAGTCATTATGTGCCAGGACAAGCCCTGTCGGTATTCTACAGAAACAACAACCAATACAATTATCTTTATTGTTCCAATTGAATTAGGATGTTCTAGCCCATTTGTTAGGAGCCAAATATACGTCTATGATCACTCCCTCGTTTAGATAACCACATGGCCTGCCCATCCTCAATCCGTGGGCAGACTCCACGGCTCTCTCTTTTCTCCTTTTTTTTTTTTTTTTAGATTTTAAATTTTTTTAAAGCAAGTCCAGAAGCAATCAGGCCCATTGCATCGCATTCGATTGTATTAAGCTCCTGCAGCGATACTTTCCCTCAGATCGTCAACAGTCAAAACTGGGAGCGCCTACATGCATCCACCAGGAGATTCTATTCCTGCTCCGTACGAGCAAGCTCGAATAGGCTGGCGGTTTTACGCTATCTTTTGACCCCGCGCTTTAAGGACCTCTTTAAGTACATGGGCCTATATGTAACAACTACTGGATTAGTGGATGCGGAGAGTATGACAGCCAACCTTCCCCTCTTACCCCGCTTTCCAGTGTCGACCGTTGGCCTCCCAGACCACGTCGGTAGAGGACCTTCTTCATACAAACATTCAGTCGCTATAATCAAACTGCACAGAGAGTGACGGTACTCGAAAACCCGGCATGGCATTGAATCTGGCTCGCCGCACAGCAATCGTGACCGGCTCCGCCCGCGGAATGTACGCCAGGCCTGCCCTATTGGAACTCCCCTACCTCATTCAGCATCACCCAGGGACTGACGCGAAATCACAGTGGCAAGGCAATTGCCCTTCGGCTCGCCCGCGACGGCTACTCCCTCTGCATCAATGATATACCCAGCTCCCAGGCCGCAATTGAGGCCACTGTCTCTGAAATCAAATCCCAATCCCAGGCGAATGTCATCGGCATCCCAGCGGATGTCTCTTCCGCGTCGGCTGTTTCCTCCCTGGTCAAAGACACCACCGAGAAGCTCGGCCCGTTGACGCTCATGATCGCCAACGCCGGGGTCTCGCAGGTCAAGCCGTTGCTATCCGTTACCGACGAGGACATCAGCAGCGTCATGTCGGTCAATTTCAACGGCGTCTTTAACTGCTACAGCGCTGCCGCGCGGCAGATGATCGCCCAGGGCGATCCCAAGGCAGCCGCGGGCGTCGACGTGTACAAGATCCTCGGCGCGGCGAGTATCGTCGCGCACAAGCCGTTTCCAACCATGGGGATTTACTCGGCCAGCAAATGGGCGGTGCGTGGCCTGACGCAGGCGATGGCCATGGAGATGGCGAAGCACAAGATCACGGTGAATGCGTATGCCCCAGGCATCGTGGACACGAAGATGTGGGAGGCCATCGATGGCGGATTGGGGGAGATCGAGGGCCGTGCAAAGGGCGAGAGCCTGAAGCTGTACTCGGACAGGTTCATCGCGCTGGGACGGACGAGCCGGGTGGAAGACGTAGCAGGATTGGTAGGCGGGTTTCTAGCTAGCAAAGACTCGGATTATGTTACAGGGCAGACAATGTTGGTTGATGGAGGGGTGATTTTTACTTAGTTCTTCGTTTCGTCCATTGGGCGTTAGGTAGCAAGATTAATCGTGAAGTATCGAACCATTGGGGAAACTGTCTCTGTGTGGAGAGAGAAATGGAGACTGGAATATACACAATCTGGTCTATGTATACCAGTGCTCAGAAGACGAAGTGCAGGAAAAGAATCCGGCTACAAACCAAGCCTCCCAAAGGCCCTGGGAATCCCCAGGGGCCCTACGTTAGGACATCCCACAGCAGTGGTGTAGTATCGTGAAATCTACTGACCCCGAACGAAGGCCACGAACCAACCGTACCCTCAGTTCCTCCCAATGAGACGGCGTATGCCGGCACTGCCACCTTCCCTGAGACACTTTTAAGTAGCTGGTCTCAGGCAGAATGATTCTAGACGAATCAAGTACGAGATCGGCACGATCATCTCCACTTGCGGGATAAACTCGAATGCTAAGCTTTACTAAAGGGGCCTAATCAGGTTGAAAGCCGCGGGCTCCGAGACAGCCAAAAATAACGAAAGAAAGGCCGATTAGAACTGAGACATTTTGAGGTGAAGCCGAACTATCTCACTGGCTCATGGAACGGGGCTGCGCCGGCACAAAGCGAGTGCTAACTCGTGAAGCCTGGCTGTCTCAGGAACAAGGGTTTAGTTGAAAAGGATTTCCACCGTTGAAAAGGAATATCCACGGCGAAAGAAGGGTTTGCACTAGGGTTGCCGGAGGGCGAGTCAAAACTACACTAGAGGCACGTTGCTCATCATTGCAAGTGCCAGGCAGCCACAAATTTCTCGAGAAAATATATTAGGACGTTTTGATCTTGAATGGTCTATAGACCCTAGACGCTCTTTAACGCTGTGATGCTCCAACTGCTCTTTCCTTCTTTTACATCCCAGTTTTTCCCTGCTCCTTTATAAACCGATCTGTAGCCCTTGCCTGCTGGGCCACCACATCACCATGCAGACCTTACGTTCCTTGACTTATACTGCACTCTTCCTCCTGAACAGTTTTACTGTTGCAGAAAATATCAACGCCTTTTCGTCGCCTCCGCTGTCAATCGCGAGCGAACCCTACACCCTCAACCTCTCCTGCGCAGAATGCGCCTTTTCATATAGCGAGTGTCTCGAGAATGTTCAGCCGGCCTTTCTTGTACGTCCTCCTGTACTTTCATGACATCTTTACGTATTTTTGTTATTTATTATTTTATTTTCACTTTTTTTGGGGGGGGGGAAAGTCGACTGATTGAAAAGACCATCACCTTCTCGACGAAGAACGACACGCTCCTCGCCAACAACGACATCATCTTTCCCACCTCATGGCCGATGCGCTTCCACGCTCCCCGGAAGCAGGGGGTCCTCATTGATTCGGTGCCTCTGGCATACGCGCTTGATGTTTCGCCTCTCCCACATCAGCCGGGAGCGATCCTCGGCGATCTGTATCATCTCACCCTGGCCCTAGTTGACCTGCAAGGCCGTCGCGCGACCGAACACCCGGTCTCCATCGGCATCGTCCGCAATAGGAATGGTGATCTGCAGATTATACAGGTCGAAGAATCGTGGCATCGCTACCACCGGCATCTTCACCAGGCGAGCGCCAAAGGTAAAAGTAAAGACAATGCCCCGAAAACCGACGCTCAGAGGGAGAAGCCCAGCTGGTGGCACCTGGAAGCCTGGAAGGAGTACTATAACACACACTTACGACAGCCCGAGAGAGAGCCTTGCACTACTGGTTCTGCTTCGAAGCCCGACCAGCACTGCACGGAACGTACCGGCGATCATCACCGGGAACACCATGGCCAGCGCCAGCGTCTTGATGATTGGATATACGACAAGCACTTTCACTCCAAGTTCGCGGGCCCTGCCGTCGTTTCCGGCCTTCTCGGCGTGAGTGCGGCATTCCTGGCTGGTGCGCTGGGGTTCCTTGTCGGCAAGGCGATTGTCGCCCTTTACTCCTATTTCGTCGACAGGGCAGGAGTGCAGAATATCACCGAGAGGGGGCTCGATGAGGAGAGGTATATGGAGGAGGTAGCCGAGTTGGAGAAGATGCGGCTGGTGCAGACAGAGAAACAGAGCTACACATTCGGGCATCGGGTTGTCGAGTTGAATTGAATGTCGATGTAGAATTAACGGCGTCTTTTGTTTATAGAAAGTTCGGTGCAAGTATACAGTAGTGGAAGGCCAGGTCGTATGATTATCTATGAAACAACTTTACTCTTTTTTCTACTGCTGGAATTTAGCATGTTTCTGGAGGATTGAATTTGTCGCTATTTAGACAATTCACTGAATTGTACTAAATATTACAGTCGGATGCTTCATTTCAGCCAACGTGAGGGTTGAGTTCCCAGCCTGTCTCTTATACACATCTAGATGTGTATAAGAGACAGGCATTGCTCATTATTCTGTGAATAAAGGTAAATGCCTTGTAAATGCCTTGTATACAGACATGGGTGTTGGCGC